>JAIGNY010000518.1:760000-867500 GCA_020152595.1 Chiridota heheva
TCATTCAGAATTTCAATCAAAATTGGTTCTTCTAATTAATTAAGCATGCATTTATCAAAGTTCATTGGAAGGATTTTGAAAAAGGTGTTGTTATCAGTCATCTGCTTCCTTCAAACTGTGAAAACAGGACTATATACAAAAAAAGTTTGTTCCACTAATGACACCACTAATTTACATATTGTTGCAGGAAAAAAGCATTGTTATATCTTTAAAAATGCCATTCTGATATGTTTAAAGGTTAAACTATACTTTTCTATTGTTAATCCAGAGGATTAATTATAGAACAGGGTAAATGCAAACGATGCATGAGGGCATCCAGTGTTAGCATCTACCCCGGTTCTATGGTTTATCAGCTGGTTTTATGGTTAATCAGCTGGGTTAACCATAGAAAAGTATAGTTTAAGCTTGTTCATATATACTAATGACAATTATTATGCCACATACCTCTTTAAGGACAAAAACTAAAATGTACAATGATTCAAATGTTTCAAATTGTACGGTCCCACTTTAAATATGAATCTTTCCCCCGAATGTTTTATATTAATACTATTTGCAATCACAAAACACTCCGCAGATCACGCATATAAAAAAAAAAGTAGTTATGCGCTAAAAATGTAACACGGTCACACAACTTTCATATATACTTTAAAAAATTTGAAGCGTTTTGATTGGTTCACAACCGTTGTTAATCCTGAAAGATTAATGTTGAGGCAAAGTGTTTATATGCATATTAAATGCACGGTTCAAAAGACTTTGATCCGAGTAGAATCAAAGACTTTAGGAGGGTCATTCGCGAATGCAAAGTTTTTTGAACCGTGCATTAGTTACCCATATAAACACGATGTCAAACATGAATCTTGTTATAATATTTACATGCTAGATTGTTAAAACAACAAAAAAGAATAAAAAGCAAGAAAAGTTTACATCCTTTTTTTTTTCCTTTGCTAAGAAATTCACCTGTTGCAAAATTGGACCAAATCAAATACTCAGGCTGTACAAAAAGATTACAGCATAATAAAACTCTTCTTTTACTACGCACACGTGCACAATACGTGCATGACCTTTGTACTGTACTTCAGTCCATTCAAGGCTACGTGTGTAAGTGATGCTAGTTAATTTCCAATGTTCATAAAAACCATTTTCGTCAAATTCAGAAAAACGGAAAATTGTTTCAAGATATTACAACAAACTAACGGATTGCTTTATATTAACAAACACATTTACAGGTCCAGAAAAGGTACATGCTTCGAAGATGCTGTTTGTGGGGAGAGATTTGACCAGCATTCAAAACGCATTGCTGTTGTGTGCTAACATGAAACATCAGAGTCGTTGGTGCTGCTGGTCACATCTGCAGGGGCTGTCGAAAGCTGCACAGGAAAGGGCTGAGTGAAACACTCAAGGCGTTTCGACACCAGCGCCATTCATTACACATATTGCCGCGGCTCTGATGCTGTGATTAGTGTAATAATAATACTAATACTGTAATACTACTAATGCTCTGTGAAATGAAATAATACAACTAATTCTGAGTTTTATGCCTTTTTCCATGGTGCTTTTAAATTGAATTCCATCTGTTCATTGAGATATCTGTTAAGTTTTGCTTAGAATATTTTCATTTATTTGGGCATGTGCCTACACTTTTTTCATAACCTGTTTAAAAAATTGATGCAATTTATATTTCCTTAAGCCATGCAGTCTGTTTATTATTGAAAATTACAGTGCAGAAAAGTGTGGTTCATTGTATGATAATGCCTCGTACAGCAATCCCAATGTTAACCGTACTGAGGAATGTGTACATAACTAGTCTAGCCATTATTAAAAGGAATACTTTGAACCTTAAATAGTGTAGGCCTAATAAAACATTTCAGTTGACTTTTGTGTACGTGTAACGTTGATATAATAGTTTGTTTGTTTGATGAGGACTTAATTGCACCACGACAATGAGGGTCAAATTGTGCCTGAGAGGTTAAATTATTCTAGAGGTAGGAAGGAAAGGAAAGGAAACAGGGGAAGAATGAGAATCTATTCCAATCAATATAGAAATATCTTCATCACTTGATGATTGGACCCCTTAATTTAAAAAAAAAACTAATTTAGATATAGAATATGGAAGAAATAAGGAGGAAAGTTTTCCCCACATGTTGTCATGGTAACAGATTATAAACAGGGATTTGGGTATTCGAAATGTGAAATTACACGTTTGCAAACTGAACAAATTCCATTTAAATATACCTGTTTTTACCCACTTCAGTAAAAGTGTTATAACAAAATACTTCCAATTTTGTTTGCAATGTGTTTATAGAAATGAAAACAGTCCTATGTCCAAATGGAATGAAAAACAATGCCGAGTCCAGGACATAGCACAGTTTTATCTTTCCACAAAATGTATTTCTTGGACATAGCACATTTTCTTTTTCCACAATATTTTGTTTTCCTAGATGATAATGTTAAGTCACATGTATAGGAAGTGGCCTACTTGGTTATAGACTAATTTACAATAAAAAAAGTCATTTTTGCCAAAAATGGACATCGGACAACTTTACTTTCCTGTGACGATATATTTATGATATATAGACCCACAAATTCAAAGCAGTGTAATAGGGATTTATAATCCATTTTTATGAGTATTTTTCTACAGTATCTCATGATTATCAATATCTAGCCCAATTATAGGGTTGGGTACAAAAGCAGTACAGTATCTAACGAGAATGAAAACAAAAGCAAATACACAACTTCTTCCAATAAAGGAGTGTTACAACTAACTGGTTTAAGAACCAGATGCAGAAATCCCTCATGGTTCCGATGCTACTGTAACTTTGGGTTGAAAGCATTTAATTTTATTATCGTATTTTCTGTTCTTACATGTTTAGTTATTTATCACACTGAAATGTGTAGTTTTTGTATATTTTGTTTTTTGTTGATGTGTTACAGTTATTCCTACCTTCATGACATCAGCACCAAAAACAATAGGGATCATCTACAGACAGGGGTGTCAGAAGGAAGTCAGGGCAAGGAACTTGGGGAAAGGGAGAAGGAACTCAGGGCAAGCGGGAAGGAACTCTGGGCAAGGAACTCGGGCAAGGGGGCACAAAATCAAATAAGGGCACTTTTTTGACAGTAACTGAGTGGCACTTTTCATTTTCAATAGAGTTTTTGAAGAACTGTGGGCATGTGCCGCCTGCCTCCCCCCCCCCCCTCTCCCTTCCTAATTTCTACACATGTGCTTTAGGAATAAGAAAAGGAAGCAAGGGGCACCTACCTCCATTTTCTTCCAAATATATACTTTTGTGTTTTATATCTTAGTGTCATTTTGTGATTCCCCCACACTTTTCCCCCACTTTTGGTAGGCAAATAAATTCCAGCTATGGGTTGAGATTGGGGACCCAGTACCAATTTTGGCAATTGCAATTTTGAAAATTGCTGCGTAGAAAATTATTGGGGTCATGTCCGCCAATTGCCCATCAGGCAAATAAGTCAAATACGTACTTTTGAAAATTGCTGCTGGGTAAATTTTTAGGGCCATGTCCCCCCCTCTCATCATGGCCCTCGGTGTCGGGGGCCCCTGGTAAATGACATGCTTTCATTGTGTCAAATAAATACTAAATATTTGTTACTTCTATGTAGGAGTTGTGAGTGGATTTCTATTTGTTTTCAAGCTTCAAGAATGACCTAGGATAATTCCATATAACTTTCAAAAGGGCACCTCCTAGCTGCCTCTGTCCGCCCTCAACTTTTAAAAGGGCACCTCCTGCCCCGTTCGCCCCCAACTTTCGAAAGGGTACCTCCTACTTCCCTTTGCCCCCCTTACTCTAGGGCAAGGGGGGCAGTTGCCACCGTTGATCCAACATAGCTGTCTACAGACCACAACACATCCATATATCAAGTATGACATAAATCCACCTCAAGGATCTTGAGCTATCGTGTACAAGCTTGTTAACAGAATTTTACGCTTAACCCCGCCTACTAATTAACATTCATGAAGTCAGCACCAAAAACAATAGGGATCATCTACAGACCACAACAGATTCATATACCAAGCATGACATAAATCTACTGCACAGTTCTTAAGATATCGTGTTTACAACTTGTCACATACTTACACAGATACATAAATACACACATCAGCATGACTACATACTGTAGGTTCCTTATGCAGTCGCATCGGGACCAAAAAAAAAATATAAAACTATACGCCCAGATGATAAAACAGCAATAATTGTATTAACTTTGTGTTGTTTTAGCAGTCTTTGGAATAATTGTCTGGCGCATGGTACCTGCAACCCTGAATGACTTTTGTTTCAAGTAGTAGAATGAATGTCAACCAACCAACCATTGTAAACCAGTAATTTATGAAACTGTGTCAGATGCATGGAAGATCTTTGCATATAAGGAAAGAATTCTTCAGAATTAAACAAGGATTCTAGACTAACATAAAAGGGTTCTGTTGACATGAGAACTACAACAAAACAAGCTATCAAAAGATGACCATCATCAAAATTTATGTTTTAGCATTAAATTCTGAATAGATCTTCAATTCTGTTTAAAGCTTTTTTTGATTTAAAAAACACCATTTTATCCCTCCTGCAGAGAAATGGATTAGAGACGGATAATTGTCATTCTGATGGCATCCCACACCATGTCCCACATGGCATCCCACCCCATGTCCCACATGGCATCCCACACCATGTCCCACATGATATCCCATAGGCTCCAAGAAGTCTCATCCTAGCTATCACAGTCCCTGATTGAGCAAACTATATATGAAAGTGTCAGTTCATATAATAACTTCAATGCAAATAACTTGTTGAATAAGTAAAAAAGGCGGAGTCAAATAATCATGCCTGATATAGCCCTTAGTCTATACCATATGGTAAATATTATATCATATGTCACGTATGTCCCCCATCCATGTCCCAAAATGGCATCCCTTCCTATGCAGTCACATCCTGTCACACTCCCTGACTGAGCATACTAAATAAAAAAAGTCTAGTCAGTTCATATACTGTAGCAACTTTATGCAAATGAACACAATAATAAAGGCAGAGTTTAATAATCATGCCTGATACAATCATTGGTGCCCAAATATTTTGAAGAAATTTAAGGATTTCAAATCTCCAGTGTTACGAGAGAGATACTTGAGGACCTTTGAAGAATATTAGAAAATTATATCATTTTACAGTCATCTTCTAAAAAAAATATCAAATGTTTTGTAGACTTTTTACGGAAACTAGTCTTTAACCTGTCTTAAATGTCTCTGGAAAACTTATAAACATTTTGTAAGGAAATTCCAGCCTTCCATGAGGATATCTGAAGAAACTTTAACTTTTTTTGAGGAACTTGGAAGAAACTTCAACATTTTCTATGGAATTCTCAAAAAACTTTAACATTTTGTAGGGACTCTGAGGAAATACTGTGGACGGACAGACGGATGGCTCGTATGCTCACCAACAAGGCAAAAAGTAAAGGTTTTTCATATAAATACAAAAATTGTTCGATTCAAAATTGAATGTTTTTCTCTACTATTGCAATCAAACAGAAAAACAAATCCTAGGTGAATTAAAATGATAAGGTGGATATACTGTAAACATACAATACAATTTAAAGTTCCTGAATAGTCAAAATATTTACACAATTATTGACAAGCCAATTAATCAACTGCAATGAAATCGAATTTACATGGGCAAAGTGACAACATTATTATTGATGACTCAGAGATTTACTGGTGACACTTCAAGCAATTTTAATTGGAATGAGCTTCCATCTTTAAACAAATAATAAATATTTATCAGTTTAAATGAATTGATAGACCGCGCATGTTTAACTTTCTTTACAAATACACCAATCGAGTAGTCAATTGGTCATCAAAAACAATGATTAAGTAACTGGAATGTGTCAATAGATGTTGACATATTCACTGTAAACACAGAAAAATCAGCAATTTTTACAGCCAATTAACTGCCAATGTTTACTCTAAATTAGCTCCTGTATTATATATTACCTAATAATTATTCAAAGGAAGGGGAGGGGGGGTATTTTAGGTTAAATCTAAAATGTACTTACGGTGTGCATAGCACGTTAAACTCTCTTGATTGTATTTTTAGGCAGTTTTACAGTTTTCAAACAAGTTTTGGTGAATTAATTGTTCACCACATTCCATTGGAAAGTTTCAACCAAGTCAAGACAGACCTCATCCTAACATCCCCACCCCTTCTTTTCTGCCCTTCCTTGTTCCAATATGTCCCAAATTTTATTCACTTCTTCCTTTTGCAGTAACAAAATCACACATCACATTAAATCAAAATCAAACGTCAGTTCTTGAGATATGTTGATGACAGACAGACAAACAAACAAACTTGGCAGAGGAATAAAAAACTATTTAAAGTTTTAAATTTCAATTACAATCTTAATTGTATTTTTGTAATTATTCATGAATTACACAATTACAATTTCATTTAACCCCAACCCTGCAAAGTACACTTAAAACTTCTTCTACAGCAATCACTTAAAGTTTTTTAACATCAACCACTAGCTTTCAAAAGTTGCTTACACCCATTCCTTTACACAGTTCATGATGGCCTGCCAACAATCTTGGCTGGGTTTTGTATCCCCTGGTGTTATGACACACTTAAGATGATAACATTCAAGAACACTAAAGGTACAGGATATCTGTCCAATTAATTGCAACTATAAACTTTTTTGACAAAAAGCCAGACATTAGTTTATTTTAGTTTTCCTTACACAATGCATCACACAAATAGCCAATTCATTTTTATTTTTTTTCAAACAATCACCTTCTCAAGAGATTAAATTTCAAACAAGGTAACATAAAGATGCATCAAAATAAAGATGCATCAGTTACAACACTGGTTGGTCTCATAGGCAACATCTACACAACAGAATCCTGTGACTGCCTCTTTCCACCCTCAAACACCTACTGCAACTGTTTGGGTACACCTGCATCCCAACTACATCATATCTGGAAAACTAAGGACAATGTTTAATGCTTAAGCAAGTCTGCAAACTTTGATACCATATTTCAGGCCAATTTTTAGCCAATCTTCGGAAAATCTTGTTATTTCTACAAATATCCCTAAAAGCAATGGCCCACAATAATTTAAAAAGCAAAAAAATGGTCAGTAGAAAACAATGTGCACCAAATCTGAAACAAACAAAAATCTGAATGTTACATTGACAAAAATTGGTTTTAAATGCAAATAGTCAAGCTTACAGTGACAATAAACAAAAGGAAACAAATATATTAATTCAAATATAAATTATCACAATCTTTCTAAAACATTGTAAAATGTCAATTTTCATTTCCAAAACACTACTTGAAATCAAGGTTAATATATTTTGCCAGTCACTCAACAATTACCAAATGGCTGTTCGATTCTAATTTCTCAAACAATTAGAAAAGAAGACATATGAATAGTCAGTACTTACAACAATTTGAATATTACACGGAATCTGGGCTTTTGGTCTTCTTTGACTCAGAGAACTCATATTTTATTCATGGTTAGATCCATCTACTTTCAAAAATTTCCCCACAGAAAGTCAAATTCCTTCACAATAATAATCTTCTGAAATGACCAATGTGCATGTCATGAGCATGTCTGTTCATTCAATGATTCAACCGTCCACAGCCATCTCCTTTAAACAGAGAATCTTCACGAAATTTGACAATCTGCATTTCTACAAATGACAAAATTTCTTGGCTGAGAAACCAAGTACTAATGGCAAAACACTTGATCTGCGCGCTTGATGTATGTCTTTGAGATGAAATAACAGCAGCTTCAAGGAATAGTAGCTTCAGGTAGGTGCTGTTTTGCCAACAGGTTTTTCGAGTGGGTATAAATTTATGCTGCGAGCTCAAAAAGTTTATTAAAATGAGGGCCAAAACAAGTGAGTTACTGCCAATGCTAAGTACACACTATTGATTTCACCAGCAAGAAAGAAAGATATCCCATGTGCAAGTGATTCAACCAGAGAGAAGCTTCTCGATCCAATTAAAAACTGAAAGTCTTTCTTTAAAAATAACCTTATCCAAAGATGACCACAATAGATAATTAGTTCATTTGTATCTGCAGAACACGCTGAATCAACAAATTACACAGTACAGGCAGTGGGCAGATACATGTCTTTCTCTAAACCTTTACTTCCTGTGGTGATTAATTATTGACATGGTTTTTTGGAGATAATTCCAATGTCTGTCAAAACTTGACTTCATTTCTAAAAATATAATTGAGACAATTAAGTGATTGCATACGTACAGCTAATGTGACACAAAAACAATCAGAATGCCCAAGCAAGGTGGACAAGTCACAATGTGTTTAAACTGACAACAAAAAACCTAGAATGATAGCACTCTGTAGAGCGCATATCTCCTCACCTGTTCATTCCCCTCCAGAATACAAGCTATCTCAGAAACCCTCAACCCACCAACTTATAACCCCAACACAACCTCTTCCTCACTATTGATCCTTATTGCCATTTACATTCTAAACACTTACGGATCATCACTTGTGATCATTGTTTTCAGTGTAATTCAGGCTAAGAGTTCATTGTTTGAGTGCTATTCAGGGTAGATTCACAATCCATCATTTTCATTCATGGCAGAAACCAATTGTTTTGAATTCTTTGATACCAGAGACTACTTCACTTGATTTTCTTTGAGTCCAGAAAATTGATGTATGGCATGAACTCATTGTTCAGCACATTCCCTTGAAAAGTTTCAACTAAGTCAACCAAGTCTTGATAAATATTGCCCTAAAATATCCCCACCTTTCCATTTCTACTCTCCCCTTGTTTCAAGTCTTAAATTTTATTCACTTCTTCCTTACGTAGTAACAAAACCACACACTAAATGTAATCAAAATCCAAGCCATCAGTTATTGAGATATCTTGATGACAGACAAAATATCCCCAACCCTCCTCCATCTGCACCCTTCCCCTGTTGTGTCTTAAATTTGAATCACTTCTTCCTTAAGTAGTAACAAAACCACACACAAAATTTAATCCACATCCAATCATCAGTTATTGAGATATCCTGATGACAATCAAACAGAGGCAAGAACATGTCCCCACCCCCATTTTCACCCTTCCCCTGTTCCAGTGTCTCAAATTGTAATCACTTCTTCCTTAAGTAGTAACAAAATCACACACAAAATTTAATCAACATCCAATCATCAGTTCTTGAGATAACTCGATGACAAACAAACAAGCAAACAAGCAGACAAACAAACGGAGGCAAAAAAATAACCTCCATCCAACATTTTTGGCAGAGGTAAAAATTAAATCAGGGCTTTAAACCCTGTTTAAATGCTTTGACATTCAAGTGAATTATGTCAACTTATAAAACTCAACCAACCATATCGACTATGAACCCACAGATTAAGTACAGTAACAAACAGTTTGAGCTTTCTTGAATGTCATTACCATGGCATGTTAGTAATAGCTAAATGTGGACTGATATTCATTGACCTGTTTTGCCTCCCAAAGTATTAAAATTTTATTGTCAGTGAATCTCAGGGAACTACCTGGTATTGTGTTAGAAATGTTTTGCAGCTCTCTGCAAAAAGCTTTGTTGAATAGTTGCGAGTCTCTGGAAAGTTGTTCCCTCACTTTTTGGTCTAGTGCCCATTAAACACACTTGCATACTTGTGAAATTTAACCATGGAAAAAAGATCAGATTTATAACAAACAAAAAAACACCATCTAATATTGAGTTTTCCTTTCAGTGTAAATTATTACCTGTTAATAAATGCCAACAATAATACACTTTGCAAGGTTCATCATTCGAAATCCAATGGAAAAATATACATGACTGATTAGCCATTTATATCCCATACACTGCTGGCAACAACAACAAAAATGAGCAGTTGACTTCGGAGAGCTATAATTTAGTCTGGTTCCAGACATATCCTCAAAATTTCACATGCAAGCAAAAATCTGGAGCAGGAGTGCAGGCACTATTCCACTAGATTGATTTAGACAGTGACTAAGACTGCACATGACTAAGACTGCACTTAGTCACATATATAACATTTTTTAGTTTCAATTTCAGCTTTAATATTTTGTGCCAAACAATGACGGCAATCTTTTCACACATGTAAAAGTATTGCACTTGTCATGTTTTCCTGTCGTGATAGGTCTATAAAGTAGCATGTTTGCTTTGCTGACTAGTTTGGTTTCATCAGTGAGTTCACATGGCAATTCCCTGTATTGAGTTATAAATGGCAACTCCCTGGTTTGAGTTCTTCTGGTTTGAGTTCTAAATGGCAACTTCCTGGTTTGAGTTCTTCTGGTTTGAGTTCTAAATGGCAACTTCCTGGTTTGAGTTCTTCTGGTTTGAGTTCTAAATGGCAACTCCCTGGTTTGAGTTCTAAATGGCAACTTCCTGGTTTGAGTTCTAAATGGCAACTCCCTGGTTTGAGTTCTTCTGGTTTGAGTTCTAAATGGCAACTCCCTGGTTTGAGTTCTAAATGGCAACTCCCTGGTTTAAGCTCTAAATGGCAACTCCCTGGTTTGAGTTATAAATGGCAACTCCCTGGTTTGAGTTCTAAATGGCAACTCCCTGGTTTGAGTTCTTCTGGTTTGAGTTCTAAATGGCAACTCCTGGTTTGAGTTCTAAATGGCAACTCCTGGTTTGAGTTCTTCTGGTTTGAGTTCTAAATGGCAACTCCCTGGTTTGAGTTCTAAATGGCAACTCCCTGGTTTAAGCTCTAAATGGCAACTCCTGGTTTGAGTTATAAATGGCAACTCCCTGGTTTGAGTTCTAAATGGCAACTCCCTATGGTTTGAGTTCTAAATGGCAACTCCCTGGTTTGAGTTCTAAATGGCAACTCCCTATGGTTTGAGTTCTAAATGGCAACTCCCTGGTTTGAGTTCTAAATGGCAACTCCCTGGTTTGAGTTCTTCTGGTTTGAGTTCTAAATGGCAACTCCCTGGTTTGAGTTCTAAATGGCAACTCCCTGGTTTAAGCTCTAAATGGCAACTCCCTGGTTTGAGTTATAAATGGCAACTCCCTGGTTTGAGTTCTAAATGGCAACTCCCTGGTTTGAGTTCTAAATGGCAACTCCCTGGTTTAAGCTCTAAATGGCGACTCCCTGGTTTGAATTCTCCTGGTTTGAGTTCTAAATGGCAACTCCCTGGTTTGAGTTCTAAATGGCAACTCCCTGGGTTCATGAGGATAAACCACCAATACATCTGATAAATTCAAGGAACACTCAGGATGAAAAAAGAAGCATGTTATTCTGGATCTTTAGAAACGTCTCTAGTCTGCAGTTTCATAGTCCACCAATGGAAATGGGGTGGGGAAGTGCGGGGAAGGGGGAAGGGGGAAGAGCAACATAAACTTTCATATCAGGAATTTGGAAATATTATTCTACATACAAATCTCTATAGCTGCAAGCTTTTGTCTTCACCTTTTTGGTCTTTGGTTTGAAAATGGTCTCATTCAGCTGATTGCTATGCAGTGAACATTCAATCAGGTGACATATAGTGAATCTCCAAAAACATGTGATGAAACAGTTCCTTTAACAGGAGAACTCAACTTTTTTACCTTGATTTTCAAACTGTATGAACTTCTTGCTGGATTCATGTTCATTTTACCACAAGTTCATACCATGAACTCCAAAATGTAGGTGACGACGACGAGTAAACACACAATTACAATGACGGGGTCGTCGCCTGCGTATTCGGTTATGATAGTAACAATGCTATCACGAAACGCTTAATACGACACGGACGAGAACACAGGTGCGACGTACGGACAGACATAACATCGACAACCAAGTCAATGTCCACGGCCTATGATAACCAATTGTGGTGCACTGGCGTGTCTACCCAACCCAGGCTTGAAGCCAGGGCCTCGTGGTCTGTAGACAAGTATGATAACCGCTACACCACAGTTGGTAGACAATGTAGGTGACAAATCAGATCATGCTTTATTCACTGATAAGTTTTGCGGTTCGGCAGATCATTGTTTGGTAAAAAGGGGATTTGCTTTGGTAGCCTTCAAATACAAACAACTATTGTGTAATAGCAGGTTATGGATTTAAGTGCTTACACACAGGGCATAAACCTTAAGCATAACAACTAACAAATTATCTGCTGTGTTCTAACTTCCCTCACATTTCAATCCCATAATCACTTCATCTTTTACCAAAATTCATCATCAAAATGCCTTTGATTGAAACATAATTTGTTGGCATTGTTCATGACAGAACTACAAATGTAAACACCATGCCACACTAGTTACTTTCCCTTCAAAAAAGAAAGAAGGAAACCTGAGAGAAAACAAAGCTTTATATCAAGCTGGCCCATCACTGTGGGCCAGCATTACCCTTTAAAATCAGAAACAGTTCCTCGATTGACGTGTTCAAAAAACACCTGAAGACTTTTCTCTTGAAAAACACTTCCAGCATGTAGTACCGTTTTGTGTTTTTATCTTTTATTTTCATATTGTTACCTTATTGTTGAATTAATTGAGTATGGAATTTTGTTTTGTGCTGTAAAGTGCAGCAAACCTTGGGATTCTGCGCTATATAAGCACTGAGTAAGTAAGTAAACCTTGAACATGAAAGAGACTTTAAGTCATATTTCATGGAAGTGAGTAAGTGATGTAATCTTGACTTCTGAGACCATGTATTTAAGAGATGTAAACTTAGGGCTTATGCACACTTCCATTCTTCCTTCACATCTAAAGGAAATATACCACAAAACATACATGTACATGAGTTGCAGTACTTTCCTCCTTTCTCACAGTTTCTAAATGTACTACTGTACATCTAGGATACCTCCTTTAATATACATTATTTGAGCACTATCACGTTCCCATCCACTAATGACACATTAAAATATAATTTTACTCAGTTTGGGTCTAATCAGCACTTTCTTACGTGACAATCTAAACTAAGAAAGCTGGGTGTGACAGAATCTTAAAATGTCATTCTGGTGATTAATTGCATCATTTTCCCCTAGCAATGCATATAGCACACTGCAGATACTGTATGCTTACAGAAAGAACAGTAGCAAATCTTTCAAATTAATGAAAGACCTTTTCAAGATATAAAAAATCTGTCTCAAGCAATTGTTTGTTTTTTTCCTTCAGAGGGAGTGGTAGATACAGCTCTTAATGTAAGGTCTACAGAGACACCTTGAGGCATCGATTGCTGGATAAGATAAGAAATAATCAATACCATTCATTTTTATAATGCTTATTTTATTTTAATATAATACCTGATATATAGCTCAAGGAAGAGATTAATAAAGTTATTTAAAACTCTTATTAAAGTTTTAAAGTTCACAGCAAGACTTTCCTAACTGAAAAATAGGATAAACTACTGTAGGCACTCGATGTACTGTACTTTCAAAGTGCAAGTCATAAATACACAGAAAGTCAGGATATCCAATTGTAACGTCCCATAAAGATTTTAGACTCCTATTCACAATAACAGAATAAAAATTCCAGTGTCAATCACAACTGTAAGACAGTATGGTCAGGAAGACACACACTATCGTTGTTAATAGGTTTCCACAGACATAAACTCACTTAAAAAAGTGACTTCACACACAGTAAACTTCCAACAGTGTTTGCCTTCCTTCCCATGCTATGTGCAACATAGGTGTTTATAAGAACTCCCTGGTGCAACCTGCCATTCCTTTTTTTTAATGTCTAGAGCCAAGTACACTGCATAGGTCAAAAGGGCAGCCAATAGCATGTGCTTGTCAATATTAGCAGACGGAACAATTGATCTCCTGTACCCACGATGGTGTTCTGATAGCACTGTTTGTGAAACTGCTACTCCATATAATCAGGGAGCTAATGGAATTAAACTATTAACTGCTTAGGGTTATAATAAATAATTATGGCAACATGCGATAAATGCCATGTCTGACATCCCCAGGGATCTTGCTGTCTCAACACAGAGCAAGGCCTGGGGTTCAGGGAAAGGGATTCAGACAGTAGACATTCCTTTCACCTCAGCAGGTCACGCACATGTCAGTCTATAGTCTGGATGGCAACAGGAAGATGTCATTTTAGATGCTTTGTTTATTTTTTCACTGCCATTATCATAACATTCCTTCACAAGAACTTAAGAAAAAATACTAGAACAACAAAACTGCCAAAAGTTTCAACATTGACAAAAGGTTAAAAAAAAATTGTTTATAGAAACTGATTTATACAAGAAAAGTTTACAAGTTTTTGTTTAAAGTTTGAATTCAATAATGTATAGAAATGCCTATCATTAAGTACTGGGCATATATACAATTATTTCCCCTCGCCATGGCCAGGGAGACAAAAGTTTTAAACATAGCTAACATAAAGAACAGTGTTTTTATGTCCAAGGTTATGTTCATCATTTGAGCCTATATACTAACAATCACATCCTATTTAGGGAGATGTTGAAGCAAAGACCTTTCACATGTTACTATATGGCACTATATTTGGAAGATTGATATCACATATCCACTTAAAAGGAAATGACATCACATCCTCACATTATTTGATGCTTTGTACATATTAAATAGTTTTTCAAAACTTTGTGATGTGCATGCTCTACGTATTAGTAAAAACAAAAATCTAACAAAATCTTTAAGAGTTACTGTGTTTACCATATAAGGAATACTTTAAATGTTTAATAAGAAACAACTACTTCACTTTACTTAGCATAGAATTACATAATGAAATACAAAGAGGGTTTTCTTTACATAACTTTTAAGCAAATTGTTTTTGTGAATTGCAGAAACTTCCATTAGTGATTTATTAGCAGAGCAGATAGTACATGGATCACTGGGCTATAGCTGTACTTCCGTACAAACATAAGTCCCCAACATGCTGTAAACACCCAGTTCAAACCACTCAGCAATTTCTGTCACTTCAGGGAATATCCGATCCCTCCAGCATCTTCATCCCAGCTGCAACTGCCACCAAGTCATAATAAACTGTTTCCCACTCCAACACCAAGTCCAATCTGCCATTGATCCACTCAAAGAAAAATCAATGCTGACACACTACTTTATACTGTCTCAAAAATTAGCTCATACCTGTCTTGAGACGCGTGTTAGTGGATATCAACTGATTATGCCTTGTAGCCTCAAACCAGACTTTATCCAAAAGTGTTTTCTCTGTAAATACTGATACCATGGGTGAAATGAATCTAATCATGATTTTACAGTTAGCACAATTTTTTTTGGTTTTAAGTTACCAAGGTGTGGCACCAGTACTATCATCCACATACTAAACAGCACCTTCCATGGAAATATGAAATGAATACTTCCAAAGGAAGAGTGCATAGCTAAGATGGGAAGCGTATGGTGTAGACTTCAATAAATGGTTCCCTCCTTGATCATGAAAGGACTTTATGTGGACCTGTGTATAGAACTTAAAAAATGTGCCCCTCCCCCTCACCCCAACCTAAATTGCAAGCTGGTTATTATGCAAGGGCAACACATTTTCTGCTATGCCACATTCATCCTCCCTCTCCGCATTCATCCTCCCTCTCCGCATTCATCCTCCCTCTCCGCATTCATCCTCCCTCTCCGCATTCATCCTCCCTCTCCGCATTCATCCTCCCTCTCCGCATTCATCCTCCCTCTCCGCATTCATCCTGCCTCTCCGCATTCATCCTGCCTCTCCGCATTCATCCTGCCTCTCCGCATTCATCCTGCCTCTCCGCATTCATCCTCCTCTCCGCATTCATCCGCGTTCATCCTGCCCTCCGCGTTCATCCTGCCTCTCCGCGTTCATCCTGCCTCTCCGCGTTCATCCTGCCTCTCCAGCGTTCATCCTCCCCTCTCGCGTTCATCCCCCTCTCCGCGTTCATCCCCCTCTCCGCGTTCATCCTGCCTCTCCGCGTTCATCCTGCCTCTCCGCGTTCATCCTGCCTCTCCGGCGTTCATCCTGCCTCTCCGCGTTCATCCTGCCTCCGCGTTCATCCTGCCTCTCCGCGTTCATCCTGCCTCTCCGCGTTCATCCTGCCTCTCCGCGTTCATCCTGCCTCTCCGCGTTCATCCTGCCTCTCCGGCGTTCATCCTGCCTCTCCATCCTGCGTTCATCCTGCCTCTCGCGTTCATCCTGCCTCTCCGCGTTCATCCTGCCTCTCCGCGTTCATCCTGCCTCCGCGTTCATCCTGCCTCTCCGCGTTCATCCTGCCTCTCCGCGTTCATCCTGCCTCCGCGTTCATCCTGCCTCCGCGTTCATCCTGCCTCTCCGCGTTCATCCTGCCTCTCCGCGTTCATCCTGCCTCTCCGCGTTCATCCTGCCTCCGCGTTCATCCTGCCTCTCCGCGTTCATCCTGCCTCTCCGCGTTCATCCTGCCTCTCCGCGTTCATCCTGCCTCTCCGCGTTCATCCTGCCTCTCCGCGTTCATCCTGCCTCTCCGCGTTCATCCTGCCTCTCCGCGTTCATCCTGCCTCTCCGCGTTCATCCTGCCTCTCCGCGTTCATCCTGCCTCTCCGCGTTCATCCTGCCTCTCCGCGTTCATCCTGCCTGCCTCATCCTGCGTTCATCCTGCCTCTCCGCGTTCATCCTGCCTCTCCGCGTTCATCCTGCCTCTCCGCGTTCATCCTGCCTCTCCGCGTTCATCCTGCCTCTCCGTTCATCCTGCCTCTCCGCGTTCATCCTGCCTCTCCGCGTTCATCCTGCCTCTCCGCGTTCATCCTGCCTCTCGTTCCGCGTTCATCCTGCCTCCGCGTTCATCCTGCCTCTCCGCGTTCATCCTGCCTCTCCGCGTTCATCCTGCCTCTCCGCGTTCATCCTGCCTCCGCGTTCATCCTGTTCCTGCCTCTCCGCGTTCATCCTGCCTCTCCGCGTTCATCCTGCCTCTCCGCGTTCATCCTGCTCTCGCGTTCATCCTGCCTCATTCATCCTCCCCTCTCCGCGTTCATCCTGCCTCTCGCGTTCATCCTGCCTCTCCGCGTTCATCCTGCCTCTCCGCGTTCATCCTGCGTTCATCTCCCGCGTTCATCCTCCCTCTCCGCGTTTCATCCTCCCTCTCGCGTTCATCCTGCCTCTCCGCGTTCATCCTGCCTCGCGTTCATCCTGCCTCTCCGCGTTCATCCTGCCTCTCCGCGTTCATCCTGCCTCTCCGCGTCATCCTCCTCCCCTCCCGCAGTCATCCTGCCTCTCCGCAGTCATCCTGCCTCTCCGCATTCATCCTCCCTCTCCGCATTCATCCTCCCCTCTCCGCATTCATCCTCATCCTCTCCGCATTCATCCTGCCTCTCCGCATTCATCCTGCCTCTCCGCATTCATCCTGCCTCTCCGCATTCATCCTGCCTCTCCGCGTTCATCCTGCCTCTCCGCGTTCATCCTCCCTCTCCGCGTTCATCCTCCCTCTCCCCGTTCATCCTCCCTCCCCCGTTCATCCTGTTCATCCGTTCATCCTGCCTCTCCGCGTTCATCCTGCCTCTCCGCGTTCATCCTCCGTTCATCCTGCCTCTCCGCGTTCATCCTGCCTCTCCGCGTTCATCCTGCCTCTCCGCGTTCATCCTCCCTCTCCGCGTTCATCCTCCCTCTCCGCGTTCATCCTCCCTCTCCGCGTTCATCCTCCCTCTCCGCGTTCATCCTCCCTCTCCGCGTTCATCCTCCCTCTCCGCATTCATCCTCCCTCTCCGCATTCATCCTGCCTCTCCGCATTCATCCTGCCTCTCCCGTTCATCCTGCCTCGCGTTCATCCTCCCTCTCCGCGTTCATCCTCCCCCTCTCCGCGTTCATCCTCCCTCTCCGCGTTCATCCTGCCTCTCGTTCATCCTGCCTCTCCGCGTTCATCCTGCCTCTCCGCGTTCATCCTCCCTCTCCGCGTTCATCCTCCCTCCCGCGTTCATCCTCCCCTCTCCCGCGTTCATCCTGCCTCTCCGCGTTCATCCCCCTCTCCGCGTTCATCCTCCCTCTCCGCATTCATCCTCCTCTCCGCATTCATCCTCCCTCTCCGCATTCATCCTGCCTCTCCGCATTCATCCTGCCTCTCCGCATTCATCCTCTCTCCGCATTCTTCATTCTGCCTCTCCGCATTCTTCATCCTCCCTCTCCATTCATTCTTCATCCTCCCCTCATCCTGCCTTCTTCATCCTCCCTCTCCCATTCATTCTTCATCCTCCCCTCTCCGCATTCATCCTCCCTCTCCGCATTCATCCTACCTCTCCGCATTCTTCCTCCCTCTCCGCAATCATCCACCCTCTCCGCATTCATCCTGCCTCTCCGCAATCATCCTGCCTCTCCGCATTCATTTATCCTGCCTCTCTCCATTCATCCTCCCTCTCCGCATTCTTCCTTCATCCTCCCTCTCCGCATTCATCCTGCCTCTCCGCATTCATCCTGCCTCTCCGCATTCATCCTCCCTCTCCGCATTCATCCTCCCTCTCCGCATTCATCCTCCCTCTCCGCATTCATCCTCCCTCTCCGCATTCATCCTCCCTCTCCGCATTCATCCTGCCTCTCCGCATTCATCCTGCCTCTCCGCATTCATCCTGCCTCTCCGCATTCATCCTGCCTCTCCGCATTCATCCTGCCTCTCCGCATTCATCCTGCCTCTCCGCATTCATCCTGCCTCTCCATTCATCCTGCCTCTCATTCATCCTGCCTCTCCGCATTCATCCTGCCTCTCCGCATTCATCCTGCCTCTCCGCATTCATCCTCCCTCTCCGCATTCATCCTCCCTCTCCGCATTCATCCTCCTTCTCCGCATTCATCCTCCCTCTCCGCATTCATCCTCCCTCTCCGCATTCATCCTGCCTCTCCGCATTCATCCTCCCTCTCCGCATTCCTCCTCCCTCTCCGCATTCCTCCTCCCTCTCCTGCATTCATCCTCCCTCTCCGCATTCATCCTCCCTCTCCGCATTCATCCTCCCTCTCCGCATTCATCCTCCCTCTCCGCATTCATCCTCCCTCTCCGCATTCATCCTGCCTCTCCGCATTCATCCTCCCTCTCCGCATTCATCCTCCCTCTCCGCATTCATCCTCCCTTTCCATATCCATCCTCCTCCATTTCCAATCTCACTCCGCTTTTCCACTCACCCCATACCTGTCCTCCCTGTATCAACCTCCATGACACCTACCCATCCTCACACTAACCCTCCCACCCCAGTCTCACCATCTTCTGGGTTCCTTTTTGTCATTTCATAATCAAAATTGACTAACATGGCAAGATTCACACTACAGTATCACACAAAGTAGTAATTGCACACTAGAGTTGTTTAAGAGACCTTAAAGGAGTATTCCCATCTTTTTTCATAACCTTTTATATGAAAGAGACCAATTTTAGAAATAATTTAGTACAAAAATCATGTAGATATGTTATTCCAACCAGAAGATATTTAAACTTTATTGTTTACAAAAATTGCCAATAAACATATACGAAAAGGCTCATGATGACATCACAACAACACATTCTCCCACAAAGTTGAGGTAACCTTTCATATGAAAGAGACCAATTTTAGAAATAATTTAGTACACAAATTATGTTGATATTTTATTCCTACCAGGAGATTTTCAAATTGTATTGTTCACAAAAATTGCCAATAAACATATACAAAAAGGCTCATGATGACATCACAACAACACATTCTCCCACAAAGTTGATGTATTTTATTGAAATCTATTATCCTTTTTTATTAGTAAAACCTGCTAGAAAAATAAATTGATGAAAGTTAGGTATTTATATACATTGCTAAATATACCTTACCTCAATAACATTTGGAAAATTGTTACTAATTATACAGAAACAACCAATTAACGTTCAAAGAAATACATACACATTTGCAATGTAATTGTCTCTATGACATCATCAAACCTGAATTCATCATACTGTACAAAAACTTTAAAATGCATTGGTAAATCTTTTAAAATCCATATCAACCTGATTTATGTACCAAATTGGCTCTAAAAGTGGCGCTCTTTTAAATAAGATTTTACAAAATCAGGAAAAATGGGAATATTCCTTCAATGAAGAAGTCTTGCCAAATTATTTTAGAGGGGGCTGTTATACAATATGCTATACTCTGAACTTTTTGAGGGAGACATACAAATCTGGAATCACAGGTAATATTTCAGACAACATCAAGGCAGCATTGGAAGTAATCATTTGCCCCCATTGAAACTATAATAAATGTTATGCATCTAAACGCATCTTACACAAGGTCTTCTTCTGCACCGAAAAGGGGAAGTTTTGCTATCTTTTAAAAAGTAATATTTAAAGGATTAGTTCAGGGGTCAAGCAAGTTCATCTTGCATGATGAGGGTAATCGCTCCACCCCCTCCCTTAATAAATATACATCAATTTGAATTTCCCACTTGTTTATTAAGCAGTTATGCAGCCTTCAAATTTCATTTTCAATAACAATGATGTCCTATCCCAAATTCACACGCTCCACTGCAAATCATTTTCAAAACACCACATGATTTAATTGAATCAAATACATGTGACTTGCAGTAAATACCTTTCGCCAATAAAGTTGGATGGAGGTTATGTTTTTGCCTATGTTTGTTTGTTTGTTTGTTTGTTTGTTTGTCTGTCATCAAGATATTTCAAGAAAGGATGATTGGATTTGGATTAAATTCAATGTGCTGTTTTGTTCCTGCTCAAGAAAGAAGTGATTAAAATTTGAGACATAATGGAACAGGAGAAGGGTGCAAATGGAGGAGGTGGGGTCAATTTCAAGGTGAGTTTGTCTCTCATCAAGATATTTCAAGAACTGATGATTGGATTTTGATTGAATTTGCTGTGTGGTTTTGATACTGTTTCATAAAGAGGTGATACAAATTTGGGATTAATTGGAACAAGAGAAAGGCAGAAATTGAGGGGTGAGGATGTTTTAGGATGAGATCTGTCAAGACTGAAGTTGTCAAGACTAAGTTGAAACTTTCCAATGGAATGTGCTGAACAATGACTTTGTGCTCTGAATTCAGATCCAAACAATCAATTTTCTGGACTCAAAGAGACTTACATCAAGTGTGCTCTTGCATCAAGCACACAGTAAGTGTAACCACACACATTTGTGAAATAGCATCATTAAGCCCTTTACGCATGTTAGTGTTAGGCAAATCAGATGTGTTGGATGCCCTTTATAAGTGTGTCCAAATAATATTGAACAGCTGGTTGTTAACTATGCTTTGATTGTTTTCATGGTCTCTGGTGTTGTGGCCAAGCTCTCATGGCCAAGGGGCCCTTGGTTGTCTCTCTGATTGTTGGGGCATTCCCAGTTTAATGAGGGTGACAGCAACCCATATTTTTTCTTAAACAGGTGCAATCAGATCTGGTGACATATTACAGACTGACTTAGATCTCTGATGAAACTCCACCTTCACCTGTTCACACTGTCATCTTGTGGATTTCCATAATCGATTTATCATTTTCTCAGATTCAAGACCAGTTTTGCAGACGCTGCACAGCCAAATTGGGACGACCCATCCACGCATATGATTTTGAATGGGCTGAACACCTGCATGAGCAGCAGCAGGGCGTTGTCTTTTACCAAGTTCTGGGCCATGCATGTTCAGATTAGTGGAGGATGGTGATGCTGCGAAAAAGCTTTGGACTTGGATCCAACACCTCTTTCCTTGCCTTACACAGGTGATTTGGAGCTCTCAAGCCATGGACAAACTTTGATCTATGAACCCGTAGGTTGACCACAGCAGTGCTCACCAGGGGCTGTACAGGCAGGAGGATGTTAACAAATCCAGCTTTTCCATGCTATTTGGACGCACCTAAATGACATCTGGCACATCTGTTTTGCCCAAATGTTACATGTCTAAATGGGTTTAAAATGTTCTTTGACAAGTTTGTACACTTATTATGTAAAAGATTATTCATTAAATCTTTCAGGATAATCTTGAAATGTATCATTATGAAAATGTAAATAAAGTTTGAAACTGAAACTGTTCAGAGCTGTTGCAATTATCTCTTGTCAACGTATTGGTCAGTGGCCATCCTGCTCAATGTTAAATAAATAAAGAAATGGGTTATCATTGCATTTTTTGGCTCCAGTATCTATTCATACATGTAAGAAGCAAATACTGTGACCTAATTATCTGCCTATGTCACTAAGATTGGGAGTTATTGGTACCGTACTGATGCAATCACATTTTTTTAAATGCTGGCAGCCATATTGACTGCCATCTTTGATTTACCTGTTTACGGTTTGAATCGTCTGCTCATAAATCTATTGGCAGCAATGAATTGAAAACCATTAAGTCGAGACAAAATGCATTGTTCTTTCCCAAATGTCAAGATAAGTTTGCCAGATTTTTGGGGTCGCGGCCACCTTGGATGTGACACAGTTTAATCCACTTCTGGGTTAGGTCAGAATTCTATTAGTAGCAATGAATTGTTTGACCTGTAAATCCATGGAGTAGAGACAAAGTTTATTGCTCTTTTCCAAATATTAGGAAGTTACAACCATTTACCCTATTTTCAGGATCCAGGACCACAGACATCTTGCATTTGACCAAGTTTTAACCCACTTTTGGGGGTCAACTTATAAATCTTTCTGCAGCTATGAGTTGCTTGACTTTTAAAACCATGGAGTAGAGCAGAAACCCATTGCTATATCACAAACATTAAAAAAGTTACAGCTGTTTGTCCTAAATTCAGGGTCGGCGAGAGCCATCTCGAATGTGACCCAGTTTTAACCCACTTCTGGGATCAGGTCAGAATTGTACTGGTAGCAATGATTTTCTTGACCCATAAAACCACTGAGTAGAGAAAAAAGTTATTTTTCTATCCCAAATACTAACGAAGTTACAGCCACTAGCCCTATTTTCAGAGTGTGGTGGTGGCAGCCATATTGGATTTAACCCAGTTTTAGCCCACTTCCAGGGGTCCAGGGTCAGGTCATATTTTTTGCAGCAATGAGCAGCCTGACCCTTAAAATCATAGAACCACAAATCATTGTTTCATCCCAAATATTAAGGAAGCTAGAGCCTTTTACCCATTTTTCCAGGTCGGCGGCTGTCATCTTGGATGTGACCTAGTTTTAAACCACTTCCAAAGGTCAGAAACTTATACTTCTTTTTAAGTCACTCAAAGCATCCAGTAGGTTCCAAAACCACTGAAAAACCTTTTGTTAAAATTAGTTGGACTTTTTCTCATAAATTGACCCGCCTAGATGAATCTTGGTGGGCATAGAATTTCTGAGGTAGATTGTATCGGGTATGGGATCAAATAAACTATAAAAATATTCTACGATCCGCGACAAAACTTGATGCCTTTTTTCATTCCACTTCTACCCCTTTTCAATGTTGAAATTAAATTTCAGCTCTCCTTTGTGTCTCCTTTTTGGCATGCCGAGAAACGAACAACATTGAAACAGGGGGGAGGGGAAAAAGTGTCAGGTATTTTGACGCGGATTGTAGTCTGTTGGAATTGCAATGGGGTAGGGGTATGCACTCTAGATAGTACTAATATTCTTGTTCACTTTTTGACACCAGTCATTTCTGTATGAAAAGCTATGATAGGCTGTACCATTTAGATCAATGTTTTTGTATGGGAGTACTCTTGTTTTACAAGATATGGATGACGCACCAATTTAACCTCTTTGTGGGTCCTTAAGTAAAATGTCACACTTGATCTGAAATTGTCTCTTAAGAGTTTCTTCTCCAAATCCTAGTTCAATCTAATTATGTTATGTAACATTTTCTACCAGATTATAAAAAAGTAAAACTCAACCTCAGGCTTCTGAAAAATGACCTACAAATAATAAGAAAATTCAATTCACAAAAATTCCTATTACAATCAATGCTGGAAATGCACAAATGCTTACCTGATGATCTTCAATTTAATTTTATAACACTTTTGTTACAGTGAGGAGTTACCGTCCTAAAATGATGCTTCCCTGGACAAGAGTTCTCTCCAATGTATATAATGATAATGTGTTCTTACATAGCTCGATACCCATGCAAGGTGCATGCTCAAAGTGCTTAGGATGGAATGAGGCAGCTGCCAAACGGCGCACAAGCCTGACTTTTACCCTGCCTCGATCCCTTGTTGAGCACCAAGAGAGATGGCAGCCGGTCTCATTTTAAAAATCTTTGGCATGGGCGTCAGGGGGGCCAGAGGCCACCCCAACTTTTCAGAAGTGGGTCTCTTCCCCCCCCCTCCCCCCAACTTTTCAGAAGTAGGTATCCTCCCCCCCCCCAACTTTTCAAAAGTGGGTGTTCTCCCTCCCCCAACTTTTCAGAAGTGGGTATCCTCCCCCCAACCCCCAAACTTTGAACTTACAAATGTATTATTTAGACACTATTTTTTTTTTATTATACGAAAATCAAATTATAAGTTATAGACCCACTAACATATAACATGACACAAATCATGTTGTAAAACAATCGATCTAACTGACACAGAAACCACTTCAAGTTCATCCTTTGTCGAAGAATACCTCAGGCAGCAATACAACCATGCTTTGGGTCTCCTTCTTGCTCAGTTGGACTTCAACCAAGAGACCTTTTATACAATCTTGAAGATGGTAGATACCCTCGGATTATAACAGCAGTCAATGGAGGTGTAGTAACTACCCCACCACCAGTACAGTAACTTTATGAAAATGACATTAACATTGAACGCTTACGAATACACTACACCCTGCTACCCGATAATAAAGGCTTTCAACAACAGATAGCCATCGTCCCTTTTGTTAAGACAGTTACCAAAGTCACTGATATTTTAGCATATTTTTCCAATTCTACTTTGGATGCAGTTTATGTTATAGGAAATCACTATAAAGCTATCAAACTTCATCCTATTGCTACATCTGATCACTTCAGTGTATATGTTATGCCAAAATATACAGAAAAACATCGATCAAAAGAAAGAAAGTCAAGGCATCTGGATAGAGATCTTTGTAATGACAACATACAGAACTCACGTGATATGTTGACCTCAACAGATTGGAATCTTTTTTACAGTCTTGTGATTCTTTAAATGAATTGACTGAAGTAGATTCAAGCTATATTCAGTTTACAACTACTGTCTGTATTCCATCTAAATCCATACCCATTTCGAAGATGATGATAAGGTTGCCTGCTGATGACAACATCAAACATTTATAGATGAATAAAAGAATTGCAATCGAGGCTGGAAACTCAAACTTAAGGAATAAGATACAAAGGACCATCAATAAACTTGTTCACAAGATTAGAAGTGATTATTTTAAAGACATAGCCTCTTATTCGTCTTTCTGGGGCTTCTTGAAATCCATCAGGAATCCAACTGATATACTGTACATGATGGTAAAGGCATATCTGCAGATTTTGGCTGGGAATTGAGTGAACACTTTGGATGCTTTAATAATGCAGTAAATAAAGACATTACTCTTCATTTACCTAATATGATTATTGATACGTTGCTTCAGGGTTTGATAATATCCCATGGTGGGTATTCAAACACTCTTCAAATGAGTTAGCTGATATCTTTACTGTAATATATAACAAGAGTATCGACCAAAGTACCGTTCCATCAGTCTGGAAGCATGCCAAAACTTCCCCTGTAGAAAATACTGCTACCATATATAATGCAGTCTATAATTACAAGGGGTGATCAAAACCAATTTGCATACAAAAACAGCATTTCTTGTACTGATGCCGTACTTACTCTTATCCATGGTATAGTTTCAGGGCTAAATAAGAGAGATACAACTGTTTCCAAAGTCTTGTTTCTTGATTTCTCAAGCGCCTTTAACACAGTTTTGCCAAATAGTCTAATCAGTGACTTAACCAATTTCATTAAAGAAAAGTGGCTTATGGCTGGCAGACTTCCTACAAGGATGGCCTAGACAAATAAAACTACAAAGAGGGTACTCTGATAAACCAAAAATCATAATTGGTGTGCCACAGGGAGGTCCACTTTCAGCATTACTATTTACTATATAAACTGATGAAATTCGTTCAGACTCAAATTGTGCTGTTGTCAAATATGCTGATGATACCACCATTTCATGCAATATCTCTAAGCAGACCCATAGCAAAAATCAAGGTGACTATCAAAAATTTGTCAATAGAGTTGTGGATACGTGCGGAGAGAAAAATCTGCTTCTTAACCCAAGAAAATCATTGGAAATGGTTTTTGAAAATATAAACATAAAGCATAAAGGGTTGATTGAAACAAAGAATGAGAGAACGGTTATTTGTGGTGATTGTGTCGCACAAACGTCCTGTACAAACTCATCTGGGAGTCTGCATGGATGATAAGTTATCGTTTTTTAACCATATTATGAAGATGTTGTCCAAAGTGTATTATATTGTCTCTACATTAACCTATATCATTTCTTATTTCCCTCCTGAAACTAGGATTAAGATACATACAGTCTCCATCTTGCCTCATATCATTTATGCAGTCCCAGTTTGGTACCATTTTTTAAAAGTAAAAGATAAAAATAGAATTAAAAGTTTCTTGAGAAATAAGCCAATATATTTTGTTTAGACCGTGATTTACTTATTATAAATAAAGTAAACAATGCAGCAAAGAAAGAATTTGGCAGACTTGCCCAAAACATAGTTCCAACAAAAGACCATCCACAAAATTTAGAAATAACATCCATATGCAATAAAATGAAATATAATCTAAGTAACCCAGCCACCATCCCAAGTTTTAGAACAAGTTTTTAAAAATTCATTTGTTTATAAAGCTGCAATTTTGATTCATTTTGGTATTTTAGAGCCCTTATTATAACCCTTTTTAACTTATCACTTTGTATTCATTTTCATATCTTTAATTATTTCATTGTCTCATTTTTTACATTCATTTCTTTCGTTTATTGCTTTGTGTTGTATATAATTGTATTATTGTATTTTCCTATTTATAAATTGTACATAATTTATACTGGAAATGAATCAATAAAAGGACGAATTAGCACACATTTCCCTAACGTTTCCTGGTTACAAGCGAAAAAATTGCACTCGTAAATCAAATTTCTGTCAATGTTCAAGTTGCTGCTAATCGGGAATCTCCAATTTTCAGAAAATGTTTTTCAATTTTGGGGAAATATTCCTTCATCATTGGGAAAATTTCTGGGCAATTTTTGGAACACTTTCCTCACTTTTTAGGAAATTTCCTTCATTCTCAGAAACATTTTTTTTATTTCCAGAAAGAGTCAACTTTGAATACAGTTCTTATATGTCTTTAAATGGTAGGCTAAAACATCTCAATTTGCTGTCAAACAATCAAACAAAAGACAAATATAGAATCAGCTATTCTGTTGTGGGAAAAATAAGGTATTTACAGATGTTTCTACAATATAAAGGATAACAATATAAAAGCAATGTTGAAATTTGTCAGCTTAGTTTTACCAAATTTATCCAAAATTTTACCAAATTTCCCTTCAATTTTTGTCAATTTGATTTTCATAAAGATGATCCCACCCAGGCAAAAAGCTCATTTACCATAAGGTGAAACTCTCAGGTGGGGTCTAAATGATTTGTTGGGAAGATGAACAAATCTTCAACGTGATAGAATTAATTTGACCAGTCCAGATTAAAATCTATTGTTATTATTTTAATAAACCTATTTTCAAGCCACAAATCTGCTAAAACCTCACAGCTTCAGGGATGATATATGTTTCCCCCTGACCCAGCCCTGGACTTCATGCCTCCTCAAATGAAAACATTCTGGCCTGTTGGTCTTTGATATAACTCAATCAGAGAATCAGGAATGAACCCACAACCCTCTGGCTGGAAAGCAGGTGCTCTACCAATTGAACTAACAAGTCGGCACATGAGAGTGCGAGGCACAACACAAGGCACATACAGTGCTGGGAGAGGAGAATCATTAAAGCCGATCAAAGACTACAGTAGTAAGCTTTTTATATCTACATCAATTTTACCCAAATTTGCTAACATTAAATACAGGACATCATTTATTGACTTTGATCTTGCATAAAGTAAATACAAATTATTTAGAATTTACCTTGTTTCAAAATGTTATACACCAGATTGGTTGAAAATTATTTTTCAATGTAAACACTGCGCACAGCTGGAAATGAAAATTGACTCCGTTGAAATTTGGTGAGGAATACGATACACATGACAAAATTATATGTGCAATTTTCACACCAGAGATATATGTTATTCTGTATACAGACAAAATCAATGAAAACAAGCTGATTAAAGGCTGCTGGTATTTCAAGTATAACATTGTCAATCAAAAGATTGGTTCAGAGTTTTTTTAAAAGGAATTAAATATGCTTACTACCTAAAGTGCTTTCAAAGATGAGCTAATTAGCAAGGAAAGAAGGGAAGGTCACTATAGGTGATTCATCTGGGAGTACAAAAATACCATGTTGGTGTCTCTATGACAGCAAGTCAACGAGCATTTCTCTGACATAATGTCCTACAGAGCATGGGTACAAAGAGGATTACAACCAGATCAGTTGACTTCAAGTGCTTTTTTAATGTCATTTTTCATTTGCATTGTTCTCCTTTGCCATGTCCCACAAAGTCTTTCAAGGATCACCTAATTTTGGTTATAATTATTACAGCAATTGAGTGAGAACCACAACATAGGTGCGGAGATTATACAAGTTGTGAACATGAATGACTGAATCCAGGGCTTGATTTCTTGCTGAATTCGAATTTAAGTTGATAGCACAGCAACAGCTTGGGTCATAAAATGCCAGAAAAATTAGATAAATGGTAAATACCGTCATGGTTCACATGCTCATGCAAATTGACACCCATATCATATGGCCTGGCCAATTATAAAAATGGCACCTCACACTAAGTCCCACATGGAATTCCACCACACAGTATGTCTCACATGGCATTTCACCATATGTCCCACATGACATTCCACCATATGTCCCACATGGCATCCCACCCTATGACCCACATGGCATCCCACCATATGTCCCACATGGATCCCATCATAATGTATGTCTCACATTAATCCAACCATGGGTACAACATGACATTGCTCCCTATGTCCCACATGGCATCCCTTCCTGTGTCCCACATGGCATATCTCTCTACTTCCCTATGGCATCCCACCTTATGTCCCACATCAGTAGCTTCCCACCTGATGTCCCACATGGCATCCCTCCCTGTGTCCAACATGGCATCTCTCTCTACTTCCCTATGGCATCCCACCTTATGTCCCACATCAGTAGCTTTCCACCTGATGTCCCACATGGCATCCCTCTCTGTGTCCCACATGGCATCTCTCTCTACCTCCCTATGGCATCCCACCTTATGTCCCACATCAGTAGCTTCCCACCTGATGTCCCACATGGCATCCCACCTGTCCCATATTGGATCCCACCATATGTATTCCTTCCAAAATCCCAATGACATCCTACTTTATGTCCCACATGGCATCAAATCCCATGTCCCCATGGCCTCCTACCCTATGTCCCACATAGCCTCCTACCCTATGTCACACATGGCATCCCAACCTATGTCACACATGGCATCCCAACCTATGTCACACTCTGTGTTACTTGTGGAATCCCACTAAATGTCCCACAAGGCATTCCACCCTGTCCCACATGGCATGCCGCCCCATGTCCCACATGGCATCCCACCCCATGTCCCACATGGCATCCCGCTACATGTCCCACATGACATCCCATAGGCTCCATAAGAAGTCTCATCCTGGCTATCACAGTCCCTGATTGAGCATACTATGTATGAAAGTGTCAGTTCAAATAATAATTTATATGCAAATAACTTGTTGAATAAGAAAAAAAGGCAGTCAAATAATTGTGCCCGACATAGCCCTTGGTCTATACCACATGGTATATACTATATCATATGTCCCGCATGGCCCCATCCATGTCCCAAAATGGTATCCCTCCCTATGTCCATATGCAGTCCCATCCTGTCACACTCCCTGACTGAGCATACTAAATAAAAAAAAAGTCTGGTCAATTCATATACTGTAGCAACTTTATGCAAATGAACACAATAATAAAGGCGAGGTTTAATAATCATGCCTGATACAACCTTTGGTGCCCAAATATTTTAAAGAATTTTAAGGATTTTAAATATCCAGTGCTACGAGAGAGATGCTTGAGGCTCTCTACAGTATATTGAAAAATTCTATCATTTTACAGTCATCTTTTAAAGAAAAATCAAATGTTTTGTAGACTTTTTAAGGAAACTAGTCTCTAATCTGTCTTAAGTGTCTCTGAAAAACTTTAACATTTGTAGGAAATTATAACCTTCCAAAAGGATACCTGAAGAAACTTTAATTTTTTCTGAGGAACTCTGAAGAAACTTTAACATTTTCTGAAGAATTCTTAAAAAACTTCAACATTTCTGGGGAAATCTCAGGAAAAATTGTCGACGGCCAGACGGACGAAATCGCCATTACATAGGTTTGTATTATGCTCCGCATGCTCACCAATAAAAGCAATACGAGCAGTCACACCAAAGATATAGAAATAAAATGCTTCTTGAACAAAGAGGAAGGGGGAGTAGAATTGACACAAATACAATAAGTTTTAGTATGAACTGATGAATGGACAAGAACTCAGATATACTTGTACTAGCAAACTTTGCAGTGGAAATATAAAAAAAATACATAGGCTCTGATTAAAGTTGTTTAGTGGCAAGTCAATATATAAGTCAATGGTGCCTAAGATGTTGAAACTGATCAAACTGATGGTACGAAGGTGCAGTCTAGCAGTCTGGTTTCCCAGGCCTAGGGAGTGATCATCCCAGTTGCCCCTGTGGTGCTGGGGTGTGCCCCTCCCTGGTTTCCCAGGCCTAGGGAGTGATCATCCCAGTTGCCCTTGTAGTGCTGGGGTGTGCCCCTTCCTGGTTTCCCAGGCCTAAAGAGTGATCATTCCAGTTGCCCCTGTGGTGCTGGGGTGTGCCCCTCCCTGGTATCCCAGGCCTAGAGAGTGATCATCCCAAATGCCTCTGTGGTGCTGGTGTGTGCCCCTCCCTGGTTTCTCAGGCCTAGAGAGTGATCATTTCAGTTGCCCCTGTGGTGCTGGGGTGTGCCCCTCTCTGGTTTTCCAGGCCTAGAGAATGATCATTTCAATTGCCCCTGTGGTGCTGGGGTGTGCCCCTTCCTGGTTTTCCAGGCCTAGAGAGTGATCATCCCAGTTGCCCCTGTGGTGCTGGGGTGTGCCCCTCACTGGTTTCTCAGGTGTAAAGAGTGATCTTCCCAGTTGCCCCTGTAGTGCTGGGGTGTGCCCCTCCCTGGTTTCCCAGGCCTAAAGAGTGATCATCCCAGTTGCCCCTGTGGTGCTGGGGTGTGCCCTTCCCTGGTTTCCCATGCCTAGAGAGTGATCATCCCTGTTGCCCCTGTGGTGTGCCCCTCCCTGGTTTCCCAGGCATAGAGAGTGATCATCCCTGTTGCCCCTGTGGTGTGCCCCTCCCTGGTTTCCCAGGCATAGAGAGTAATCATCCCAGTTGCCCCTGTGGTGCTGAGGTGTGTCCCTCCCTGGTTTCCCAGGCCTAGAGAGTGATCATCCCAGTTGCCCCTGTGGTGCTGGGGTGTGATCCCAGTGTTGCCCCTGTGGTGCTGGGGTGTGCCCCTCCCTGGTTTCCCAGGCCTAGAGAGTGATCATCCCAGTTGCCCCTGTGGTGCTGAGGTGTGTCCCTCCCTGGTTTCCCAGGCTTAGAGAGTGATCATCCCAGTTGCCCCTGTGGTGCTGGGGTGTGCCCCTCCCTGGTTTCCCAGGCCTAGAGAGTGATCATTTCAGTTGCCCCTGTGGTACATGCATACTTGGATATGATCAACAGTTAAAGATTGGGGCTGCTTTGAATAAATGAAAGAGTAGACATGACTGAGATTCTGTAGACAGTAATGGCAATCTCAGTCTAGATATTAGGATGAACCATCTCACAGCAATGAACCTCTTTCTAAAATAATTTCAAAATGTTGCTTTTCATTCTTTTGTTTTACTTTATCTCTCCCTGTATTTAATGACTTTAAAAAGGGTCACAGAAAAGATGGTCTTCTGTAGAATATTATCTATGTCCAGTTTATCTAGTTACACAACTTACCCCAGGATATGTTTTGTATAAATCACATGACCACTTTTTCACATATTCATACATTTTCTAACTTCCTTTAATTGACAAAAGAGTTCGACAAATCACTGGTCCAGCTACTAAACTTGGGACAACCAAAAAGACAAACATAATTTTTGCAAGCTCTGCCCTGTGGACTTCTTCTTTCAACAGAACATGCATACACATATTTTATTTTCATTTTCTTCCAAGACAACCATAAATTTAGTTAATTATGCCTGGCGGGGAAGTTAATATCAAATTTGTCAATCAATGATTTGTCAATCCCTGCCATGATATACAATGAAAGACAGAGCAATATTTCCATAGGAAAAAAAAAGTGAATAAGAAAAAAAGCCTTCAACCCAATTCACTTACAGCTGAAAGATTTTATGAAATCTTTCATTTCTGTAAAACTTGTTCGAAGAAAAAAAATCAATTTGAAGCAAGTATCTGAGTTACTTTACTTCCTTCTTCAGCCGATTGCATCCTAGAGTTTTGAAATTATAGACTTCAAAAGTTGAATGAGCACTCATTGTTGACAACAACTTTTTTTTCTTCAATGAAGTGAGTGTCACTACCACCTCAATAACATACTTTTGCATGAAATTCTAAATTCACTTTAAGAGGGAGGCTCGTCACAGCAAAATACGGTAAAAATGGGGGATACTATATTTTGACTTCACTTCCGGTTGTGGAGGCAAGATCCGATCCTCTGTCTGTTTGTACCACACAGTACAGCCAGACACTAGCATGTACGTTGCGTGTGCATAATTACATACACAGCGCTTTACGTTACTGTGACGAGAAACTTATTTGTTTTTTTTTTCAATGCATTTTTGTCAGAAAGCGAAGGTGAAATTTTAATATCATAATACTACAATGATAGTCACCAAATGAAAATTACTGAGAAAAAAGAAGAAGAAAATGAAAGCAAAAGTCAAAATAAACAATTCTACCGGGGCTTGAACTCACGACATGATTTGAAAAAAAATTGGGTTCGGTCGTCACAACGATCTGTGCCAACTCACATGGTGACCTTCATAAGCGTTTTAAATGACTATATACCTTGCAATACGAGACAACAAATCGCGCAGCAAAATTTCAACCAATCAAAAAATTTGAAAGGAATTCTTAATATTGTGCACATATGACGATATCGCCTCTTTCAACATAGTATTCCTCAAGTGCTATAATTCCTACATGATCCTTTCAGCATGAACACTGTTTTGACTATATACCACACTCCTAAACCTTTCACTCACTACTCTGATTTATTTTCATATAGAATGAAAAACTTACCATTTTCAACTCAGTTTTCAAAATTCGTTCAAAGAATCCTCACAGCGAATAAAACACAAATGAAGAAATCGCAAGAGCTACCCTCAATATCCAAGCACCGCCAATCATTTGTGGAAACATGTGGCCGATTGATGCTAATTTTACATAAAGCTGTTCATCAAGGTAGCGTAAGCTATTGTTATCTTGCTAATCTCTGAAAAACTACTGTACTGCACAGATTGACTTTTGTAGCATATCATAAGGCATATATGGAAATGCAGGGAGAGATTTCATAAGGAAAAGTAATTTTCATAAGAAGGGAAAAAATTGCAATCCTGTATCGGAAAATGCAACTCTGTACTCATCATAACATGTCAATCAATCAGAAGCAAAAATAAATGATTAGAACAGGAGTTTTACTTTCCACAGGAAAAGCAGAGGGAAATACTGTCATAGAGATCTGTATTGTCTTCATTTATAAAATATTGTCACACAAAGGACACTTAAAGAAACAAATCAGTGATAGATGTTGATTCTCACAATTACAGTAATTATTCAAATTAAAAGCTCTTAGATTTGCATACAGCGGCTGACAACAGACTAAGCATGAAATCACCTAATCACATTTCAAGTGTTTACTCATGTTATACTGTTATACAGGTATTTCACATGACATCACACGTTTTATATGTTTATCATGTATTTAAAAAAACTATCTTTGTTTTCTTTACAATCAGTCCATTAATTATACTTTTGGTTATTTTTAACAAAACCTAGTTATCCTGGATAATTTTTGTGTGATGAAATGAAAATATGTTTTCCTATACATCTGCGGGTGTATGATTTGCCTTCCAAAACAAAAAAGTCACGTGATTGGTGAAATACCTTTATACTCATGTTACAACAGAAATACTAAGCATTTTGAGATATGGTTCACTTGTGTTCCTGAAAGCACTAACACTTGGATCAATATACCGCTAAACTTGAACATGACATCAGATTCATGCACAGTACAGTATATTGAGCTATGTCTTTAGATCATACAACACTAAAGCATGAGCAATTTCTGAATACCTGAATAGTAATAACATTCAGATACTGTCTGTAAGGCAACCTTCAACTACACCATCAACAAGACACCAATAGGTAACCTTTAACATGCCTAGTGCAGCTGCACAGAATGTGATCATGCCTAGTGCAGTTACACAGAATGTGATCATGCCTAGTGCAGCTGCACATGAGATCATGCCTAGTGCAGCTGCATGGAATGTGATCATGCCTAGTGCAGCTGCACAGAATGTGATCATGCCTAGTGCAGCTGTACAGAATGTGATCATGCCTAGTGCAGCTGCACAGAATGTGATCATGCCTAGTGCAGCTGCACAGAATGTGATCATGCCTAGTGCAGCTGCACAGAATGTGATCATGCCAGAAGTGACAGCTAGTGCAGCTGCACAGAATGTGATCATGCCTAGTGCAGCTGCACAGAATGTGATCATGCCTAGTGCAGCTGCACAGAATGTGATCATGCCTAGTGCAGCTGCACAGAATGTGATCATGCCTAGTGCAGCTGCACAGAATGTGATCATGCCTAGTGCAGCTGCACAGAATGTGATCATGCCTAGTGCAGTTGCACAGAATGTGATCATGCCTAGTGCAGCTGCACAGAATGTGATCATGCCTAGTGCAGCTGTACAGAATGTGATCATGCCTAGTGCAGCTGCACAGAATGTGATCATGCCTAGTGCAGCTGTACAGAATGTGATCATGCCTAGTGCAGCTGCACAGAATGTGATCATGCCTAGTGCAGCTGCACAGAATGTGATCATACCTAGTGCAGCTGCACAGAATGTGATCATGCCTAGTGCAGCTGCACAGAATGTGATCATGCCAGTGCAGCTGCACAGAATGTGATCATGCCTAGTGCAGCTGCACAGAATGTGATCATGCCTAGTGCAGCTGCACAGAATGTGATCATGCCTAGTGCAGCTGTACAGAATGTGATCATGCCTAGTGCAGCTGCACAGAATGTGATCATGCCTAGTGCAGCTGCACAGAATGTGATCATGCCTAGTGCAGCTGCACAGAATGTGATCATGCCTAGTGCAGCTGCACATGTGATCATGCCTAGTGCAGCTGCACATGTGATCATGCCTGCTGCACAGAATGTGATTATGCCTAGTGCAGCTGCACATGTATCATGCCTAGTGCAGCTGCACATATGATCATGCCTGCTGCACAGAATGTGATCATGCCTAGTGCAGCTGCATAGAATGTGATCATGCCTAGTGCAGCTGCATAGAATGTAATCATGCCTAGTGCAGCTGTGTAACCTTTATTATGTACTAAGTCTAAGTGAGCAATTTGATCAAGGTACCATTCAGTTACAAATCCTTCATCAATGCACCATTCAGATGTAGAACCTTCATCAAGGTACCATTCAGATGCAGAACCTTCATCAAGGCACCATTTATATGCAAAACCTTTATTAAGGCACCATTCTGATGCAGAACTTTCATCAATGCACCATTCAGATGCAGAACCTTCACCAATGCACCATTCAGATGTAGAACCGTCATCAATGCACCATTCAGATGTAGAACCTTTGTCAAGGCACCATTCTGATGCAGAACCTTCTTCAAGGCACCATTCATATGCAAAACCTTCATCAAGGCACCATTCAGATGTAGAACCTTCATCAAGGTACCATTCAGATGCAGAATTCATCAAGGCAGTGCATTTAGCTGCAAAATTAATCATGCCATTCAGATGCAGCTGTTCTTTATCATGGTACTAATTCAGATGCAGAACCTTGATCAATGTACCATTCAGTTACAAACCTTCATCAAGGCACCATTCAGATGTAGAACCTTCATCAAGGTACCATTCAGATGCAGAACCTTCATCAAGGCACCATTTATATGCAAAACCTTCATCAAGGCACCATTCTGATGCAGAACCTTCATCATGGCACCATTCAGATGCAGAACCTTCACCAATGCACCATTCAGATGTAGAACCTTCATCAATGCACCATTCAGATGTAGAACCTTCATCAATGCACCATTCAGATGTAGAACCTTCATCAATGCACCATTCAGATGTAGAACCTTCATCAATGCACCATTCAGATGTAGAACCTTCATCAATGCACCATTCAGATGTAGAACCTTCATCAAGGCACCATTCAGATGCAGAACCTTCTTCAAGGCACCATTCATATGCAAAACCTTTATCAAGGCACCATTCATATGCAAAACCTTTATCAAGGCACCATTCATATGTAGAAACTTCAACAAGGCACCATACAGATGCATAACCTCCAATAAGGCACCACTCAGATGCAGAACATTCATCAAGGCACCATTCAGATGCACCATTCATATGTAGAAACTTCAACAAGGCACCATTCATATGCAGAACCTTCAAGGCACCATTCAGATGTAGAAACTTTAACAAGGCACCATTCATATACAGAACCTTCATCAAGGCATCATTCAGATACAGAATGTAAACCATTCTGACACAAGTCTTGATCATGGGGCATTGACTGTTTGCACATAAAATCAATGCAAGTCATTCTCAAAGTGAACAGTTAATGTTTTGTGCATGTGTTGAAGCTGCATGCCAAGTGAATCTTTCCGCACTACAAAAACTGTAGACAAATTACTTGAGCAGTCACACAATACATACATACATACAGGCATTTATAAAGTGCCACTACATCAAGAATGCAGCGCATATGGAGAAACATAATAACGACAAAGTACAAATAAAGCATAACATGATATGAAAATACAGTGGTAGAGAAAAACAACATTAGATTGGATACAAATAATACTTCAAACACTTTTTGAATTTGCCTAAAGAGTCAGATTCTCTGATGGAAACAGTGAGTGCATTCCAGTTTTTTGGAGCAAAATGAGAAAAGGTGCAATTTGATGCAGACTTGAGCAGCTTAAAAGAGTTCGGTTCCATGAGGCAAGTTACATCAAGTGATGAGCAAAGGTTTGAGCGTGAGGGCTGGTGGGAAGAAAGGCAGGATGATAGGTAACCAGGTAATGTACCATGGAGGTATTTATACACATAGACTAAGATCTTAAAAGTTATCCTCTCCCTGACAATCCAGCATATGCCAAATAATTTCTGAATCTTAATTAACAAACAAAATATATTTACATTCTCTATGCTAATGAGAAATACTGTATTATTGATGTATGCAAAATTGTTTTAAACAGAAATAAAGGTAGGTCACATTTTCAAAATAGAAGAGTTGAGAAAAGATTTGAGATGGCACAGTGCACATTTTAGAAATATTAATCTTTCATCATCTTTGCAGCTCTATCTGGATGTAAAGAATTACTCTTATTCGCTTTTAAAGATACATTACATGATGCAAAATTATCACGTGCAGTATGCAATTACAAACCTAATCACGACAATTTTCATATTGCATGGTTAAAAGATCTGAGCGGATGAATTTTTTTAAGTTTGATAAATTTTTAATTTTTGCTAAATTTCTAATGCATTCATAGACAGACAGCTCAAAATCTTAATGTAACTTGTAATTCTTCTCCTAGATTTCAGTTGCTGAAAATAATGAGTCTATTCCTGCAAACATTGATTAGTGAAGACATCAAAAATATGTGGTCAGAAATTGCTCCATCTCAGATTTATGACAGACACTTAAAACTAGTGCTGTCATGACATGTGAATTATCACGATATTGCGATATCCCTTTTCCCACGACGTGAAATATGCTTCTCAACACATATCGCGATACCAAAAACTAATACTCAACTACAAAATTTTCATGCAACTAGGCAGAGGCTACTTCATATGTTACAATTAAAACATTACAATATTAAATCTAAAAGTCAAGTTTAGGCCATTAAAAATGTGCAAAAATATCATGAAACATATGCTCTCCCACCCTGTCCCACATGACATCCCACTTGAAATCCAGATGACTTCCATTGCATGCCATCCTGTCCCACATGCCATGCCATCCTTTCCCATATGTCATCCCACCCTGTTCCCATGCCATCCCACCTCATCCCACATGCAATCCCAGCCTGTTATAAATTCCATGACGCCACCTTGATTCACATGCCATGCCACCCTGTCCCACTTGCCATCCCACCCTGTTCTACATGCCATGACATCCATGACATTCAGTACAGATTAATTTGCAGATTATCATAAGTCTATTAAGCGAAGACCTTTTTGATTTTTCGCTATTCATTCACAAGACACTTTATTATAAATTACATTCAGTCATCAGATCTATTATTCAACTGTGTACTTTTGCTATTCATTCACAAGACACACTTCATTATAAATTCTATTCAGTTATCACATCTATTATTCAACTTTTTTCATCCCACAACAAATCCTTTGATTGCTGCTATTCAAGTCTGAAATGCATTTGTTCTTCTTTATATAAATTTCTTTTCATAAAAATATCAGAAATTCCTTTCCTAGGACAGCAATCTTTTGTCCTATAGTAGCTGAACAATGCATGAAGCCGGACGGACAATAGATATGGACGGACAATAGATGTGGACCGACAATAGATGTGGACCGACAATAGATGTGGACGGACAATAGATGTGGGCGGACAAAAGATGTGGACGAACAGACGAACGGACAAACGGTAAAGATGCTATATTCCCCCTCCACCAACTTCATTGGCGAAGGGATAATAATAACTGTACACTATTTCACTGATCAAAACAGCTGACCCAGGAGATACCTGTACAGATTCATCATGTGTACAATCCTTAGCCCTCAGAGGCCCCACACATGACATATCCCACATTTGATGAATTGATATCAACTTCAAAAGATTTACAGATAAGTAAAGGGACACAAAGCAAGATTTGAGTAACTATAAGCAACTGTAGTTTACTGCAGACCATACAGCACAGTACATATAATCACATATCAAGGAAATGACACTTGAGAAACTTTCCTGAATATATTTTGCAAATGTTAAAATTTGATACAGCCTTTCTGTAAACTTTAAGCCTCTTATGATAGCTCAAAATCCAAAATCCACAAACTCAACAACAACACATATATGCAGAATTGTCAATGCAATAAAGACTAGGTAACACTATTCTATGCAATGAAGACTAAGTAACACTATTTTATGCAATGAAGACTAAGTAACATTATTCTATGCAATGAAGACTAAGTAACACTATTCTATGCAATGAAGACTAAGTAACACTATTCTATACAATGAAGACTAAGTAACACCATTCTATGCAATGAAGACTAAATAACACTATTCTATGCAATGAAGACTAAATAACACTATTCTATGCAATGAAGACTAAGTAACACTATTCTATGCAATGAAGACTAAATAACACTATTCTATGCAATGAAGACTAAATAACACTATTCTATGCAACGAAGACTAAATAACACTATTCTATGCAATGAAGACTAAGTAACACTATAAATTCAAACAATCATAGGATGATAAATGCCACTTTTTATTTTTAGATGTGAATGGGTGGCTGGGGTAAATGTTTATGATTTTAAGTTGAGCAAAGACCGCCTCCTTGAATTCAAAGATCGTAGTGTACACTGATCTCCATAGCTCCCTAGTTTCCTGTAAAGCTCATGCAAATAAATGTTCATGTGGATCATCCACTTCTAGTTTGCAGCAGCACCTTCAAAATCAAAATTTCAAAAGTAAAGCTTTCAACATTTTTATGTAACTTTAAAGACAAGATGTTCAAAATTTGTCTGCATGTACAAAAGCAGATTTTGAATTCCCTGAATTTTAATTTAATACTAATGTCATTTGAAGGTGCCTTCAAGCTATTATTTTCTATATCTTTGCTTTATTGGGATTTCCAGCTAATCAATTCGCATCTCATTAACTAAATTTATCTTTGCCTATTCCAGTATCTTTTATGTAAAGAAAAGTTTGATGGTTTTTGGAAAGCAAAGTGAAAGGCTAAACCACAGGTCATCAATAATTTATGCATGTTTGTTTCAAATGAAATTCTACAAATCAATGTTAGGAAATTAAGATAATCCAACAGAAACTAGAGCTTGCATAATACTTTGGCACCAATATGACTAACTTTGGCACCAATATGACTAACTTTGGCACCGATATGACTAATTTCACTTAATGCATGAATCATTATTGTTGATGTTTATTTTTTTTTTAATTATGTCAGCTACCAGGCCTGTAGCCAGGAATTTGAAAAGGAGATTCGTTTTTTCTATAAAAAGGCAACAAACTTTGAAATTCCAGGTGCTTATCCTATTCAATTTCACAAGGGCATCCTCTCAACAAAAGGAGATTCATTTTTCGTATAAAAAGGCAACAAACTATGAAATTCCAGGTGATTATTATTCTTTTAGATTTCGAAAGGGCACTTTCTCAACAAAAGGGAATTTGTTTGCCCCCCCCCCCTCTTTCTTCTCTGCCTAGTGGCATGGTTACAGTCTTGAATTGAATTTGATGTCATGTAATCCTATTGTACATATAGCTAACCACCTAAAATGCCCTCAGTATTTAAATACATATGAGTAAAATGATCTACTTTCAAATCATGTTGATTAAAATTGACTGTGCTGAAGGAAAATTGTCAATATAGTGCTGCACAAATGTAATAAATTGTATAACAAGATATACCCAGGTCAAGCTCATATGAGGACATCTTGTATAATCCACTTGAAAGCTTAGTCTGCAAATTTCCAATTTGCCTTCACATGAACGGATATGATACTGGAGAATTAACTAAGTGGATATCAAGGGAACGCTGACATAAGAATACAATCAGTGCGCCTCACTAACTCTCTCAACTAAATGAAGTTTAAATGCTTATAAATCATGTCAGCAGAAAATTGATCAAAACACGAGCAAAGGGCTGAGCAACTACTGTACAGTAATATATGATTTGGGGTAAAACACACAACACATACAAACCAGATTTGTCGAAAGATAAAACGAATACTTTATACAGTAGTGTTGACTTATAATAGATGAATAACTTAATATATTGATGAAATAAATGACTGACAAACACACATATACAGTTTCTTAGTTTGTTGAAGATAGTGGCAGTCTGAGTCAAATGTGCAAAAACAAAGGTACAAATATGATAGAGATAAGTGGGGTATAAGGAATATAAGGAGGAACTGGTATGTTGTTGTGGAACATACTGTAACTGTACAAATATAGATTAATTGAACTTGTTTCTTTACAATAATACTTATAAAAGACCTAGGTTATCCCATATGGGCGTGATAAATGTTTAAAAATTAAATGTTACTTTGTAAAAGTTCAACCATAATACAAAATGCAGGCCATTCTTTATAAAAAGGTCTATCGGCATTTACAAAGGTTTTCTGTTCAGCCATGTACCCAAACCATTAAATTCTGATAAATAAATAAATAAAAACTCTTTGAATTTTGAAAATTGCATGCCTAGTTTTTAAGCTATGTGTAATCAAAGTTTGAAATTTGCTTCATTTATTGAAAATATGTGAAAAATGAACTGAAAAACACCTAAAAATGCCTTATTTTCAAATTTGTTCCCTTAATTTCAGCCCTTGAAAAAGTTCAATGCCTTCTCCAGCTGGAGGTCGGTTGGAGGTATGGTAAAGATTTAATCCTCTTTATTATAAATATCTTCCCTTTTTCAAAAGAAATAAAATAGCAGAGGGTTAAAAAACAATGGATTTACATTAGAAGAAAGAGACTCAATGAGAAAAACATTGAGATATTGAGTACGTTCCATGTATTTTCATATACACGACTTTCGTAAAACCTTATTTCATAAACTTTCAACGCAATGAACATTCATCTAAAGTGTACAACCATACACAGGGGCCCCAAAAATATTGTAATGTGATGGATCTTGACATTTTGATGGATTCGTTGCTATTTTATTACTTTTATTTTTTCAAAACAACTTTCTTTTCATGTTCATCAACCATTAAGATCTACAGAAACCTTCCTCTTTAAGATCTACAGAAACCATCCCCTTTAAGATCTATAGAAACCTTTCCCTTTAAGATCTACAGAAACCTTCTTCTTTAAGATCTACAGAAACATTCCCCTTTAAGATCTATAGAAACCTTCCCCTTAAGATCTACAGAAACATTCCCCTTTAAGATCTAAAGAAACCTTCCATATAAGATCTACAGAAACCTTTCCCTTTAAACTCTACAGAAACCTTCCTCTTAAAGTTTTACAAAACCTTCCCCTTTAAGATCTACAGAAACCTTCCCCCTTAAGATCTACAGAAGCCTTCCCTTTAAAATCTACAGAAATTTTCTCCTTTAAGATCTATAGAAACCTTTCCCTGTAAGATCTACAGAAACCTTCCCCTTTAAGATCTAAAGAAACCTTCCCCTTTAATCTACAGAAACCTTCCCCTTTAAGATGTACAGAAACCTTCCCCTTTAATCTACAGGAACCTTCTCCTTTAAGATCTATAGAAACCTTCCCCTGTAAGATCTACAGAAACCTTCCCCCTTAAGATCTACAGAAACCTTCCCCTTTATAATCTACAGAAACAATCTCCTTTAAGATCTATAGAAACTTTCCCCTGTAAGATCTACAGAAACCCCTTTAAGATCTAAGATCTACAGAAACCTTCCCTTTATAATCTACAGAAACAATCTCCTTTAAGATCTATAGAAACCTTCCCCTGTAAGATCTACAGAAACCTTCCCCTTTAAGATGTACAGAAACCTTCCCCTTTAATCTACAGGAACCTTCTCCTTTAAGATCTATAGAAACCTTCCCCTGTAAGATCTACAGAAACCTTCCCCTTTAAGATCTACAGAAACCTTCCCTGTATAATCTACAGGAACCTTCCCTTTAAGATCTATAGAAACCTTCCCCTGTAAGATCTACAGAAACCTTCCCCTTTAAGATCTACAGAAACCTTCCCCTTTATAATCTACAGAAACAATCTCCTTTAAGATCTATAGAAACTTTTCCCTGTAAGATCTACAGAGAGCTTCCCCTTTAAGATCTACAGAAACCTTCCCCATTGAAATCTACAGAAACTTCCCCTTCAAGATCTACATAAACCTGCCCCTTTAAGATCTACAAAACCTTCCCCCTTAAGATCTACAGAAACCTTCCCCTTTAAAATCTACAGAAACCTTTTCCTTTAAGATCTGCAGAAACCTTCTCCTTTAAGACCTACAAAAACCTTCCCCTTTAAGATCTGTAGAAACCTTCTCCTTTAAGACCTACAAAAACCTTCCCCTTTAAGATGTACAAAAACCTTCCCCTTATGATGGGCTGAACTGATGACAGCACTATCAAATTTATTACAAGTGCCTGGCAGTTGTTTGGGCTTATGTGACCATCACATCCTAAGAGTTGTACAGCAGCTGCACAAGAAATACTTTAATTGGATGCCAGACTGTCATCAACATTTATAGACTCACCAGTGACTCCTTCTACTAATTATTCATAGTTGATTAAAATACTGTGAGGATTTTGTTTGGCATCAGTCACACTGACATAAGCGGTTGTTATATCTTTCAGTCAATGTGTAAAATATGGTGAAATGGCAAGGAATAGTGTTTTTAAGGTACTGTACATGGGTTTAAAATGATTCACAATTTGTAATGGAATATGTTACCCACTGTTGTATGTTATGAACAGGATTGACTTAGATTCAATGGATTGTTTTACATCAATCAGGCTGAAAATTCATTGGTTGAAAAATACAGTAAAAGATTATCCTTTTCAGTAAGCTTGCACGGTTTTGGCCCGACGTGAAACCGGTCAGTTTTCAAATCAAAAACCAGTTTTAACCGGAAAACCAGTTTTTTACCTGTAATGTAAACAAGCTTTGAACATGTAGCGCCTTACAGTAACTATAAATTCAGTGTACTGAACTGTTATATGATAGCTGCTTATGTTTGTATCACAGTATTTTCTGTAAATAATGTTGAAAATGATAACAGAGGCATTGATCAATAAAATGTAGTATTGAACTTAAATGTTGTTTGCATGTAAAGTGATTTTATATACCCCATTTGCCCCTCAAATAATGCTTTTACTTTACATAGGCCCCGTTTGTGCATTGTGGTGGCATTTTCTATTGTACTTAAGCCACCAAAGGTTCCCGCCTATAGCCTTATATGGTATTCGCCTTCTTTAATGTGCTATAAAACTGTGTGAATTACGGAGAATAATAAGGCAGAAAAGAAAATTCGCGCTAATGAAAAGTAGCGTCCCACTCCCTACCAAATTCGTATTTCCTTATCAAAATGAAAATAAATGAATAAAAGTGTATTACTTGCAATCTCTGTACAGAACAGGATTCAAAATCAAATTGAAATAATGTATTCCATACTTTAACCAAACCAGACCTTGTTTCAGCAAGAAGCTCTGACAACATTTTCTTTTTACAACACATGCCATGCACCCAAGCAAAAGCAGTCCTTCCGCATTCTGCAGATAAGTTCAACATTGATTTGAAACATTTAACAATGATAAACAATATTTTTGGTCATTCAAAATCGTATAAACAACAAAACTTATCTGTATTTGAACATTCAGTTTGTACTTTCTCCTTATGAAACGATATGCAGAGCGGAATGCAGAGATAATATTAATAATTTATGCATACCAACAAGCTATCACCTAACGGGTCCACAAAAAACATATATAAACTCACTCCACTTGAAACCAATGAACTCATTTGAGCTTGTACCCCCAAGCGAATATGGGTCAATTACATACAACACATGATTAGAACGGAAGATTCCATCGCTCGTTGGCTACTACTATGAGTAAACATAAGTACAGGAGAATGGAAGAACGTTTTCAAAATAAAATGCATGAAATTTTTCATTCTTTTTTAATCTGAACAATTTTGACTGGGACTGTTGTTCAGAGGTTTATTATACACATGGAAATAAGATGAGGGGAAAGAATACAAACCTTTTGAGGGAATGAATACAAACCTTTTGAGGGAATAAATGGTCAGTTTTCACTTGTAACCTCATTGTAAAATGTAAATCATACCAGCTTGGTTTGATTCACAAACCAAGCTGGTGATAGCACAGGGATAATTTATCTTCGTTTTACAGTATATTGGTATTCCATATTGATCACGCAATCAATGCATCCCTCTAATTTCTAAACAATGCGACAGCTATTTAAAGCGATGGTTTTTCCCAACATAAGCTGCTGAATTCAAACAAAAAAAACTTTCGAAAATGATACAACAGTTGAAAACCCATTCATTAATCATGTTACTTTGACATCACCTGAATCTAGCTATGGTCATTCACGCAAAGTTTCATTTGTATCCAGGGGCCCATATACACATTGAATAATGTGTTATACAGTAACTTGAACTAGCCCTATGTACTAGGGTCAGTCAGTACAGTAGGCGTGGTTGGGTGTGAATTCGTAAATGGTCTCGTAACACTTGGCTTGCGATTTGTGATATATTTGTTGGGATTTATAAAGGCTTCTCAAGTATTTTCAAAGACAAAAGGACTCGACATGACATGACTTCAAACGAATGAATTTGTTGTGGTCAGGGAAATATTAGCCTGGAAAGAAGACGCAAATACATAGCATTATTGAACCTGTAATCTGCAGGTACCTTATGACTATTTATTCCCAAACATTCTCAATCGTATTTATCGATTGAATCTGCATAAATATCACATATTTTCACAAATATATCAAAAGATACTACAAAAAACATGTTGACACAAAGCATGAACTTTCTTTTCATTTAAATAAAACAGATTTTTACATCTTTTGGCAATTTCTTTGTAGTGATTTGGTTATTTTTGGTACTTACAGTTTTTCGGTTTTTCACAAAATATAAATCAGACCAAAATCGCGGTTTCCCAAAACCGGTTTTAGTTACAAAACCGGTGCACCCTGTGTAAGTTTACTTTTCAGATGGAAACATTTTCAAAGGGACTGTTTAAAACAAGCACCTTATGTAAACCAGTTTAAGAATAAGGTCAAGTAAGTTCATGTTATAGGAATGAGGACTTAAAAGGAACAAAATGGTGAAGAATTTACTTCAATATCTTATTCCACTGTCTTGAAATAGACATGACCAGTGTAGTAAGTCTTCTATGAAAAATTGGCACCCTCATCCTCACATTCTCAATAATTGTTAATGTATTTTAAAGAAAAGTGATTTAACTTTTTATTCTTTGGATTACTTTTCTCCAAACTTGCTTGAGGTGGTCAATTATATCAACCTTACAAGATTCTATTTTACTACTTACCTTACTACTTACCTACCTGACATACTCAATGGTTTTCAAGCTATTAAATCGCAAGACATACTAAACTATTAGCACTCTATAGAGGACATACCTCCGCCCTGTTGTAATTCCACATGCCTAGAATAATTGTAGTTCATTTGATCCCCATAACCAATATAATCTACCTAAGAAATCCCAGGTCCACCAAGATTCTTCTCCAAGTTTTGATCTGTAATGAACATTTGCATTCTGAACACTTGAAGATTATCTTCTGACTGGATTTCTTCCAAGGCAATACCATTGTTTTCAGTTTTATTCCAGTGAAGCATGATTGTATGAGCTTTATTCAGCCAGGATTCACATTCCATCATTTCCATTCATAGCAGAAACTAATTGTTTCATTTCTTTTGATTCCAGAGAAGACTTGATGTAAGTCTCTTTGAGTCCAGAAAATTGATTGTTTGGATCTGAATTCAGAGTGCAAAGTCACTGTTCAGCACATTCCATTGGAAAGTTTCAACTTAGTCTTGACAACTTAGTCTTGACAACTTAGTCTTGACAGATCTAATAATAATAAATGAACAAACACTAATATCTATAATATAGATCTAATAATTTTATACTGACCACACCGGCCTAAATATGATGATGTAATATATGAGAGAAGTATAGATCACGATTATTGAAGTATCAATATTTTTACTATTATTTCCACTGGTTGTCACTCCTATCTGTTTGTTCATCACTTACTCTCAATTTATTACATGCATTCCTATCAAAATATTTTACTTGCACTGCAAAGTGTCCTTTATTGACATCACTTATTGCCCTAAAAACAGACCTTTAAAAGTTTCAAAAACTTAATCCATTTTCATGCCTCTATATACTGTGCAATGGACCATGGCCTCTTAAAATCCTGAATGTACAGTTAAGCCTTTACTTGTAGCTTATAATTGTAAACATCTTCTCCATTCAATCTTTGTATAATTTTGAAAATACCCTTTATCTGGTCATTCATGTTATAATTGACCTTGCATATATTGTATCCGTGACCAGTCTCTGAGTAATGAACATTACAACCAATTGCAAGCTTCAATTGGAAATGAGCTTGTTATTTGAAAAGGGCAGTTTAGTTTAGCTCGCTCTTCAAGCAAGATGGAGGATTTTAAGTAGCCCTACTGTAAGTGAGATTTCTTTCTTTTTATTCTCAATTATAGAGTTGTTAAGACTGTTCACAAGATGAACATGTTTTAATGATTGCCAATCTTATCCAAATAATTTGGGGGAAGATTGACTGTTTTGTAAGAAATTGTTCAAATCTATTAAAGGAAATTCCCCATGTTTTTTTTGTAACCTTTCATATGAAAGAGAAAACTTTTAGAAACAAGCTAGTACAAAAATCATGTTGATATGTTATTCCTACCAGAAGATATTCAAATTTTTAAAGTTTAGAAAAAATGCCAATAAACAAATAGGAAAAGGCCCAGTGGGACTTCACAGAAACACATTCTCCCACAAAGTTTATGTATTTCATTAAAATCTATCATCCTTTTTTTATTAGTAAAACCTGATAGAAAAATAAATTGATGAAAGTTAGGTATTTATATACATTGCCAATTATACCCTTCTTCAATAACTTTTGGAAAATTTTTCCAGAGTGAAAACTTACAGAGTTATCAAAAAAATATTTGGAAATAATATTCTTTTAACAAAAGTAAGTTTTAAAGAGTCAAAAGATGTGATGATGATGTTTTCCTCTTCAGCATGACAGTGCAAACTCATTCTGCCAATAAGGATACAATTCATTCTGCCATTTGAAAAAAAACTTACTTTTTTTTATGTTGGACATGGAATATACAATGGTGAGCTCGTTTTTTCCTAAATACAAACTCGCCAACTTGACAAGCTCGCCATGAGCTCACCACTACGAAGAGTTGTCATAAAGGTTCACATTGCGAGCTCGAGAGAACTTGTTTTTAAGTTTGACAAGCTCGTCACAAGTTCGCGTTGAGCTCACCAAAGAGTTTCAATACAAGCTCGCCATTTCTGTAAGGGCAGTTCTTGAGATATCTTGATGACAGACAAACAGAAGCATGTCCCCACCCCCATTTACACCCTTCTGTCCCAATGTCTCAAATTTTAATCACTTCTTCCGTAAGCAGTAACTAAACCACACACCAAATTTTATCCAAATCCAATCAATCAGTTCTTGAGATATCTCGATGACAAACAGACAAATAGACAAACAGGGGCGAAAACATAACCTCTGTCCATCTTTGTTGGCAGAGGTAAATATGATTGAATACATAAAGACTTTGAAAAATCTGGGCTGTGATGTCACAACTAGTTCTACACAAATGGTACTAAAGCCTAAACTAACACATCTCCTAAATGGAATACAATTTTTGAACAGTTTCTTCACCATTTTGTTACTTTTGAAGTCCTCGTCCATGCAAGATGGATTTGCTTGACTCCTGAACTAAACCTTTAAACAATGCTCAGTTTAGGAGACATTCATATTCAAAGTTTGCGTAAAGATGATTAAAAGCAGCCTAGTAGTGACATCATGTCCTCACTGCATGTACTCAGAGGTCTTTGTGTAAACATCTTATTGTAATACTTTCAGCAGTTTGTTTATTTGATGGCCTGGCCTCAGAAGTATTTGTGTAAACATCTTATTGTAATACTTTCAGCAGTTTGTTTATTTGATGGCCTGGCCTCAGAAGTCTTTGTGTAAACATCTTATTGTAATACTTTCAGCAGTTTGTTTATTTGATGGCCTGGCCTCAGAAGTATTTGTGTAAACATCTTATTGTAATACTTTCAGCAGTTTGTTTATTTGATGGCCTGGCCTCAGAAGTCTTTGTGTAAACATCTTATTGTAATACTTTCAGTTTGTTTATTTGATGGCCTGGCCTCAGAAGTCTTTGTGCAAACATCTTATTGTAATACTTTCAGCAGTTTGTTTATTTGATGGCCTGGTCAGAAGTCTTTGTGTTTATGTTGACTTTGGCAGTTTGTTTATTTGATGGGCCTCAGAAGTAAACTTTGTAAACATCTTATTGTAATACTTTCAGCAGTTTGTTTATTTGATGGCCTGGCCTCAGAAGTCTTTGTGTAAACATCTTATTGTAATACTTTCAGCAGTTTGTTTATTTGATGGCCTGGCCTCAGAAGTCTTTGTGTTAACATCTTATTGTAATACTTTCATCAGTTTGTTTATTTGATGGCCTGGCCTCAGAAGTCTTTGTGTAAACATCTTATTGTAATACTTTCAGCAGTTTGTTTATTTGATGGCCTGGCCTCAGAAGTCTTTGTTAACATCTTTTGTAATACTTTCAGCAGTTTGTTTATTTGATGGCCTGGCCTCAGAAGTCTTTGTGTTAACATCTTATTGTAATACTTTCAGCAGTTTGTTTATTTGATGGCCTGGCCTCAGAAAGTCTTTGTTACAAACATTTGTGTAAACATCTTATTGTAATACTTTCAGCAGTTTGTTTATTTGATGGCCTGGCCTTTCATTTGAAGTCTTTGTGTAAACATCTTATTGTAATACTTTCAGCAGTTTGTTTATTTGATGGCCTGGCCTCAAGTTTGTCTTTGTGCAAACATTTATTGTTACTTTCATCAGTTTGTTTATTTGATGGCCTGGCCTCAAAGTCTTTTGTGTAAACATCTTATTGTAATACTTTTCAGCCTCAGAAGTCAGTTTGTTTATTTGATGGCCTGGCCTCAGAAGTCTTTTTGTGTAAACATCTTATTGTAATACTTTCAGCAGTTTGTTTATTTGATGGCCTGGCAGAAAGTTTGTGCAAACATCTTATTGTAAGTTTGTTTATTTTTCAGCAGTTTGTTTATTTGATGGCCTGGCCTTTTGTTAAACATCTTATTGTAATACAGTTTGTTTATTTTTCAGCAGTTTGTTTATTTAATACTTGGCCTCAGAAGTCTTTGTGTAAACATCTTATTGTAATACTTTCAGCAGTTTGTTTATTTGATGGCCTGGCCTCAGAAGTCTTTGTGTAAACATCTTATTGTAATACTTTCAGCAGTTTGTTTATTTGATGGCCTGGCCTCAGAAGCAAAAGTCTTTGTGTAAACATCTTATTGTAATACTTTCAGCAGTTTGTTTATTTGATGGCCTGGCCTCAGAAGTCTTTGTGTAAACATCTTATTGTAATACTTTCAGCAGTTTGTTTATTTTGTAAGTCAGTTTGTTTATTTGATTTGTGTATCTTATTGTAATACTTTCAGCAGTTTGTTTATTTGATGGCCTGGCCTCAGAAGTCTTTGTGTTAACATCTTATTGTAATACTTTCAGCAGTTTGTTTATTTGATGGCCTGGCCTCAGAAGTCTTTGTGCAAACATCTTATTGTAATACTTTCAGCAGTTTGTTTATTTGATGGCATCTTATTGCCTCATGGAAGTCTTTGTGTAAACATCTTATTGTAATACTTTTCAGCAAACATCTTATTGTAATACTTTCAGCAGTTTGTTTATTTGATGGCCTGGCCTCAGATGTAGTAACAGTTTGTTTATTTGATGGCCTGGCCTCAGAAAGTCTTTGTGCCAGTTTGGAAGTCTTTGTGCAAACATCTTATTGTAATACTTTCAGCAGTTTGTTTATTTGATGGCCTGGCCTCAGAATAAACATCTTATTGTAATACTTTCAGCAGTTTGTTTATTTGATGGCCTTCAGAAGTCTTATTGTAATTTGTTGTAAACATCTTATTGTAATACTTTCAGTTTGTTTATTTGATGGCCTGGCCTCAGAAGTCTTTGTGCAAACATCTTATTGTAATACTTTCAGCAGTTTGTTTATTTGATGGCCTGGCCTCAGAAAGTCTAAACATCTTATTGTAATAGTAGCAGTTTGTTTATTTTGTGCAAACATCTTATTGTAATACTTTCAGCAGTTTGTTTATTTGATGGCCTGGCATCTCTTTGTCTTTGTAAACATCTTATTGTCAGAAGTCTTTTGTAAACTTTGGTGCCTCAAACATCTTATTGTAATACTTTCATCTTATTGTAATACTTTCAGCAGTTTGTTTATTTGATGGCCTGGCCTCAGAAGTCTTTGTGTAAACATCTTATTGTAATACTTTCAGCAGCAAACATCTTTTGTTTATTTGATGGCCTGGCCTTTGTGTAAACATCCTCAGTCTTTGTGCAAACATCTTATTGTAATACTTTCAGCAGTTTGTTTATTTGATGGCCTGGCCTCAGAAGTCTTTGTGTAAACATCTTATTGTAATACTTTCAGCAGTTTGTTTATTTGATGGCCTGGCCTCAGAAGTCTTTGTGCAAACATCTTATTGTAATACTTTCAGCAGTTTGTTTATTTGATGGCCTGGCCTCAGAAGTCTTTGTGTAAACATCTTATTGTAATACTTTCAGCAGTTTGTTTATTTGATGGCCTGGCCTCAGAAGTCTTTGTGCAAACATCTTATTGTAATACTTTCAGCAGTTTGTTTATTTGATGGCCTGGCCTCAGAAGTCTTTGTGTTAACATCTTATTGTAATACTTTCAGCAGTTTGTTTATTTGATGGCCTGGCCTCAGAAGTCTTTGTGCAAACATCTTATTGTAATACTTTCAGCAGTTTGTTTATTTGATGGCCTGGCCTCAGAGGTCTTTTTGTGTAAACATCTTATTGTAATACTTTCAGCAGTTTGTTTATTTGATGGCCTGGCCTCAGAAGTCTTTGTGTAAACATCTTATTGTAATACTTTCAGCAGTTTGTTTATTTGATGGCCTGGCCTCAGAAGTCTTTGTTTGTTTAAACATCTTATTGTAATACTTTCAGCAGTTTGTTTATTTGATGGCCTGGCCTCAGAAGCAAACATTTGTGTAAACATCTTATTGTAATACTTTCAGCAGTTTGTTTATTTGATGGCCTGGCCTCAGAAGTCTTTGAGTAAACATCTTATTGTAATACTTTCAGCAGTTTGTTTATTTGATGGCCTGGCCTCAGAAGTCTTTGTGTAAACATCTTATTGTAATACTTTCAGCAGTTTGTTTATTTGATGGCCTGGCCTCAGAAGTCTTTGTTTAAACATCTTAGTGTAATACTTTCAGCAGTTTGTTTATTTGATGGCCTGGCCTCAGAAGTATTTGTGTAAACACCTTATTGTAATACTTTCAGCAGTTTGTTTATTTGATGGCCTGGCCTCAGAAGTCTTTTGTGTAAACATCTTAGTCTTTGTGTAAACATCTTATTGTAATACTTTCATCAGTTTGTTTATTTGATGGCCTGGCCTCAGAAGCTTTGTGCAAACATCTTATTGTAATACTTTCAGCAGTTTGTTTATTTGATGGCCTTCAGAAGTGTAAACATCTTATTGTAATACTTTCATCAGTTTGTTTATTTGATGGCCTGGCCTCAGAAGTATTTGTGTAAACATCTTATTGTAATACTTTCATCAGTTTGTTTATTTGATGGCCTGGCCTCAGAAGTCTTTGTGCAAACATCTTATTGTAATACTTTCAGCAGTTTGTTTATTTGATGGCCTGGCCTCAGAAGTCTTTGTGTAAACATCTTATTGTAATACTTTCAGCAGTTTGTTTATTTGATGGCCTTGTCTTTGTGTAAACATCTTATTGTAATACTTTCAGCAGTTTGTTTATTTGATGGCCTGGCCTCAGAAGTCTTTGTGCAAACATCTTATTGTAATACTTTCAGCAGTTTGTTTATTTGATGGCCTGGCCTCAGAAGTCTTTGTCAGCAGTTTGTTTATTTGATGGCCTGGCCTCAGAAGTCTTTGTGTAAACATCTTATTGTAATACTTTCAGCAGTTTGTTTATTTGATGGCCTGGCCTCAGAAGTATACTTTCAGCAGTTTGTTTATTTGATGGTAAACAGAATCTTTGTGTAAACATCTTATTGTAATACTTTCAGCAGTTTGTTTATTTGATGGCCTGGCCTCAGAAGTCTTTGTGTAAACATCTTATTTGTAAACATCTTATTGTAATACTTTCAGCAGTTTGTTTATTTGATGGCCTTCAGAAGTCTTTGTGCAAACATCTTATTGTAATACTTTCAGCAGTTTGTTTATTTGATGGCCTGGCTTTGTGCAAACATCTTATTGTAATACTTTCAGCAGTTTGTTTATTTGATGGCCTGGCCTCAGAAGTCTTTGTGTAAACATCTTATTGTAATACTTTCAGCAGTTTGTTTATTTGATGGCTGGCCTCAGAAGTCTTTGTGCAAACATCTTATTGTAATACTTTCAGCAGTTTGTTTATTTGATGGCCTGGCCTCAGAAGTCTTTTGTGTAAACATCTTATTGTAATACTTTCAGCAGTTTGTTTATTTGATGGCCTGGCCTCTTATTGTAATACTTTCAAGTTTGTCTTTGGTGCAAACATCTTATTGTAATACTTTCAGCAGTTTGTTTATTTGATGGCCTGGCCTCAGAAGTCTTTGTGCAAACATCTTATTGTAATACTTTCAGCAGTTTGTTTATTTGATGGCCTGGCATCTTCATTGTAAGTCTTTGTTTGTTTATTTGAAACATCTTATTGCAAAATCTTATTGTAATACTTTCAGCAGTTTGTTTATTTGATGGCCTGGCCTCAGAAGTCTTTGTGTAAACATCTTATTGTAATACTTTCAGCAGTTTGTTTATTTGATGGCCTGGCCTCAGAAGTCTTTGTGTAAACATCTTATTGTAATACTTTCAGCAGTTTGTTTATTTGATGGCCTGGCCTCAGAAGTCTTTGTGTAAACATCTTATTGTAATACTTTCAGCAGTTTGTTTATTTGATGGCCTGGCCTCAGAAGTCTTTGTGTAAACATCTTATTGTAATACTTTCAGCAGTTTGTTTATTTGATGGCCTGGCCTCAGAAGTCTTTGTGCAAACATCTTATTGTAATACTTTCAGCAGTTTGTTTATTTGATGGCCTGGCCTCAGAAGTCTTTGTTTAAACATCTTAGTGTAATACTTTCAGCAGTTTGTTTATTTGATGGCCTGGCCTCAGAAGTCTTTGTGTAAACATCTTATTGTAATACTTTCAGCAGTTTGTTTATTTGATGGCCTGGCCTCAGAAGTCTTTGTGTAAACATCTTATTGTAATACTTTCAGCAGTTTGTTTATTTGATGGCCTGGCCTCAGAAGTCTTTGTGTAAACATCTTATTGTAATACTTTCATCAGTTTGTTTATTTGATGGCCTGGCCTCAGAAGTCTTTGTGTAAACATCTTATTGTAGTACTTTCATCAGTTTGTTTATTTGATGGCCTGGCCTCAGAAAGCTTTGTGTAAACATCTTAGTGTAATACTTTCATCAGTTTGTTTATTTGATGGCCTGGCCTCAGAAGTCTTTGTGTAAACATCTTATTGTAATACTCTCAGCAGTTTGTTTATTTGATGGCCTGGCCTCAGAATTCTTTGTGTTAACATCTTATTGTAATACATCCACGACTTTGTTTATTTGATGGCCTGGCCTCGGTGGGGTGTCTGAGGGATTCATAGTAGTTACAATCCATATGGCTTCTTTTAACAGTGCTCTGCCATAACTGACAAACACATACAGTGTACATCACATACTCTGGATTAAATATTCTTCAACCTTTGATCAACTATATTTCAAAAATTAGACAATGTTGTACTTTTCACAACTTACCGATTATTCTATTACTAATAAATACTTTCCAGATCTAAATCATCATACACGCTTGTGACGTTCCATTTTTCACGTCTTCCAACATCTAGTAGATTGTGGCTTACGGTATAATATTAACCATTATTATAAAATTTCTAGAGTGTTCGCATTGTTATGACCCATGTATCAAAAACCTTTAATTATTTGCTTTAGTCCATTTTCAAAACAGGTAATTTTTGTAATAAAGTAATAAAATATATGTAAACTCTTTTCGTTTTTCATTAGTTGCTTTTTATGCATTTTAAACAATCTAACACAAAAAATTTATACAAAGATTAATGTTTGGCATCATTTTCATATGCATATTTAATGCACCGTTCAAAGGACTATGCACTCGCGAATGGCCCTCCTAAAGTAGGGCCATTCTACTTGTGTCAAAGTACTTTGCCCCGTGCATTAAGTACGCATATATACAATCCACCTCCACATTAATCTTTAATTACCTAACAGGAAATGCATCAGAAGAGACCTTATCTGTAGACATTTACAATACACTGAACACAACTTACCCACAAAGCCATCTGTCTTTTTTCCCACGGGCTGGAATACCACACACTGTGGAAGCAAACACTTCTAATGTGACTCAATGATATTATGTATTATGCATCACGTTTGTAGCAAGATCACAGCCAAGCTTGCTTGGTTAATGTTTTACCGTAATCCCTTTCCAACGATCATGGACTGAATGAGCAAATCCTGAATGTCTGCAGCAAAACCAAATCAACCTCACTAAGTCACTTTGCCAATTTCATGTCTGGCAGTGAGTGAGTGGGGAGAGTATCAGAAAGTGTAATTAACATTGATTCTTGTGCCAACCACCAGGTATGATGATTTAGGTTCTATAATGAACAAGTCAGTATACTTTTAAAATACAAGGTCATCACTGCTGAGTTTGTTGGCAGGATGTCCAACTCTTACTATTCCATACTCTACTAAGATCAAGTACAATGTGTCAACTAGAAGTAACCACTAAAAAGTTAACCCTGCTGATTTAACAAAATTCACCTCCCATTGTTTCAGTAAGCCATATAGTGAGCCATACAGTATTTTAAACAGCTTTGATTTATGTAAACTATAGAAATATAATACTCCTTACAGCTGATAAAGTATTCTTTAAGCACACTGCTACAACTCAATAAACAGCTATGCAACATACAGAAATTTCAATGCAAGAAGCTACTATGCATTTGGAGCTATTTTAAGAGAATTAAATGTAATTCTGACTCACATCTTGAACAGACAAAAATAAACTAAAAAGCAGAATAATTGCATCACTAAATTTAGCTATCTTCAGTTGTGACAGCTCTGAATTTACTCAACTTTGCGATATGAAAGAAGCCTGCTGTGACTTGTTTTGAATTAAATGAAATGGTCTATTCCTAACAGTACCTATTTATCATAAGCTACAGAACTACAGACAGTTCTCTTCTCAAGAATTGATCTCACATTTCAGAAATGTAGCTTAAAATTGTACAAAAAGGATCAAAACTATGCGCTCCGGATAACTTGAGTGATGGTTTCCTCTCAAAGAGTTGATTGCATTGCCTGTCATCTACTGGGTGGGAATCCAAGCAGTTTTTTTGCATACAGTGTATTTTTTACATATATAGTAACACAAAATATGCTTTTTACAGAATGCCTGTATGTATATGGTGCTATATATGAATCAATTTTTGCTCAATTGTCAAAGTACACTAATAATATAGATATTATCTATATATATATTATATATATATATATTATATTATGTGGATGTGTTCCTTTGTTTATGAGTGTAAAGACTTCTATTTCTCCGCCAAACATGCACATCCAATCAACATGCATTATCAATTGCCTATGTTTATTGTCCAGTATGTTCAGTCAATATTTTGTATCAGCAACGCTTTCATTTGCTGCCTTACAGTATGTGGCATATAACAGTAAACATGTTGATATACTGTGAATGAATGTTATAGACTGAAAATAACATTAGTGACATCCACAATGTAACCTGTTTGGATCAATAAAGCTTGAAAATAAAATGATCAATACATTCAAAAACAATTTCTACCACCTTATTGACATTTAGAAGCATTTACACTTTTCACGAGATCTCTACAGTATATAAATGAATTAAAGGAGACATTAACTCTGGCTTTTCCTTTAAACAGCTTCTATTTTCAAAATGGATTTCTATTTTCAAATTGGACTGGAATAAAGCCTTCACATTTACCATTAAGGTCTTTTTTGGTACTTAATAAACTCTGTACTCTGGTACAGCTAAAGAAAAAAAATTGTTTGCTATTCTGGTGCAGAGTTTATTGAGCACCCAAAAAGAGTATAATCGTAAATGCTAAGGCTTTCTTCCAGTCCATTTTGAAAATAAAAATTTGTTTTGAAAATAGAAGCTGTTTTCATTTAATGCAAAAAGAAATAATAATCATATATCATCTGAAGAAATTTCACATCATACAAAGCAATTTATCATAAATTTCATAATTTTAATAGTAAAACATTTATTAATTCTGTCAATACAAACATTCATGGGAGCGGCCATTTTGTTCATCATACAGCCTCTACAACATGTCACCCACCCAGTACAGATCAGAATATTCAGTTATTTCTTTATAATCTATTTCAAATTTTCCAACTTTTAAGAAATCATTTTTCCTAGAATAGGTCTTTGAATTTGTATATTTTATTTAGGGAATAAATATCAGGGTGCCCGGTCATAAATTTGGTTTGAGACAGAGTATGATGTCATCATGGGGTTTAAGCAGACTCAGGTGATAGCCGAAGTTCACTGATTTCTTGATGATCAAATTTATGACCGGGCACCCTCACTTTTATTCCCATTCATAAATTGGCTCTTGAAATTTCTTTAAAACATCAAAGAACGTTCAATTTTTTAAAATATTTTGTTCACAAGAAAAATGCACCCAAATTGTGTAACGTCATAGTAATAGAAACTTTGATTGCACGAACACAAAAAGTACAACTTCTCTGGATAAAATTGAACATGTCGGCAATTTCAATCTGTAAAATCAGAACTTGTAAAGAACGTTGCATGAAAAATAACAAAGAATGGCTAAAATATTCAGCCTACCTTTCACGTTAACATTATATCTTAGCCCTCAAATGACCTTTCTAAGGTCAAATCAAATTGATGTTGTCAAACTCAGCCTAGCTAGCATAGCAGCCAACACTAGCTGATGGAGCGAGTGTATGTTGTTATGAAGTCTATGACTTTCAATCTCGACCATAATGAAGAATTCGGCAGGTTGAAATTAGTGCTGTCACGACATGGCTCTATTACGTATCGATTATCTTGGAGAATAATATCGCGATATATATCGTATATCGCGATACTTTTTAAGGAAACTGACTCAAGACACAAATTGTTAATATCACTATAGTTATACGATCGTTTAATTACAATTTACTCCATGATATGATGAACGCAAGAAAATATTATTTGCAGATCTAGCAGATGACATGATCGCGCTACTAATATGTTCATAACGCACATGTTTGGTAATTCAGCCAACACAACATGACCATGAATCATCAAAGTGAGAGCCTGAGTGGCACATTCTGGACCAATTTTTCCTTTTTTTGCCAACTTACATCGGCGCGTGCCAGTGTGTGGTGACGGAGCAAGATTTTTATTTAGTTGTTTTTATGTTTCACGATTATTTTGCATGTTTTTAATGGCCTAAACTTAACTTTTTGATATAGTACTGTAACGTTATAATTGTAATGTACAAAGTAGCCTAGCCTAGTTGCGCAAAAATTTCATAGTTGAGTATTAGTTTTTGGTATCGTGATATGTCACGAGAGGCATATTTCATGTCGTGGGAAAAGAGATATCGCGATAATCGATATGTCATGACAGCACTAGTTGAAATGGTAACAACCGAAACCGATTTAGGGTGAGAGAAATATGAAAACTTTAGTTTAGTGGGATTTTCATTGACTGGACTTTAGTTGCAAGCCTAAGGTCTCCATACTACTTGCACTATCAAACGACAGACGTTAACTTTAGTTTAATGTTGTAACGTTAGTCCAGTGTAACTCCCCTTAGCATACGGCCTACAGCACAATTGTTATATTAGCACTATACTAGGCACATTTAGCATTGTAGGGACAGTCATATTGTTTGTCTTGCTGTTCACAGATTTGGTGGGGATTGAAGTTATGTAAGATGAATGCAGCAGTGCAATGAAGTTACTAGCTTAGGCTATGTTGTTTTCGTAGTGTTGCCTACTGAGACGGAGTGAGTGGCATACACTGGCATTATGAGGCTTGTTTTTTTTTAGGGGTCAAGCATGTTCATCTTATATGAAAAAGGACTTCAAAAGAAACAAAATGGGAAACAAAGCATTCCAAAATCTTATTCCGTGAAGGAGATATTCAAGTTTAAAGTTTGGTGTCATTTCTGTAGAAACGACTGATATCAGACTAGTTGTGACGTCACAGCTTCAGATTCCTCAAAGTCTTTATGTATTTTAATGAAAGTTTATTTCATTTTTTCACTATTTAAATTATTTTTCTTCAAACTTTCTTCAGGTGGTTATATTATAAATACCCATCCTAGATTCAGTTTTACTACTTTTTTGACATATCCCATGGTTTATAAGCCACAAAATCACAGGACAAAATATGATAGAATACATAAAGACTTTAAAGAATCTAAGGCTATGACATCACAACTAGTCTGATATCAGTCGTTTCTATACAAATGATACCAAATTTTAAACTTAGTATCTCCTTAACGGAATATGATTTTTGAATGTTCTCTTCACCATTTTGTTCCATTTGAAGTCCTCTTTCATATAAGATAAACATGCTTGAACACTCAACTAATCCTTTAAATACTTTATCATGAATGGGCCCTAGCAATGATGCACTTTTTTTGTTTATATAGATATCGGATGTTGGAGATTATTGGTAAGAGCAAAAACCAATCAGTTTTACTAAGTTCTAATAATTGTTCATGTTTTGCTGAAATTCTTCAAAACTGCTCTTGAATGATTACTTTTAGAATTTTTATTGGAATTATAGACCACAACAGAAAAATTGAATTGAAGTTGTTCCTTTCCTCAAAAGAAGTTAACATGTAAATAAGGCTAAGGTCGTAGACATTAATAACAATGAAGAAGAGTGCAGGGCAACTTTGAATTTATTTCTTGATTGTTACTGTAAAAACATCCATTTTTTATCTTTATGTAGAATGAAGATTCTGTTGATCAAATCTCCTTTTGCATAGCACTTGTCAATTCTTTTTTATTCAAGATTAGTCTCGAATAAAATTAATTAATCAGATTGCTGCAAAGTGGAATGACAATTTATGAAAAATGTCAAAGCATTTTGAAAAGAAAATTTTGGAGAAAATTCTAAAGAAATACAATATGTGCGCTAGCACACAAATTATGTCATCATTGGCATGATATCAAAACAAAATTAGACAAAATGGCAATGTTCATGTTACAACTTTAAACTTGGATAACTTGAGAATGGATTAAGATTTTTTGATGGGGTATTTTGTAGTTGGTATGCATGTAGTGCCGTATTTAATAGTTGGTATGCATGTAGTGCTGTATTTGGTAGTTAGTATGCATGTAGTGCTGTATTTTGTAGTTGGTATGCATGTAGTGCCGTATTTAATAGTTGGTATACATGTAGTGCCATGGATGATGGAGCTACATTATAAATACATTACAGCCAACGGTGCCAGAACTTTTTGAAAGTGTGAGGAGGCCAAACCGTATATCAGCATGGGGTCCAGGGGCCCACTTAAGAGCCCCGGAGGGGTCCAGGGGCAAAGTCCTGGTGGGGGCCCAGGGGGCACCCCTGGAGCTCTGCGGTTTAAGTGGATTTGAGACTAAAAGATAGGCCTAAATTTAACTGAATTTTGAATGTTGTAACTCTCACAAATTCAATCATAACTTAAAGATGCAACCGAACAGGGCCAAAACGCCCTGGAGGATTTCAAATTCCTGGTTGGGAGGTAAAATTGAGAAATTATTAAAATCACATTAAAAAAATTGAAGGGAAATTTGGTAAGATTCTTGGGAATTTGAAAAAATATTGCAATATTTCCCAAAAGTTGAAAAAAAATGGCAAAATTTCCTAGACATTGCAAAAAACTGCCAGAGAATTTGCCAAAAAATGAAAAAAATGTAATTAAAATTTCCCAATAGCTAAAGAAAGTTTCCTGAAAATCAAAACAACTGCCCAAAAATGAAGTAACTTTTCCAAAATGTGAAGCAAATTTCCTGAAAATGAAGGAAAATTTCCCAGAAATTGAAGGTAATATATTAACCGCAAATTAGAGATTTCACGATTAGTAAAAACTTTAAACATTGATAGAAAATTCATTTACCAGTGTAATTTTTCCGCTTGTGACCGGGAAATTATGTGGGGGTCTTCCTATGTCCCTAATGCTGATCCAATCTTTGCTAAAATATCCGCAATTTGGGATGATGGCTATCTGTCATTGAACAGTTGAGTGCCTTTTATACAAAATTGGTTGCCATGGACAAGTGCATTCGTAAGCATCGACTATCAACGTCATTTCCATAAAAATGCTGTACTTGTGGCGGGATAGTTACGGCACAATCCTTTTGATGCAGTGTAATAATCAGCGATGGTATCTACCATCTTCAAGATTGTATATACTGATATAAGGTCTCTTCGTCTTCTTGGTTGAAGCGTCGTCGATCCAACTCAGCAAGAAGTAGATCCAAAGCATGCGAGTATTGCTGCCTGATGCATTCTTTGACAGAGGAATGAACTTGAAGTGATTTCTGCATCAATTAGATCAATTGTTTTCTTACCAAAACTGTGTTGATTTGTGTCATGTATGTTTGTAGGTGTACGGTCTTGTGAATGAGAAGGAATTACTTGCTCCAGTATTGATTTTATCATTGAAATAAAAAAAAATAATAAGTCTAAATGATACACTTGTAAGTTTAAAGTTGGTGAGGGGGTGGGGACAAAACCCACTTATAAAAATGTTTTCCCCCTCTTCCCCCTTCAAAATTGGGGCCCAATACTCGATTCTAAAAGATTCTTCCCTCCCCGCCCCTCCCCACGCCTTGGCTCAATTCAGTAGCTAAGAATTATCAAAGTCAAATATTTAGTTATGCTCAGTCCAGTAGAACAAGCTGGAGTTTATTGTAATAAACATTGCTTTCACTATTTGTTACCTCATAATGAAATAACAGTTTTGAACATAACTATCAGTGAAACTCATTTAGTTGACAGTTGATAATTTATAAAACAATTCAAGAGTCCTTTGAATAAACTTGGGTTTTATCCTTCCAGTGTAGTTAATAAATTCCTGGATTAGTTGCCCCAGCATTGAAAGTGCATCCCTGGTTGAACACAGTATATAATGTGACTTTGATTGGTCTGTTGACTGCAGTGAAAGATGTGTGAAGAAGGTCAGGGTTATACAGTATCTTAAATCAAAGCTATGAACTTCTGAACATGTACTGTACCACAGGTTTTGAGATAGACTACACACTAATCTACCATGATAATATTTCAAAGGACATATGACTAATACAAATGCAATACAGTAAATTGTAAACAATACTGCAGGGATATTGACATTGGAAAAGTGAATTTCTAATGGGCTATGTTAGACCAATTGACTTGGCACCTACTGTACTTATATGACATAGGCAGCATTAAAGGAGACATATAAAGTCAAATATTCCAGCTTGATACAGAGAAAAAAAGAAAGAAAAATAACCAACTACCAAAGCCCCATCGTAAAATCTTATTCCAGACACAATGCATTTCTTAAGACTTCTCTTTCAAATTTTCTTTACAAAATGCTTTGACATAAAGTTCCAAGGGCTTGAATCATTAATATTATATACAAATAAAAATTCATAGATGCATGCAAAGGAAAAATTATTTCTTAAAAGTTGGTAAACTTGAGATAGATTATAAAGAAATACATTAATATTTACATCTGTACTGGAGGCCGCATGAACAAAATGGCTCTCCCATGTAAGTTTATGTTGACAGAATTAATGTTTAATCAATTAGAAAATACATGCATATGCTAAATTGCTTTGAGAGATGTCAAATTTCTTCAGAAGACTTTTAATTACTATTTCTATCATATTAAATGAAGAAAAAGTCAGATTTTATGTCTCCTTTCAGGTATAATTAATCATTTTTCTATCAACTAAAAAATCTGTTTCTTGTTTGTTTTGTTTGTTGAGGTTTAATGTCACTGCAACAGTTAAGAGTCATACTGTACATGCCAAAAGGATATTAAGCAGAACCGAAAGGTTTTGTGGTTCTGATGCATTTTTTAAATAAGCTGATTGATTTGGAAAATTTGTATTAATTGTCATGTTATTGTATATCATGAAATATTTGTTCCATGATATTTATTCGTAAGCCACACCCACCATGCAGACAATAAAAATTGTTGGCATTAGCATTTGCACAATAATTAACAACATTATCATAGCAAGTGTGATGCAAAAAAGGTTGCTCCTTTATTCGATTTTAAGCATTTGTCAAAAAGCCCCGCCTACTCATTAATATTCCTGACTTCACTACCACAACATTAGAGCATATATGTACAGACCATAACCCATCTGTGTTACCTGATAAAGCATAAATTTGATATATTGTTCATGAAATACAGTATGGTGTTTACATCATTAAGCACTTTCACATTAAGCCACGCCCATCATGCATGCTAATGACATCTGCTGAAAACATAAGCATGTGCACAATAACCAACAAAATTACCATGCTCAATATTATGCAAAACAGATATACAGTTGCTCATTTATCACTTTTTCAAATTTTTTAATGTGAGCCCCGTCCACTTATTAATATGCATATCACCACCAAAAAAAACAACAGAGAGTGCATCTACAGACCATAGGCTATCTGTGTACCAAATATGATATGAATCCAGTTTACCATTCTTGATAAACCGTGTGCTTTTTTCAGCAAAATGATATTAAGCCCGCCCACTACGCATATTAATGAAATTCAATATTTTGATATCACGAACATGAACACACCAGCTAACATTATAATTTCACCAAATCTGAAAGAAAACGGACACAATGTTGTTAAAATATGAACATTTCAAGATTTTACATTAAGCTCCGCCTACTCATTAATATGGATGACATCACCATCAAAAACAATAGGGTACATCTACCGATTATGGACTATCAGGGGTCGAAATTTAAATTCCATGGAACTGTACATTCTCAAATAATACTGTTCCGGATCAGATTTCAGTGTTCCAACTTTTTTTGCCGATATTAGGGCAGACTCCTTTCTTCAAAATGGGCTTAATTTACAACTACTTTGTAGGTTGATATGTGCAAATATATATATATATTTATGTTGGTTAGGCACTATTAGTATTTACATGATGTAGCATCCACTTGCATACAATCATACACATGCAAGGAGCCTTGCATATGTGTATTCATGATTAACTGTGCTGACAATGGCAGGCAAGGTGGGAAATGCTTTTTCTTAAAGAAAGAAATTCTTTTTATGGTAATCTTGTTTAACAACATGCAATATATGTTATATTATTGCTTTCAGAACACCCACAAGAGCAGTTTGTGTGTCCAAGGCTTGTTTTTAATGTCCAAGACTATGTTATTCACACTATTTATAAGCTTTATTTATATACAGTATCAAACATCTCTCTTCACATTCAAAATTCAAAATTAACAAAATATTAATGATGAATTATAAAAATCACATTAAGTATGCATCACATACATGTAAACAAGCTGTATACTTGATACTTGAAAAATGCCATTTTCAATCTTCTTCATTTTATTCAGAATTAGATTATTCAATACATCTACAAGCCTTTTCATTCAAATTTACACATTTTCTCAATATACATGTATAGTCCTAATAAAACAATCAAACAGTGCAAATGATTGCATATGATTGTTTTTGTATAAACTTATCAACTAAGATATTAAATTTTGCATCCAAAGTTTCTCACTCACCAAGTGGAAATACAAAATAAAGCTGTTTAAGGTCAGTCAATTACCCTTCCTTTCATTCAACAAATGAACAATTGTTTATTGATTCACCTCATCTGTGAAGGTGTTCTCCACTTCCTGTCTTAGAGGACAGACCTGAGTGAACAAATATCCCACACAACATTATAGAATTTTTCAAATCTGAAACGGCAATTTCCGGATAACTAATTTCAATAATGTCACATGGCCCAGATTCACGTGACCATAATGGACAAATCGTATACTGGAGGAATCTTATTGACCAATAAAATACTGGAGGAATCTTGGCCGTCTGCACAATTCACACACGGTATGGGATCAAGCATATAAAAAAAATATTTTCAAGCACACGTACATGTATCATACATGCGTTATACATGAAGTACATTTTTTCCTCAAACCTGCATCTGATTGGTTGGGAAACAAAGAAAAATCCCCCACCCCCCTCCCTCCCCAGCATTTGATTGGTTGAAGTACTGAAGAAATCACATTTGGCTAAACTCGGTTTGAAAAGGTCTATACAGTTACACAGTTAATGAAGAACAAGTTATCATTACAGCATCTGACAAGTCTCAAACCAGCAACCAAAGTTGTATATACACCACTAATAGATATGGTACCATCTGATCCTGCAACGATAAAGACTGCTATGGTAGAGACACACAACACTGACAGGGCTGACTTACACAATCTTCACTGCTGCACTGCAGACCAGCAGTTGTATAGAGTCATGCTCAATGCTTTATGGTCACAGCCAGGGATGTTTCCCAATTTTATTCCACGACTTGGGGGTATGCATATGCTAATGAGTTTTGTTGGATGTGTTGGAACATTCAATGGCTGGAAGTGGATTAGAAAATGTGCTGAAATCCATTTGGAGGAGTCAATCGTATGCTGCCAGGAAAATATTTTCCTCAAAATACAAGAGCCCTTCGACTTGTAGCAGAAGAAATTATTCCCAACACTTATCTTCAGATCAGAACAACAGAATGATCTGATGAAAACCCTTGCAAGCAGGGCAGCCAAAAGCAGAACAGCAAAACTCTGGGTGGATAACATACTTAAGACGCTTTTTATCGTGATATTGTTTATTCGAGCTCAAAGGGAGGAAAACTGGCCACTACACCTGTGGTCTGTGAATTCAATAATGCCGTACTTTTTTTGCAGCTGGACATATCAACTACACAAGATACTGTTTGTACTACCTGTGATCTACAGAGTCTCATCAGACCAGTATCCAACCTATCGTTTGTTTCAAAACTGTTGGAGAGGATCGCGTCTCTTCGACTAAATAAGTATTTTGCCGACAATGGAATTCATCCTCGCAATCAATCGGCATACAGATCTCATTACAGTGTAGAGAGTGCGCTGTTACACATCAGCGATAGTATACTACACTCCTTGATTCCAAAAGAGGTGTTGTTATGGTTTTACTAGATATGTCCGCATTCGACACTATAGATTATACTATTCTTCTTGATACGCTCAAATCATATTTTGGCATTTCTGGTAATGCTCTGAAGTGGATTCATTCTTATCTCACGCACAGAAGTTTCAAGGCACCATTCTACAGTCAAGGATCTCCACTACGGTGTACCTCAAGGAAGCGTGCTTGGTCCCTTTTTATATACGGCTTATACTGCACCCTTAGCTGATCTTATTGAAAAATGTGGGCTTTACTATCATTTTTATGCTGATGATATACAGCTATGGTTGCCAGTTAATCTAGATGATAACGATGACATTTTGTCTGTCACTAAAAGATTTGAAACCTGTATTCTAACCATATGTAATTGGATGACTAGCCACAAGCTCAAGCTCAATGCCGACAAATCTGAGTTACTTCTATTCCATCCAAAATCACGCGGAAGCCAGTCCCTGATCTAAATCTATATATCGATGCGCGTCACCATCTCAAAAGCACTTCTGCCAGGAACTTAGGGGTTATATTCGATAGTTGTCTCTCATATAATGCCCACATGGCAACTGTTTGTAAAAATGCCTACTGGCATTTACATAACATTTTCTCAGTCAAGAAGTACATACCGCTCTCAATGCTTGCCACTCTTGTTCATGCTTTTATTAGTTCAAGACTTGATTTTTGTAATAGCTTATTTGTTGGTTTACCAAATTATCAAATTCAACGTCTCCAGAAAATTCAAAACCATGCTGCTCGTCTGCTTTCATCCTGCACGAAATTCGACCATATCACTCCAATTCTGTTTAACCTTCATTGGCTACCTATTCAGTTTAGAATAAAATTCAAAATTCTCATGTTCGCCCATAAATCTGTCTATAAATCCGGACCTTCTTACTTACATTTAAAAGTTTTTAAACCAATTTGTTTTACCAGACAGTCAACTGCTCCAACTCTTGTTTTACCAAAATTCAATTCTAAATCTGCTGGTCAAAGATCTTATTCTGTTGCTGCCTGTACCTTGTGGAATAATTTACCCGTTCAATTACGTGCAATTCACTGTTACAATGTTTTTAAATCTCAACTGAAAACCCACCTTTTTAAATGTGCTTATAATCTTTAGTCTTTGTTTTATGTATTGATTTATTGTGTATACTTATTTTAGGTATTTCAGTAATTTGTACTTTTACTTAATTTGTTTTTACTTCATTTGTTTATATTTCGTATTCAGCATGTTCAGCTTTTAATCTTTAGTTTAGCCTATGATTTATGTATTGATTAATTGCGTATTTATATTTTAGGTATTTCAATTTTTTGCTTTTAAATTTCTAGTTTTATACTTCATTTGTTTCATTTATCTTATCATTTACTTTATTTACTGTTCCGCGCTCCTGACGATTTAGTTCAAAGGGGCGCGTTATAAATATATGTGTATTATTATTATTATTATTATCAAAAAGAGGCTGTGTGAAGCATTCCTGAAAGGTGAACATGTGATGCACCATCAGGCTGGCCTATGGAACGGAATATGGTCTGATATGTACATTGAAACCACATTTATGTGTCATGGGCATGGGTCTGCAGTGGTCTTTTTGGCATAACACTGAACCCTTCAGCCATGACACGTTGGGCAACTAGTCTCCACATCTGTAGTCGTCTCATCAAGGACTTAATAGAATAAAAGATCCAGCAAGACGTCCAATGAAGTGGCATCCCACAAAGAAGAAATGCCAGCTCGTCTGAAATTGAATGCCAAGGATAGAGACAACATCAAACAGAAATTGCAAATATGCATTGACCCCCTTAATGTTGATGACTATCCAGTTGGTCTTATTGACATTGTGTCAGACAGGGGGTGCCATGAAAAAAGTAAATGTTGACAATGCAGTTGTATTCGGCAAAAAGCTTCAAGTTGAATATGAAGAAAAGTGGCCACATGGCTTCTACCATCCCTTATTGGTAAAAGGAAGTATGTAAAGGTCAGATCAGCTACCACTTTTGACACTAAATTAATTTTCTTCCGAATTGTTGGCTTAAACGGCTTCTCCAAAAGTAGACATGAGTAACATTTTCCTTTATGAGTTAGCCTCTGTACCAACATCTATGTTTGATGATAGCGGTGAAGTAACGATTACCAAAACAAAGTCTATCTTGAAAAAGAAACTACAAGTGAAACAATCTGCCAGAACACTTCAGAAACCAGAGGTGATATAACTTGGTGGCTTTGGATCCTTACTGGCCTTCACATGGCACAGTACAAGAATATGTTAATGCCGTTAAGAAGTACACCTTGGACAAACTTAACCAGTGTTATTTGCATCTTGTGTTTGATTGCTATTATGATTACAGCATAAAAAGTGGTATCGAACGTGGCCTTCACATGGCATAGTACAAGAATATGTTGATGCCGTTAAGAAATACACTTTGGACAAACTTAACTTTCAAAACCCTCAAATAAAGGTGTAATATTATACTGGCTTTTTAATACCACAAGCAAATTCACAGATCAGAATCAACACACTCATTACACACTAGACCACTGACAGTTTAATATAACACTAGGCCAAGTTCATAAACAATAATTCACATGGTATGAAATACCTCTCAAAATGCTTCAAAAATACCTCAGGTCAATAATATTCAGAAACAATGTAGTTCCACTTTATATTTGTAGATGCAAGTTATAGCCCAAACGAACTATTAACTATAAGTGCTATACTCCAATTTGGCTATACTGTGGGACAAATCTCAAACAGAATATTATAGCCCAATTGGTACATGAGAGCAGTGTATTTTATCCTACCAAAATGTTTGGTGGTCCTTTCGAGTCAGTGTTATTATATATGCTATATTCATTCGGATATCGCCGAGTAAAAATCGATTGGGAGTCATTTTTAGTGAGGTTTTGAGTCATTTTTGGTGAGATTTGGAATGCAAAATTTGTTAAAAGTATGCACCAATACAAAGTGTTGTTGCATCTATGGATTGACAACATCAAACTTAGTCCTTCCTTCAATTCTTTTAAATCATCATTAAAGACATTCCTCATGTGTTCTGATTTTATTCAATTTTAAGCTTATATTTGTTCTTGTATGTATGTATTTTGCAGTTTTCTTAACTATTATTTCTTTTTTGTTCACATTGTTTTGCATTAATTGTTGTGTCGCTGCGCCATGAGCATCACATTTGATGGATACTGGCCCATAACAAGTATTCATTATTATTATGAGGGGCAAACATAACACAGCAAAATATTGAATAAATGCTTAGGAATAGATAAACGCTGCAAAAAGGAATATTCATATTCAAACGAAAATCTGGATTTGGGGCTAGCCTTGTTTTTAAAATGACTCTTAAATCATTTCTTAGTAGTAGGCTATTCATAAAGCTATTAACTGCAAATTAATAGCTCAATGTAAACACGCACCAACAGTGGATCAACGACATAGAGACTGCACAAGACACATTAACAGGTCAATGCGCTGTACACAAGTGTCAGGCGTTTATGATTTAAAAAATACCTTTTTTTGACATAATCTGTTTTTGAGCTTTTGATATTTTGGGATAATTTCAAAAGAAAAGTCCTTGGACTGTGGATTTTGTGCATAAATTCTACAACTTCTCCAAATTCTTATGGAATATTTTGATAGGTGACGGTTTTGTTAGATGCAGATCCTCAGCATTTACAGTGTGTGAATTGCTGATTTTGGGGAAGCCTACAGAAGTTAACTAAAAATATCCTGAAAACTGATGGATAATGATATTGACTTTCTTCATGATAAAATCTGTCAATCAAATGTATGTAAATTGAAGGAAAATTTGTTGACTGACTTGTGGAAAACCAACTACAAAATGTACACCAGCCTGCAATTAATTTGTTTTGTTTTTTAATTAAGTTTAAATTAAGTTAAATTGTTTCTATTTAAGGTGCCTTTGAGATACTGTACACTATAGCCAATCTAAGTTGGAAATTTTCTATTTTTATGACACACTGTACTGTAGGTTGCAGAAGAATGGCAGTCGATCAGAATCCTGAGGTATATAATATTCATCAAAAATTAATATTTACTCCAAATTCACATATATGATGATGTGATTAGCTTTTCCTACTAATGTAAATATACTGTACTGTACTGTAGGTTGCAGAAGAATGGCAGTCGGTCAGAATCTTGAAGTATATAATATTCATCAAAAATTAATATTTACCCCAAATTCACACATATGATGATGTGATTAGCTTTTCCTACTAATGTAAATATACTGTACTGTAGGTTGCAGGAGAATGGCAGTCAGTCAGAATCCTGAGGAATATAATAATCCTCAAAATTAATATTTACTCTAAATTCACACATAAATTTTAATGTGGTTACCTTTTTCAACTAATGTAAATGTACTGTAGTTTGAATATTATCGACCAAAGTTGTAAAATACCCTATCAGCCTTGATATTGATACTCTGTAGTTGACTCATTTACAAAATGAAGTGAGTGAGCTCCTCTTATGAAATAAATCATTTAAATATTTATCAATTTTAAGTCATTCAGGCAAAAATATTGAAACAGCTGTAAATTTGTTAATTTGCAATCAATTTTGATCGACAACAACAACAATTGCATACACAACATTTACGGACAGACGCGGTAGTTACCTGCATTTTCCCATCAGTCACCAGATTCTGCTAAACACTACCGAAAATAGATTTGGATCGCATTTTTTAAGCAGTGTTTTTAATGTGATTTTAAAATAAAGTGTCTGCTCAAAGCATACAGGGCTCCACCTACACAGATGCATACTTCTCTGTAGTTGTGTTTGCACATGTATTTGACAAATGTAATGCATGGACAATTTGCATATCTTCCAACTATTCTACTAAACATGGATGATACATTTACAATCTGATATCATTAATCAAACTTGCAATACATTTTTAAGAAGAACATTTTTTCTTGAGTTCTGATATTGACCACATCTAACAAGTTTATACTTAATACATTCAACTGAAACACAAGCGATTCTCTTGAGATGACATTTCCTGGTTAATATACAATCATCACTAATTTGTCTTTAAAATGACTAGAATCCTCAAGTACCTAATTGAAAGGTACAGATAAACTAAGTTAAAATATGGAAAGTTAACCAAAAAGAGAATTACAAGGGAAGATAAATTCTTTGTGATCTTTAAACAGGACTGTCTGCTTGAAAACTTTCCTTTTAATAAACTCTTTTTACTTCCCCTTAGTACATCCCCTTTTATCAGTAAACAAATAATTGATGGTCCAATAAAGTTTGCCAGTTTATCATCACAAACAAATCAAATCAATGTATGTTACTGATCATCCATCCAAGCAGTAAATCAAATCCAAAAGACACCCTGGCTTCCATAATGATCTGTCACCAACGACCAACATCAATAAAATAAATCTGAGCCGCAAGTATCTGGGAAAATGAATTGATTCTCCCAGACAGTGCTAATTACTGTCTTTAGTGGATGTTACAATCAAAATATGACCTTTCATTGTTGTACATGCACATTCAAATGTACAGTGTTGTTGAACCGTACATTAGTACAGTGTGTTCTTGCAGTAGTTTATGGTAAAGTACACCTCATTTTGTTGGTTACTTAAAGGTCTATTAGGTTATGGTAATGTACACCTCATTTTGTTGGTTACTTAAAGGTCTATTAGGTTATAATAAAGTACACCTCATTTTGTTGGTTACTTAAAGGTCTATTAGGTTATGGTAATGTACACCTCATTTTGTTGGTTACTTTAAGGTCTATTACAGTAGGTTATGGTAAAGTACACCTCATTTTGTTAGTTACTTAAAGGTCTATTAGGTTATAATAAAGTACACCTCATTTTGTTGGTTACTTAAAGGTCTATTAGGTTATGGTAATGTACACCTCATTTTGTTGGTTACTTAAAGGTCTATTAGGTTATAATAAAGTACACCTCATTTTGTTGGTTACTTAAAGGTCTATTAGGTTATGGTAATGTACACCTCATTTTGTTGGTTACTTTAAGGTCTATTACAGTAGGTTATGGTAAAGTACACCTCATTTTGTTGGTTACTTAAAGGTCTATTAGGTTATGGCAAAGTACACCTCATTTTGTCGGTTACTTAAAGGTCTATTAGGTTATGGTAAAGTACACCTCATTTTGTTGGTTACCTAAAGGTCTATTAGGTTATGGTAATGTACACCTCATTTTGTTGGTTATTTAAAGGTCTATTAGGTTATGGTAAAGTACACCTCATTTTGTTGGTTACCCAAAGGTCTATTAGGTTATGGTAATGTACACTTTCTTTTGTTGGTTACTTAAAGGTCTATTAGGTTATAGTAAAGTACACCTCATTTTGTTGGTTACTTAAAGGTCTATGGACAGCTACAGGAATCTTCAAATCATAACAGAAAACCAAAGAGATTCTGACATGGATTTAAGTGAACTATTGTATACTTACATGTTATAGCACAATGGACTCCAAATAACAATCACAACCAAATACCTTAGTTTTCAAAAGAATGAAATTTCACATTTAACTTAATTCAACCCTTTTCATCCTATTAACACTTGCAAATAACATAATTATTTTCAAATATGAAACAAAACAAAGAGTTTTTTTTTTTTTGCGGTTGTTAAAATATGAGCATTTTAAGATTTTAACTTTATGTCTTGTCTATTTATTAATATGCATAACATTGCCGTCAAAAACAATAGGGGACATCTGCAGTCCATGGACAATCTGTGAACCACATATGACCTGAATCGCACATCTGCGAACCATAAGCTATTTGTATACCACATATGACCTGAATCCCACATGTGCGGACCATGGGCTATTTGTATACCACATATGACCTGAATCGCACATCTGCGGACCATAGGCTATTTGTATACCACATGTGACCTGAATCCCACATGAGCGGACCATGGGCTATTTGTATACCACATATGAACTGAAACCCATATACAGTTCTTCAGATACTGTGTTTACAAGCTCTTTTCAACAAAATAATGTTAAAGGAGCTCCGGACCGAAAAATAATTTTTTTTTGTGGACATTTCGTCCACATCCAATCAAACCTCGTGACCCATTTTTTCATGGATTTAATCTCAATGACAATTCGTTCACTCGCCGAGTGCTCTCAATGAAAGTTTGTTCACTTGCCGAGCGCTCTCGATCATACGTTCACTGTGTGTGAACGTCTGCACATGTTAAGCCTTCCAATCTTCTCTTCTTCTGGCATAGTACTACATGACAGTGATAAAATTATAGGACCAAAGTTAACTTAAAGCTTGATATTTTTAGCCAATAAAGAAGCCTGGGCCTAGGAGGATTTGGCTTATACTGTAGTAACGTACGAGTATGAGTCCTAATATTTTAAAGGTATTACAGTTACCTAACGACAGTTAGACTCGACTTACGAAGTCGTCGCTGATTTATTACCAAATGACCATTAAAATGTGTCCCAACCATTAAAAGACGCCAACTTCAAGTAGAGTTTATTGGTTTAATACATTTACAAGAAAAAAAAATCACGAAATAAACTTCCTGCGCATTTGTGAAGTCCTAACAACCAGCCAAGTACCCTACACAGCTAGGCCTATGTGCATGATTGACAGCACAGCAAAGCTATGAATATTCATATCCAAAGAGGTTGTATGAAAAGCCAATACAAGACACGCACTGCATTATTTGGGAGACTCCAATAAAATACACCTTCCTTTTTTGACCGTTGCTCCTTTAACCGCTGCTCACTATGCATATCAATGAAATTCAACATTTTTGCACCCTGAACATGTAGACACTAGCTAACAACAAAATTACTCTAAATATGAAACAAAACAGACAAGTGGATATATAAATATGAACATTTCAAGATTTAACATTAAGCCCCGCCTACTAATTAATATGCAAGACATCAACACCAAAAAATATAGGACACATGTACAAACCATGGCTATCTGTGTACCACATATGATATGAATCCGTTGAATGGTTCTTGAGATATTGTGTTCACAAGCTGGGTGTCACACATACATACACACATACACCCAAACATATACACACACGCCATCATATTATCATACACGCATAGGTTCTTGATGTTATCTCATCGAAACCCAAAATTAGGCGAAGAGCATTTTTTCAATTTTGAAATTATTCAGATGTTCAATGGCGACCAAAGTTTGAGGTTTTCTTTGATACACCATGAAAAAAATTGTGATGAATGAAAAGCTGAGACTGATTAAAAGTACAACATGTTTGGAATTAGAATAAGACACAGAAACACAGGTAAATGTATGTAAATTCATGAGAGTATATTATTGCGATGTTACCAGCAGATGGGTATATTCCACTGTCCCCAGAGGTTACATATATCGTATGTTTGTTTGTGGTGTGTTTTACCTCTGCAATGAAAAGAGAGTAACACTGGAGCCCAGGATGAGTCCATCTCAATCTCCATCTCTCAATCTCCATCTCTCAATCTCCATCTCTCAATCTCCATCTCTCAATCTCCATCTCTCAATCTCCATCTCTCAATCTCCATCTCTCAATCTCCATCTCTCAATCTCCATCTCTCAATCTCCATCTCTCAATCTCCATCTCTCAATCTCTCAATCTCCATCTCAATCTTTTAATCTCCATCTCTCAATCTCCATCTTTCAATCTCCATCTCTCAATCTCCATCTCTCGGTCTCCATCTTTCAGACATACACTCCATCAAACCATCTCAATATTTATATTACTGTATTTAAAAACCTCAACAAGCATGCAGGTTTAGATTTACAGACTCATGTTTCAAAGCCACAGGCTCTTCCTGCATCATAATTCTAAAATGTAAATGAATTTTCACGACTAGCACATTCTAACAATTATCTACTTTTCTAAGATTACTGAGATGCAATCGTGATCAAACCTTCAATAATTGTGTGTTCAAGATCAAAACTTGAGTTAGCAACTAAGCGTGCACTTAATTTGATTTCAAGCATTCTTATGATTTTTTATGCAGCAATTGCTTTACTGTAGGTAAACTGCAAATAAAGCATTGAAAATTTGATGCTAAAAAGATACCCAACTACTGTATTATGTTCAGCTGGTAATGAAAGAAAAGTGATGGTTGTATCAGTTTCTATACCACAGTAAATGAAATACAAGCATATGAAAGACCTGAATTTTGACCACTTAAGAAATTAATTTAATGATATTTATGAGATTGAAAAGTTATCCTTTTCCAAAGACCGTGTAATTAATTTAATGATATCTATGAAGATCAAAAAATTATCCTTTTCAAAAGACTGTGTAAGGATCTATAAATTTCCCTTGTTTATCATGATGGTATCGTTATTGATATCAAGTTTATTTAGAGAATCATTGTTGAAAGATTCATAAGTTCAGATGAATTTGGAAACTCGCAAATAATGCTCCTAACTTTGCTCACTTTGTAAAAGATTTGCCTAAGTACTCATCCGTGTACAACACAATATGGTCTGATCACTGATACTTGTCAGATAAATTTCATCAAGTAATTACCGCTATTCCATTTCCATAGCTCACAACATTGCATGTGTAAAAAGTATACATCAATATACAGCATGTGCTTTGTCTGCATAATGTAATGTACAAGAATTGGGTTTGCTTTGATGATAACATTTCGAACATGTAGACGAGCGAGGCAATATTACCCCTACCTCAAAAAAAAAGCAACAAATTGTTTTATGGTAATTTTTTGTACTTTTAGACATGATGAACAACACATCAATATTTGGACAGAAAACAAGCATGGAGAAGTTATAAAATTGCAGGATGAAAAAAATGGCCGTCATAGGGAGAACAAAATCATGCTTAAAACTGCCGTATTTCACTGTTTCTACCATTGCTACTGCCATAATTGAGGATATAAAATTAAAATCTTTTGTTTCATTGTCTTATAATACATTTGAGACCATAACATGTTGCAATTATGATATAGGGGGCCACCAAAGTGTCATGTCAATGAAATGACCCCAGTAAAAACGCAATGACACACAATCCGAGGTCCCATGTGCTATATGATCAAATAACCTATTTTCATTACAACTAGAGCTGTGACTGTTTAGCGTGTACTCACTACACGCTCGCAAATCTTGTAAACGTTTACTAAATACTTCATTGCGAGTAATCGTTTTTCATACATTATAGGCCTAGTGTCTTGCCGTTGAAAATCAATATTTATGATTCAAATCACACACACATTCGGCTGACAAAATTCCAATCAATGATTTTTTACAAACTGTAAACCCGATTAGCATAATCTTTTTTAAATGTGCGAATCACAAATGCGCAGTAATCACCAATAAATGGGGATATTATGCACTTTAATTTCGCCGAAATCTGAGTAATCTAACTTGTAAAATGCACCGCGAATGTGCAGCAGTTAACAGTGAAACTAACAATAGGCCTAACGTTAGGCCATAAGGCTTTAAATCCCACGCAATCAAGGCCCGTTTCATCCACCAAAAAACACTTGAATCGTGACAATCGGTACATTTACATGTAAATATTACCTGATGAGTCAAATAAATTTTGCAAGAAAGAAAAAATATTGCATAATAAATAAACAGAAAAATGTTTTAACAAAGCTGAAATTCTGCATGCTTCGCAAAGAAGGCGGCCATTTTTTCGAGAGGACTATTATTTCAGAACTTCCTGGTGGTGGTGGCGTAGTTTTGAAATGCTTTATGGCGAGGTATATCATAGGCCTCAGTATGCAAGATTTACACAGAACTTTGAAAGCCGTGGCGAATAGGACAAAAAAGTTACGCGATGTTGAGTTTAAATGACATTAAAAGGAAGTTATCTGTTCTTTCTAAACTGAATTTCCATGCATATTTTCCATAAAAATGATGATTTGTACCGTAGAAGTAAACTTTTTACGATTTTAAAAGCAAAACTCAGCGTCTATTTCGGCAATGCAGCCAGTACTTTTGCCATACTAGTTGCGCGATTTTTTTACTTCGCCTCGTAGTTTTGGAGCAATTTTGGTGTATTTTTGAAAATTACGGTACTAAACTCGTGTACACGATACACGCTCGCTTTTTTTGGCATGTACACGTTTACTAAAATCCCTAAACGTTCACAGCTCTAATTACAACCAGGAATTATTTTTAGTAATGCTAATAAGACCATGCAAAATGCACAATAAGAGAATGCAAAAATTAGAGGCCAAATACACCATACCCCAGACCCCTAGCTTTGCTATTTTACAGGGGCGGCTTGCCCTGCCCCTCCATGCCCCCTGGGGGTCTGACCTGCTCCCGGGTCGACCCTTGCCCCTGGGGGTCCGCCCTTCCCCATGAGGGTCCGCCCTGCCCCCTTAAGGTCCGCCCTTCCCCCTTGAGGTCCGCCCTACCCCATTGGGGTCCATCCTGCCCCTGGGATCCGTCCTTCCCCTGGGGGTCCGTCCTGCCCCTGGGGGGTCCGTCCTTTCCCCTGGGGGACCATCCTGCCCTGGGGGTCCGTCCTTCCCCTGGGGGGTCCGTCCTGCCCCTGGGGGTCCGTCCTGCCCCCTGGGGGTCTGTCCTTCCCCCTGGGGTCCATCCTGCACCCTGGGGGTCCGTCCTGCCCCTGGGGGCCCATCCTTTCCCCTGGGATCTGTCCAGCCCCCTGGGGTCCCCCTCATTTTTAAACTTAATAATCTTAATTAACCTCATAAATGAATACAGAACACAGAATTATAGCATAGTAAGCAATTCTCCTGTTTGTAAAGGGGCCCCTGTACTCCATGCCGAAAAGATGCAGCGCTTCGCGCGCATTAATGTGCCCCCAACAACAAGTCTAGCACCCTGCCCCTATTTAAATCAAGCTAGGGGTCTGATCCCCCATCCCCACCCATGTCCCTAACACCATGGAACGTCAGCCATTCCCACCCAATTCCCTAACACTATGGAACGTCACGCCAACAACACCACCACCAAAACTCACTACAAACTAATCACAATTTGATTAATAGTTCAATTGAATTATGGGCATTATTGATTTATAAGTTTGTGTTTTCTTTGTAAATACTGTATGTGATCAACTTTAACCTCTGTAGACCATCCATGATCTCCAGGTCCAATTAAGTTAATATGACAACCTTGAAGTCAGCTGTAAATGTTATGAGCAGGGAAGTGTCATGCAATAGTTGTTACACCATCAGAGTTGAATCAGGAATATGCTACTTGTCATACAAGTATTTGAATCATTCCAACAAGTGAAATGACAGAAGGTGAGATTTGGGCATATATAGGGCATTTAAGAACAATAATCAAAATTAGGTACCGTAACCAAACTAAATATTGGATTCCATTTATGATTTTGCATTATCAAATAAAAACAGCTGATTTTTCATTTCCAGTTCCTTTGGAAAGAAATTGTTTATAATGTCATGTAATGCTTCTCTTATGACCTGTGCTGCTGTATAGTTAGTATTAATGTTCTAGAGCTTTAGAAGTTGAGTTTCTGTGTTCAGGGCTCTTTGGGCAAGGCACTGAGTCCTGGCTACCCAATTTCTACCCAGGTTATGAAAATGAGTACAAATATAAAAAAAAAGTGGAATGCGCTAACTTTGCTACTGGGCACCTGAACATGGTAACTCATTTGATATTTTCTAGTAAATAGAGAAATTGTTAAGAAATTTTAGAAAGTCGAACTTCAGGGAACAAGGGGTAAATCTACGATATGAGCATATGATACCAGATTTTAAACCCACATCTTTACTGTTATATTTTCAGGATTTGAAAATGAGCTCAAACCAAGGAACTTATCTATTATGCCAAAGTGAGTTGGATTGTGAGGAAACTGGTCTTTGTAAGAAAAGGGCTGATGGTATCAAGCATGCCAGCATTGAAGAAGGACGTGTAGAGTTGATCACATAAACAAAAAGGATATTGACTTAAGCAAGAAAGATACAGCTCCATCACTTAAAAGTGCTCGTGTTTCCTTAGAACCATTTGACAGTAAAATACATTGCTTTTTTTGTGGAGCCAAAGTGAAAAGAATTGATCTAAAAACGTGCAGATTATGAGTTACAACTACATGAAGACAGATGGACAGACGGTAGAGCTGTGACCGTTTAGTGTGTACACGCTACACGCTCACAAATCTTGTAAACGTTTACTAAATACTTCATTGCGAGTAATCGTTTTTCATAGTGTCTTGCCGTTGAAAATCAATATGATCAGTCATGATTCAAATCACACACATTCGGCTGACAAAATTCCAATCAATGACTTTTTACAAACTGTAAACCCGATTAGCATAATCCTCTTTAAATGTGAGAATCGCAAATGCACAGTAATCACCAATGAATGGGGATATTATGCACTTTGATTTCGCCGAAATCTGAGTAATCTAACTTGTAAAATGCACCGCGAATGTGCAGCAGTAAACAGTGAAACTAACAATAGGCCTAATGTTAGGCCATAAGGCTTTAAATCCCACGCAATCAAGGCCCGTTTTACAAGATGTTAAATCGACCAAAAAACACTTGAAAAATACTTTAATCGTGACAATCAGTACATTACCTGATGAGTCAAATAAATTTTGCAAGAAAGAAAAAATATTGCATAATAAACAAAGAGAAAAAGGTTTTAACGAAGCTGAAATTCTGCAAGCTTCGCAAAGATGGCGGCCATTTTTTCGGGAGGACTGATATTTCAGAACTTCCTGGTGGTGGTGGCGTAGTTTTGAAATGTTTTACGGCGAGGTATATCATAGGCCTGGTATGCAAAATTTTCACAGAGCTTTGAAAGCCGTAGGGAATAGGTCAAAAAAGTTACGTGATGTTGAGTTTAAATGACATTGAAAGGAAGTTATCTGTTCTTTCTAAACTAAATTCCCATGCATATTTTCCATAAAAATGATGATTTATACTGTAGAAGTAAACTTTTTACGATTTGGAAAGCAAAACTCAGCATTTATTTGGGCAATGGAGTCAGTACTTTTGCCATACTGGTTGCGCGATTTTTTTTACTTCGCCTTGTAGTTTTGGAGCAATTTGGGTGTATTTCCGAAATTACGTTACTAAACGCGTGTACACGATACACGCTCGCTTTTTTTGGCGTGTACACATTTACTAAAATCCCTAAACGTTCACAGCTCTAACAGACGGTAAAGATGTTATATCCCCTCTTCACCAACTTTGCTAGCGAGGGGATAAAAAAATTCTCACCTCGTATTCACCAATAAAATGCTCCCTTTCTCTTTCTTCATCTTCCTCACGAGCCTTGTTCACTGCTCGCATCAGCCGTGACTGATCGTCCAATCTTTCGACGTTGAAATCATCTGCCAAATCATCTTCTGTAAGAACCCGAAAATGATCCAAATTGAAATTACCGGGAAAATATTTCAACAGATCTCCAATGCCATTTTCTTGAAAAAAAGTTTCAAAGATTGCATGTAACGATGCCTCGTCGGTCCCCTGAAAGTTCATCTTTACTCGAGGAGGAGACTGTGATATTTTCCGTAACCTGTCCATTGTTTACATTTGTAACTGGTCATCGTTTCACAAATATTTGAATTCTAAGGGTGAATGACCAGCTACTCTGTTCATTGTCCACATCCAAGCAATAACTCCTGCCATCTGCTTTTATTCTGCAAGTCCTGTGAGGTCTTGCAGTCATACAACTTGAGGGATGATCTGATGATACAAAGATGGGAAGAAGAAAACAACATTAATATAAGCTCAAAACAATAAAAAAATTCCGCATTTAGAAATTCATTCTATACATGTTCTTCCTTAATGGAAATTAAAGCATTCAGCGCACACCCCCTGCCCCCATGGTTTCCACGGTGTAAGCAGATAGGATACTTGACCTTGACTCTTCCAGAATTTATTACCTTTTTTGGCAAATATTTGAAAATAGGGACCACATTTGCATTTGTTCTGTCCAAGGGTACAATTCCCTCTACATGATTTTCTGTGAATCAGAGAGAACGCAGCAGCAATACAATCAGCAATTTCCTGAACAACTTTTGGGCTGATATTGTCAAGACCTTAAGTTTTGAAGTGGCTCAGTGGTCAGGAGTCACGCTCGTATTCGAAAGGTACCGGTTCAATTCCTGTCATGAGCACTTCATTGTGTCCTTCAGCAAGACACTTTACTTGACTTGCTGCAATTCACTTAGCTGTAAAATGAGTACCAGTACTGCTGGGGAGTTAATCTGCGATGGACTGGGGGAGTCATGTACTCCCATGCTTGCGCCATTGAAACTGGGGATAAGCACCGGCTCTATGAGCCTTCATGGCTCAGGATTTAGTCAGTAAGCCAACACCAACGCCTAATAAAACTTCTTCACACTTCGCATTGCCGATTATGTAACACCTTCCCTCTAGTGTGGTCAACAGTCTCAATGTGAAATTGTTTGAAGGCAGATTGGACATAAGCTAGTCAGAGCTCAGTGTTAAGTTGTACTCTACTTCACAACACACTTCACTTCCAGTATTACATGAGAGGATGTGCTAGTCCGATCTGCTTCAGTTAGTGCTAAGATTTCAAGCTAAACAGACATATTGAGATGTCTCTCTGCTCGTTGCTTTGAGTTGTACATTTACTGATACAATTTTGTGGCTTTTGTGTCAGGTCCATGAACCTGATGGCTGGATAGCCACCATACCACACTAATCTTGTGAACAACAGGCAAGCTTCAGATTAAGTTGGCAAGAATGATAATTCGATTTTCGCATGAACCTAAACTTTATTCAAGGTAAATAGTTTTGGTAAATTTGAGCAGAATTCATTTTTAAGCTGTACCGTTCCGTTTTGGATTTCTTGAAGTAGTCAGTGGATGTCGGAAATAGTTCCATAGCATTATTTGTATTATCACTAATGAGTAACAGTTCTGTAATTTTTCGTTGGAATATGTGTTTTATAGCCTATGTTCTGATTAACTTGGGATTTGAGCATGGTAACTAGTAGTGTGCTGAGAAAGAGCATAGGCCACTTTACTCTCATGATAGGTATATTTTGTTTGAGTAAGGGCATAGGCCTTCTTTACTCATAAACTAATGTGTACTTCATACTGTCACAGTATCAGGCATGTGGCAAGTGACAAATTTATGACAAAATTCAAAATGCATGAGAACTATCCATGAGAAATTGTTTTGGATTATGGCAGCGATTTTGAAACAGCAAAATCTAACATGCCTCCAACTTCCAGAGAGGGCACGTCAAGTTCAACCAATTCTGGTGGAATTGATAATTTTTATATAAAACAAGCTTTTCTAGTTATACAAAAACAAATTCTGGCACTTTTAAAAAGAGTAGATCAAAGCAATGCTGAACCACCCAAAAAGACACAAAAACCAAAAGATGAAGTTGCAATTAATATTGGAAGTCCAAAATACTATTCAGTTTTCTGAAGATTCTGAATCTACCATTGAAGTTGACAGCGTATCAAGATGGGCTTCTGACTTCGCTGGTGGAAGGGAATTAGGTCAGACTTGTTGTCCACAGATTCAGGGCAAAATTGTTGACCTTGTATCTAAAATTTGCAAAGAGAAATTGTCAGAAACTAAGCTACATGAAAAATTTGCTAAATATGAAAGGCCAGAAAACGTTGAGCTGTTGCAGACAACCCAAGTCAATAAATTGGTTTGGGATAATCTGTGTTCAAATACCCAAACCAAGGACATCAGGTTGCAAAAAATGCAGCTTGTTAACATTATAACCACAACGGCAATTTGCAGCTTGTTAACATTAAACCCACGACAGCAATATTCAGCTTGTTAACATTAAAGCCATGACGGCAATATTTGGCTTGTTAAAATTAAAGCCATGACGGCAATATGCAGCTTGTTAACATTAAAGCCATGCCGGCAATATGCAGCTTGTCAATATTAAAACCACGACGGCAATATGCAGCTTTTTAACAATAAAGCCACAACAGCAATATGCAACTTGTAAACATTAAAGCCATGATGGCGATATGCAGCTTGTTTTCATTAAAGCCATGATGGCAATATGCAACTTAGTAACATTAAAGCCAAAAAGGCAATATGCAGCTTGCTAACATTAAAGAGACGATGGCAATATGCAACTTTTTAACATTAAAGCCACAACAAAAATATGCAGCTTGTTAACTTTAAAGCCACCACGGCAATATGCAGCTTACTAACTTTAAGCAAGAACGGCAATATGGAGCTTGTTAACATTAAGGCCACGACAGCAATATGCAACTTGTTAAACATTAAAGCCACGACAGCAATATGCAGCTTGTTAATATTAAAGCCACCACGGCAATATGCACCTTGTTAATATTAAAGCCACAAAAGCTTTATGCAGCTTGTTAACATTAAAGCCACAACGGCAATATGCAGCTTGTTAACATTAAAGCCATGACGGCAATATGCAGCTTGTTAACATTAAAGCCATGATGGCAATTACGTCCGTTCTGAATGTCTTCGCCAGCAAAGTTGGAATGGACAAGAAAAGTATCATGCCACGCCTCACAGGTGCACTAGCCCTTTGGGAACTGGTACAGTCACTCAGATGATTAAGCCTGAAGTGAAGGCAGACTTAAGGCTTTGTGTGCTAGAACAATGCTGGCGACAATGCAGCTCTTTGGGGACAACATATCCCAAGAGTGTGTGACCTCTCGGAGGCAGCACAAGTGAGAAATCATATTATTTTTGCCCCGGCGCAATTTGTGAGATTCAGGGGTAGAGGAAGGGGAAGACCTATGAGACAACGTGGTCGTATTTTTACCAACCTCCACCTTTCTTAGGCCAGCAAACCATGAGGAAACCTAGCAATATAGAATCCCAGAAGAAAAAGTAAAAGATACAGTAAGTTCTCTGTCTCCTCTAACCTCTGCAGATGCCTCTGGCATTGTTGCTGGTAAAAAAAAAACATTTTTGTCAAAATGGAAGAAATTAACTTTGACAATACCATTCTTAATATTTCTGATTATGATATATAAGGACTCTCATCCACCTGTTCAATCTTTTCAGAATGCCAACCATAGTCTTAAATTCCTCCCCCCCCGAGGAGACAAGCTTTATGAGCAATAAAATCTTGAAGCTTTTAGATACAGGTGTGATAGAGAAATCCAGTTATTGTAAAGGGGATTTCCTCTCTTCAGTATTTATTAGGCCCAAAAAGGATAGTTTCACACAAACTGATTCTCAATTTTTAAAAAATTGAATCAAAATGTTGAATATCATTATTTTAAAACAGATACCTTACTAACATCAAAATGCTTGATGAGTAGAGGCTGTTTCATGTCCTCAGTGGACTTAAATGATGTTTATTATTCTGTCTCAGTCCCTTCTTCAAGTCATAAATTCTTAAGATTTTATGGAAAGGTCATCTTTACCAGTACACATGTTTACCAAATGGTTTGGCACCTGCTCCAAGGATTTTCACCAAAGTCCTAAAGCCAGTTTAAAGCTGCGTAAAGAACGTCATATATGTCTAAGCTATAGAGACAATATGTTTTATTCAAGGCAGCTCCAGAGAAAGTTGTGCTTATTCAGTTGATTGTAAGCCTTTTTATTACAAGACATTGGGTTTACTATCCACCCTGATAAATCGGTTCTTGAACTATCTTATTCCCTAGTTTTTCTGGGGTTTTGTTAGATGCAAGAAACATGACCGTAAGGCCTACTAAAGAAAGGATTGAAATGGTGTCTAATATAATTTAGCAATTTAGAACTAGATTCATTAGATTCGGGACCAAGCCAGTATTATAGGATTGCTGGTTGTATTGTTCCCTGGTGGTCAGTATGGTCCCTTGTTTTATAGAGAACTAGAAAAAGATCAAATCAAGGCTTTAAAGTCAAACAAGGGTAATTTTGACGCGTTCGCGTCTGTCTTAAATGTCGTCATGGTGAGATCGTAAGATGCCTCACTTGAAGGCTGGGGAGCCTGTATTGAGGATCCCTCTCAAAGCATAGGGGGCAGATGGTCTCATGAGGACAAATTACATCAAATCAACTTCCTTGAGCTTTTAGCTATTCATTTTAGTCTGAAAGCATTATGTTTGTTAGTTTGTTTAATGAGGTCTTAACGACACCGTGACAACAAGGGTCAAATTGTGCCTGAGAGGTCAGATCATTTTAGAGATAGGAAGGAAAGAAAACAGGGGGAGAATGAGAGAAAATTAAAGAACAAAAGTCAGAGAGCTGTGATCGAGAGAGAAGGTGCATGGGTGAAACAAAAAGAAAGTAGGGAGGGGGTGGAAGAGGGGAATTAAATATGGTTGTATAGGGAAGCATGATGAAGGAAGGAGATAATTTTATTCGGAGGATTTTTCTGAAAGAACTTAGCAATTGAGTTGTGGGGAGCGAGGGAAGCTCTGGAAAGGTTGTACAGGGGGCAAGCAAGGAAAACGTGATGGATAGTGAGGATGCAGTGGCAATTGTTACAGAGGGGTTGGGAGGAACCAATAAGGAGGTATGATCTCACTTGCGTATATAAATTCCATGGGTGGGGGTTGCTCAGGAAGGTGTAATCAGATTACAAAACATATCAGGAAGTGGGCTACGGGAAAGAGTATTTGGTTTTGGCAGATGCTTTAGAAAGAAATAATAATGACAATACAGAGTGGATGTTAGATGATAATTTCTTTGCTCAATCAACAGGAATTTGGGGACATCCAGATATAGATATTTTTGCATCCCGACGAGCTGTGACCGTTTAGCGTGTACTCGCTACACGCTCGCAAATTTTGTAAACGTTTACTAAATACTTCATTGCGAGTAATCGTTTTTCATACATTATAGGCCTAGTGTCTTGCCGTTGAAAATCAATATTCATGATTCAAATCACACACACATTCGGCTAACAAAGTTCCAATCAATGATTTTTTACAAACTGTAAACCCGATTAGCATAATCTTTTTTAAATGTGCGAATCACAAATGCGCAGTAATCACCAATGAATGGAATATTATGTACTTTGATTTACTGAAAACTAAGTAATCTAACTTGTAAAATGCACTGAATGTGCAGCAGTAAACAGCGAAACTAACAATAGGCCTAACGTTAGGCCATAGGGCTTTAAATTCCACGCAATTAAGGCCCGTTTCATCGACCAAAAAACACTTGAATCGTGACAATCAGTACATTTACATGTAATTATTACCTGATGAGTCAAATACATTTTGCAAGAAAGAAAAAATATTGCATAATATATAAACAGAAAAAGGTTTTAACAAAGCTGAAATTCTGCATGCTTCGCAAAGAAGGCGGCCATTTTTTTGAGAGGACTAATATTTCGGAACTTCCTGGTGGTGGTGGCGTCGTTTTGAAATGTTTTACGGCGAGGTATATCATAGGCCTCAGTATGCAAGATTTTCACAGAATTTAAAAAGCCGTAGCGAATAGGACAAACAAGTTACGCGATGTTGAGTTTAAATGACATTGAAAGGAAGTTATCTGTTCTTTCTAAACTGAATTTCCATGCATATTTTCCATAAAAATGATGATTTGTACTGTAGGAGTAAACTTTTTACGATTTGAAAAGCAAAACTCAGCGTCTATTTGGGCAATGCAGCCAGTACTTTTGCCATACTAGTTGCGCGATTTTTTTACTTCGCCTCGTAGTTCTGGAGCAATTTTGGTGTATTTCCGAAAATTACGGTACTAAACTCGTGTACACGATACACGCTCGCTTTTTTTGGCGTGTACACGTTTACTAAAATCCCTAAACGTTCACAGCTCTAATCCCGACTTAAGAAGCAACATGAACAGTTTGTATCATGGATACCTGACCCTGAGACCTTTGTTATTGATGCCTTTACAATAAGTTGGTCACATTATTTTTCTATACATTCCCTCCTTTCAGCCTAATTACACTCTGCTTGCAGAAAGTGGAGAAAGATGTAGCAGAGGGAATTGTTATTGTTCCGCAATGGCCCATGCAGCCCTGGTACTTCAAACTGCTGGGGATGTTAGTAGACTCTCCGAGAATTCTGCCACAGAGAAGCAACTTGCTGTCACTACCACCCAAACCAGCTGTACACAGGAAGCTCCACTTAATGCATGTCAGTTATCGGGCAAGCCCTCAAAAACTAAGGCATTTCAGACTTGGCGTCCAACAACATCATGGCATCCTGGAGAAAAAGAACTTAAAAACAATATGACGTATATGGAAGAAAGTGAAATAAAATTTGTGCTGACGGGAATCAGTGTCTTTTCTTCATCTGTGAAAAATATTTTGGATATCCTAGCTAGTCTATTTAAAGCGGCTTATTAATTAGTCCTTCCCTCAATTCTTTTAAATTCATTCATCTGTTCTAATTCTGTTCAATTTTAAGCTTAAATGTATGGTTTTTGTGTTTACCTAACATTTCCATTGTTTTAGCTGAGCATCACTTTTGATGGATAGCGCATAACAAGTATTCATTATTATTATTATTATTAAGTTATTGTGCAGTAAACACTGCTAGGAGCTCGCTTTCAGCAATGGTTTCACTTGGAGACAATAATACAGTTGAAAGTCATCCTCTTATTACAAGATTGTGTGTTTGAATTAAGGTTTAAGTAAATACACTAATGTTTACAATGTAGCTACTGTTCTTGATTTTTTAAGGAAGTTACACTCTTTAGAGTCACTATTTTTAAAGACCTATCTTTGAAACTGGTAATGCTATTGTCAGCTCAGAGACTTCATACTTTTAAGTTTAATGGACAAAGGTCACATGCAAGTATATGCAAATGAAAAATTTGTTTTCATAATAGTTGAGAATATCACTCAATCACGTCCAGGTTACAATCCGGTCAAAGTAAGGTTAACTGACATTCCACAAGATGAAAGAGTACAGTAAGTGTGTTCAAAGATTGACGAAATATTTGGATGTAGCAAAAAAATGATGTAAAGATTAAACAAAACTGTTTATTAGCTCTCTTAAACCACATAGGAAAGTGTCTAAAGACACTCTTTCTCAGTGGATAGAAAATGTAATGGATATGTCTGGTATAGATACAGCACAATTTAAGCCACATAGTACGAGAGCAGCCTCTGTGTCAGCAGCTAAAATGCACATGCTACCAGTAGAAGAAATTTTGAAAACAGCAGGCTAGGAAAATGAACAAATATTTGCAAAATATTTTTTTTCAAGTAAAGTACTGTCTCAAAATAGACACAGCACTGTTCATGTGAACTTAGTTGTTGGTTTTATTGGTTCCAATTCGTGCATACAGTATTTGGGGCTTTGAAATCTCATGTAATACCTGAAGCGAAATGTGTTGTGAAGTAGAATCCTACCATTAAACGAGACTTACCTGGAAGTTGAAAGTTTGATTAGAATTCTAGGAACACAACACCTGGACAGAGGGATTACATGCCCTCCCAAGGTTTAGTTACCTATCCAAATTTGCACTCGTAAGATCTTTAAAACCTGAATTAGATCAGACTAGCTCTGTAAATCCTCTGTTCATGGCATCCCACCCCATGTCCCACATGGCATCCTACCCCATGTCCCACAAGACATCCCATCCCATGTCCCACATGGCATCCCACCCCATGTACCACATGACATCCCATGTCCCACATGGCATTCCATCATATGTCCCACAGGGCATCCCATTCTATGACCCACATGACAACCCACCCCATGTCCCACATGGCATCCTACCCCATGTCCCACACGACATCCCATCCCATGTCCTACATGGCATTCCACCATATCTCCCACATGGCATCCCACCCCATGTCCCACATGGCATCCCACCCCATGTCCCACATGGCATCCCACTCCATGTCCCACATGGCATCCCACCCCATGTCCCACATGGCATCCCACTCCATGTCCCACATGGCATTCTACCCCATGTCCCACACGACATCTTATCCCATGTCCCACATGGCATTCCACCATATCTCCCACATGGCATCCCACCCCATGTCCCACACCACATTCCACCATATCTCCCACATGGCATCCCACCCCATGTTTCACATGACATCCCATGTCCCACATGGCATTCCACCATATGTCCCACAGGGCATCCCATCCTATGACCCACATGGCATCCCACCCCATGTCCCACATGGCATCCCACCCCATGTCCCACATGGCATCCTACCCCATGTCCCACACGACATGCCATCCCATGTCCCACATGGCATTCCACCATATCTCCCACATGGCATCCCACCCCATGTCCCACATGGCATCCCACCCCATGTCCCACATGGCATCCCACTCCATGTCCCACATGGCATCCCACCCCATGTCCCACATGGCATCCCACTCCATGTCCCACATGGCATCCTACCCCATGTCCCACACGACATCCAATCCCATGTCCCACATGGCATTCCACCATATCTCCCACATGGCATCCCACCCCATGACATCCCATGTCCCATATGGCATTCCATCATATGTCCCACAGGGCATCCCATCCTATGACCCACATGCCATCCCACTCCATGTCCCACATGGCATCCCACCCCATGTCCCACATGGCATCCTACCCCATGTCCCACACGACATCCCATCCCATGTCCCACATGACATTCCACCATATCTCCCACATGGCATCCCACCCCATGTCCCACATGGCATTCCACCATATCTCCCACATGGCATCCCACCCCATGTCCCACATGACATCCCATGTCCCACATGGCATTCCATCATATGTCTCACAGGGCATTCCACCATATCTCCCACATGACATTCCATCACACAGTGTCTCACATGGCATATTCCACCATGTCCCACATGGCATTCCACCATATGTCCCACATGGCATCCCATGCTATGACCCACATGGATCCTATCCTACATGTGTGTCCCACATTAATCCCACCATATGTACCACATGACATCCCTCCTTATGTCCCACATGGCATCCCTCCCTGTGTCCTGCATCAGTGGCTTCCCTCCTGATGTCCCACATGGCATCCCACCATATGTTCCATATGGTATCCCTCCCAATGTCCCAATGACATCCTACTTTATGTACCACATGGCATCACATCCCATGTTCCCATGGCCTCCCACGCTATGTCCCACATAGCCTCCTATCCTATGTCACACATGGCATCCTACCTTATGTCACACGTGGCATCCTACCTTATGTCACACATGGCATCACAAGCTATGTCACACTCTGTGTTACTCGTGGCATCCCACCAATATCCCACATGGCATTCTACCCTGTTCCACATGGCATCCCACCCCATGTCCCACATGGCATTCCACCCCATGTCCCACATGACATCCCATAGGCTCCATAAGAAGTCTCATCCTAGCTATCACAGTCACTAATTGAGCATACTATGTATGAAAGTGTCAGTTCATATAATAACTTATATGCAAATGACTTGTTGAAATGAGGTGGGACGCCATGTCCCACATGACATCCCATATCATCCCATGTCCCATATGACATTCCATCCCATGGCAATCCACCCTATGTCCTGCATGGCATTCCACCACATATCCTACTTGGCATTCCACCCTGTTCCACATGGCATCCCACCCCATGTCCCATATGGTGTCCCACCCCATGTCCCACATGGCATCCCACATGTCATCCCACCCTATGTCTCACATGACGTCCCATAAACTCCATAAGAAGTCTCATCCTAGCTATCACAGTCCCTGATTGAGCATACTATGTATTAAAGTTTCACTTCATAAAATAACTTATATGCAAATGAGTTGTTGAATAAGAAAAAAGGTGGAGTCAAATAATTATGCCTGATATAGCCCTTGGTGTATACAACATGGTAAATATTATATCATATGTCCCTCATGGCCCCCATCCATGTCCCACATGGCATCTCTCCCTATGTTTATATGCAATCACATCTTGTCACACTCTCTGACTAAGCATGCTAAATAAAAAAAGTCTGGTCAGGTCATATACTGTAGTAACTTTATGCAAATGAGCACAATAATAAAGGTGGAGTTTAAAAAATCATGCCTGATATAACTCTTTGGTGCCCAAATATTTTGAAGAATCTTAAGGATTTCCAAATCTCAAGTGCTACAAGAGAGACTTGAAAATCTCTAAAGAATATTGGAAAATCATATCATTTTACAGTTATCTTTAAGAAAATATCAAATGTATTGTAGACTTTTTAGGGAACTACTCTTTAATCCTAGCATAAGTACCTCTGAAATACTTTAACATTTTATAAGGAAATTCTCAAAAAACTGTTAACATTTTTGAGGAAATCTCAGGACAAATCTGTGGACGGCTGGACAGACAGACGTAATCGCCATTACATAGGTTCGCATAAATGCTTCGCATGGGAATCAAAAAAGCTTCTAGTATGCAACTCATAATCTTAAAAGCTTGGGCACATAAAAATACATTCAATACCTATGAACTAAAACCTGTAAAAAGAAGAAACTTTCACCTACCTGGGTTGCTACCTTCTTTCAATCGTGTGCGCCGAAGTGAATGTACCTAATTATTTCAAATTCTATCGAACATTCGCTGGCGTTATATTTATTAGTATGAGTATCGGTGTTGTGCATCTTAGTTAAAAAATAAATAAAAAAGTTCCAAAAGCGTACGGTTGAACTGAAAGGAGTGTACAATATTATTGGCTCACATTTTTACCTATTTTTTAATCATTTCAGGATTACCGACATGTTTTAATTACATACAAGATTAAAATCAATAACAGGAGAAGTTAAATATATATTTGTATGTGCCGTAAGTACAGTAATTACAGTGTGACAGGTGACGTAAATGGATTGTGTAGTCGCAATTTTAGGACTGAGGCGATTTCCACGTTAAAACAGATAGGTCAAGTCTCACTCTGTATCTAAATCTGAATCGGTTAAGTCGGCAAAAATCTTTCAAGAGGACATGAACGCCAACCGAGCAAATGAGTAAAAAAAAATGAAAAAATAAAAACTAGTTAGCAATACAAGTGTTAGTAAGTTTAGCTTTGAAACAGTTGAAACTTGGTGCATGTACAATGTCTGACGGTAAAACATTCCAATCCTTTAGTGTGTGAGGGAAGAAAGAGTGTTTCTATACATTCTTTTTAGCATAGAGAACCTGGAAATAAAGGTCATGATTATTTCTTGTATTAGTTCTGACGGTGGGGATAAGTTCATCTTTATTGATGGCGACAAGATTGTTATTGATTTTATATAGCATATGTAGCCGAGTGTTGTATCTTCTTGTTTTTAGCAGGGGCCAATCTAATTTATGAAGCATATTTTTTACACTAGATTTATGAGAGTAGTCTGCCATACAGAACATGGCTGCTCTCCTTTGAATAGATTCAAGTTTATCCACATCACACTGGGGATGGGGGTCCCAGACTGCTGATGCGTACTCAAGTACTGGCCTGATTAGAGCTTAATAAGCAGTGGATTTAACGTCGGTAGGACAGTTTGAGAGGTTACGTTTTAAAAGGCCAAGTACAGAGTTAGCTTTTTTGGTTATGTTTTGTATATGTTTATCCCATCTAGGTTTATTATCAATTTCAACACCTACGTATGGGTGGGAGTTGACATGTTTTAGTGGCTGGTTGCATAAAGTATAAACAGGTGATTAAAAGCATTTCTTAAAGGAAATTGACAAGATGTAGCATTTAGAGGGGTTGAAATTCATTTGCCATTTGTTTTGGAATTGTTCAAGTTTGTTAAGATCATCTTAAAGGATTTGTTGGTCAGAGAGGTTATCAATTGTTCTGTACACAAGGCAGTCATCAGCAAACAGTCTAACTGTGCTGTTTATATTATCAGAAATGTCATTTGCATATAAAAGGAAAAGTAATGAGACCCAAAACAGTACCTAGTGGTACACCGGATAAAACTTGCTTAGAATCAGAGATTTCACCATCACAGACAACACGCTCGATGCGGTTGTTGAGGAATGATGCAAACCAGGCCAGAAGGTTTCCATCAATGCCATAGGTGGAAAGTTTGAAATAAGAGGCACTGGTGTGGGACTTTATCAAAGGCTTTTGAGAAGTCAAGAATAGCCATAGAGACGTTACTGTTTTGGTCAATTTGTTAAGAGATATCATTTATTGTTAAGAGGAGTTGTGTTTCAGTCGATCTTTTTGCACAAAAGCCATGTTGTAAATCAGTTAAAATATTATGCTCATCAAGGAATTTCATAACATGTGAGTGGATTATATGCTCAAGGATTTTACTACAAACGCAGGTACGGGAAATAGGTCTATAATTAGCTGGGTTTTGTTTATCACTTTTTTTAAAAACGCTACATATGTTTGCTTCTTTCCACTTGTTAGGGATAGTACCATTATCGACAGAGGTTTGAAAGAGATCAGTTAGAACTTAGAATTTCATAGAGGTCATCAGCGTGTGTTTTTAGAAACCATGGTGGTATTTGGTCAGGATCTGAGGCTTTGTTGGGGTCTAGGTTATGCAGTTGCTTTTTGACACCTTCTGGGGTAATTATAACTTATAAGTTGGTTTATTTTGCTGTTGGTGAGTGGTTCAGTTACACTGGATTTGGGACGTGTTTTCTTCTGAAGTTCTGTATTGCATGTAGGCCCTAGTACATAGCATGTAGGGCATACGGAGGGAGATGTTATTTCACTAAGCACATCTGATCAATGAAAGGCCTACAGTGTACTGGTACACACGTATACCTTACTAGGCCTAGTATAGTAGTACTACTAGGCCCTGGGCAAACTAACACTAGACTACTGACTAGTCTACTCATGTACTCATTATACTTAGGCCTAGCAACACTAACACTCTTTAGGCCTAACGTTAGTGCAATTTACGTAATGCCTAACGCTAACATTGAGTAAAGTAACGTCGTTGGGGCTTTCGGCGCTTATCAAAAATCCCCTAAATCATCCCATCTCTAGTGAAAAGTTATAAACCTACCGCTACTCTCCGGTGAATCTCCACATTAAAACAAAAGAATTATTTGAAGAAGAAATTTTAACAACATCCCGACTCGATTAAGGCACGGTACATTTGCAATCAATCAATAAGAATGCATGAGCTCATGTGTGCACGTACGTACGCAGTACGTACATTAGGCCCTAACGTTACAGATATAGCATAGGCCTACATCCATCAGGCATATTTATCAGCCTGAAATCGCAATTTACAGATTTATGAGGACTTTCAGATCTCAAATTACAGTTTTACATTAGTGATATCTCTAATTACTTTTGAGATATCTCTAACTATTTGCGATTTTGGAGGTCTTGCTGCCCTGAGAGCAGGGGCGTAACTCACGACCAATTTTCTTACATTTTAGGGATTTTCCTTTTAATGTTTGGGAAATTTCTTTCAATTTTGGGCAATTTCGTAATTCTCGTGCTATTTGAAAAATTGTATTCATTTTGGAACAATTTTTCTTTGTTTTTCGGTTATTCACTTGAATTTTCGGGAAATTTCGTTCAATTTTTGTAATCAATGTTTGGAAAATTTCCTTCATCATTTTCGGGCAATTTGTTCCTTCTATTTTCATAACATTACTTTAATTTTCAGAAAATTTCATTCAACGTTTGGGAAATCACTTTTAATATTTAAAAATTTCTATCATTCTTGTGTAATTTTCGGAAAATTTACTTTATTTTGGGGTAGTTTTTTTTCGATTTTCGGTAAATTTTCATAAGTTTGTGGTAAAATTCAAATTGTTGTGATCAGTGTTGGGAAATTTTCTTAATTCTTGTGCAATTTTCCTAAAATTTCCATCCATTTGGGGCATTTTTTCTATTTTCGTAAATTTCTTCAATTTTCGATTTTTTTTTTTTTTTTTTTGGGGCAAATGATACAAAATTTTACTAAAATTCCCAATGATTTTGCCAAATTTTCCTTCAATTTTGTTAATAATTTCCTAATCGAAAGAAAACATGCAATGGGGAAGGTGAATTCCTTTCATGGAGTACGTTTTCCCTGCTGTCCGCTTATAGTTGCACCCTTATTCCAATATGTTCCATTAATGATGACAAAACTGATCATAAAATACTTTTTGTCTTGGTCCCCCTGACTATTTATCCTGGCTCCGTCCTGGTTCTGCGGAGTGGAACCGCCCCCTCCGAAAAAGTTTCAACATTTGTTAACACTTTATTTATAACCAGAACCCGCTTCTTGTGATTTTCGTAGATCCGCCCTTGACTTATATTTGAGTATATCTATATTGATTACACCTAGGACTGTGGAAAAGCAGTTGAAGAATTTAAATATTTTTAAATCACCAGGACCAGACAATTTCCATGCCTGAGTGCTGAGTTAGCTTAGCTCAGTTTTATTATCTGCAATATTTAATGCATCAGTTAATGTAGGTTTAGTACTCGATGAATGGAAGCATGGTTATGTGACAGCTTTATTTAAGAAAGGAGATTGTAAAGTTGCTGGAAATTACAGACCAGTTAGTTTAACGTGTATCATTTGTAAAGTCCTTGAATCCATTATTAGAGAGCATATTGTTATTTAAATGAAACATAATAACCTGTTTAGCAAAAAGCAATTTGGATTTATAAGTGGGCAATCCAGTTCTTCAGCTAGTTGTTGATAAGTGGACAGAGAGTATCGATTAAGAAGGATGCGTTGACGTCATTTATTGCGATTTCATGAAGGCCTTCGACAAGGTACCACATCTCCGCCTAATCAGGGAGTTGTCATGTAGTTATTAACGACCTCCTGATGTAACACACTTGGATACTGGTATTTACTTATTCGCAGACGATCCTGTACAGTATGCAAAAATGGACAAATGAGTGGTTGCTTTGCTTTCACCCAGATGAATGTAAAGTTATGAGGATAAGTATAAATCTAACATCGGTCAACATCCCTACAGATTAAAAGAGAATGACAATGTACTACAGTATGTAGATTTTGAAACAGATATTGGACTTACTATATTGATAACCGTTGACAACCTTTTTTTCAAAAAGCATATCTCAGAAAAGGTCAACAAAACAAACTCGATAATGGGGCTTATACGGCGGACAATGGAGTATATGAACCAGTAGCGTAGCCAGAAGGGGAGGGGCGATCCCCCTCCCCTCAATATTTTAATCCGTCGCTTTAGATTTTATTCCGTCGTTTCAGATTTTAATCCGTCGGTTCAGATTTTAATCCGTCGGTTCAGATTTTAATCCGTCGCTTCAGATTTTAATCCGTCGGTTCAGATTTTATTCCGTCGTTTCAGATTTTAATCCGTCGGTTCAGATTTTAATCCGTCGGTTCAGAGGAGAGGAAAAGGGGGAGGGGGGGAAAGGGAAGAGGGCGGGAGGGAGAGTGAGTGAGAGGGAGGGTTGGGGAGAGAGGGGTAGGTGGGTGTCGGAGTACACGTTATATAGAACAGGCTCATTTTGAAAGTTTGAAAACATTTACACAAGTTTGTCGTAAACTATTGAAAAGATTTCTTTCAGTCTTTTAGACAAGCCTTATTTTTCAAAAAGTGACAGTAAACCTACCCATGTACAATCGTAAATAATAAAACATATTTCCACATTATGCGTTTTCATGATTTTGTGTTTTGTATATGGTGTATCATATATAGCTCTCTTTGACATGAATTTTGACTTGCATAATACACTTTCTTACTATGCGTCGTGACATACGTTTTTGCCCCTGAAATGTCAATTTTGCAAGCGCTTTCGGGTGCTTCGCCTCTGGACCTAACCTGAGGCCCTTAAGCGGGCTCCTGGACCCCACGCCGATAAGTCCAGCACTTTGCGCTTTGATTTTGCGCTTTGTATATGGTGTATGGTAGCTCTCTTTGACATTAATTTCGACTTGTATAATACACCACTATGCGTTGTGACATACTTTTTTCCCTTGAAATGTCAATTTTGCGAGTTTCCGGGGGCTTCTCCCCCTTGACCCCTACAAGAGTTTCTCCCATGCACCCCACCAGGGGCCCTTAAGCAGGCTCCCGGACCCACGCCAAAAAGTAGAGCGCTTTGCGCTGGAAGTTACACCTTCGGTGTCATCTCAACTATGCCACTAAATATCGTGTCGGTTTAATTTATTTCCCCTTCACCCCCCCCCCTCCAATTGTCGGTTCAATTTATCCCCCTCCACCCCCCCCTCCTCCAATATGAAAATCCTGGCTACGCCACTGATATGGACATATCATCATTTAAATTATTGTACACTGCTTGAGAATGTACAACGTAGAGCTACCAAGCAGCTACCAGGAATGTCGAACTTAAATCATTCTCAAAGGCTACAGAAAATGTATCTTCCTACCTCTGCTTACAGACGTGTTTGTGCGTGGTGACATGATTGAAGTATTTAAGATTTTAACAGGAAAATATTACCCGGAAGTGTCAAACTTCATACAACTCAAAGAGGAAATTATCGACTAGGGAACATGAGTATAAGTTTTAAAAAATCCGCCCACGGCTTAACATCAGGAAATTCTCTTTATGCACCGCTCAGTTCACATATGGAATAGTTTACCAAATTCAGTTGTAACATTTAAATCAACAGATCAATACCCACATTTGAGGCAAGACTAGACAGACATTGGAAAAACCAGCCCCTATACTATGATTACAAAGAATGTCTTTAGATTAACCCCACTTGTCAAGATAAATTCAGCAAAAATACAGCTGACAGAAGAGGATCCAGGAGAATCCTAAGTCAGAAGAGGATCTGTGAGTATCTGTTAGTATATCTCAGTCATACTCGACTCAGATATAGTAATATAATCATGTCCCCCCGACTTCCGACCCTGCACGATCAGATGATGCTGACAACATCATAATTAAGCACATAGTCGGGCAAAGATGTGAATGTTTTTTTCGTACTTTTTAAACCAGAGATAAATCCCAACCATGCCCGAATCATCTAGATATCATAATCATGTCCTCCCGACTCGACATCATGATGCTGACAACATCATACTTGGGCACCTAGTCGGGCAGAGATGTAAAATGCCAGATGTACTGTTTAAATCCGACTGTCAAGATACATCTCAATCATGCACTGCAAATATACAGGACGCCTGACACGTCTTTTCAGTGTTCTGTTGGCTGCCAGTCTTACATTTATTTATGCACACGTGTGTGTTCTACATCAGGATTATAGATGTTCGATATCTTAACACTAGCGTCACTCTTTAATGAACACGATGCGTCAATGTGTTCTTATCAATATAATACGATTCTAATTACACGAATTCCCAGCTTTTACGCTGATTTTAAGTAGCAGAACACCCGGTGTTCCCATGACGTGGAGGCGTCAACAAAAGCATATTCTTAAGATACACATATGTTACATTTCCCGCCATGCATTGTCACATGTCTCGCCGCGAAAACAAAACGCGCACTTGCTAAGCTAGCTAAGCTCAACATCAATATATATATATATATATATATATATATATATATATATATATATATATATATATATATATATATATATATATCGATATCATACAGTAGTCAGACTCGACAGTGCATATGCATGCATGCATGCATGCAGTGATCAAGTTTCAGAGCCATTCTCTGTTATGCTACGTTACGTGTGTGACGGACCAGAAAATGGCCCGATGGATTCCTGGAATACTCCAGGGGTCCACTGGGGCCATTCTCTGTTACGTTACGTGTGTGAACAGCCAGAGAATGGCCTTTCAGCGTTTTGTACAAACTTTTGAACATGGAGTTTGCTAATTGTATAGACTACATAACAGATAAATTACCAATTAATCTTATACTGAAATTATTATTTGTATTTTGTTATTGTTTTGCCTCTAAATAAGCATCACTCAAATTTATAAGCAGACGGAACTGGGAACAGATTGTGCTTAACATTATCAATTTTAATTGAACAATCACAATTACACCTAGCCTAACGTTATAGGCCTATCCCGTGTTAGGGTTGAGTTTAGGGTTAATGACTAGGCCTCTGACGTTAGGCTAGGCTGTGGCTGTGAAATTAAAATTGATAATGTTAAACACAATCTTTATCCAGTTTCGTCAATTTAAAAATTTGAATGATGCTTATTTAGATGCAATACAACAACAAAATACGAATACTATAATTTTAGGATAAGATTAATCGGTAATTTACCTGTATATCTCACTCAACTCTCAACTCAACTACAGCTCTGATCACTTAAACACCAAGTGTTCAATTTGACCACGTCTATGCGTGCTCTTTCTGTAACATGCCAACTACATGTAAATGTGTCCACAAATAGAACACGCCTATGTGTTCACAATTGGACGCTTGGTGTTCAGAAGAAAAAAACACTTAGTTTTTATATAGTAGAACACCATATGTATTCAGAACACCAAGAAGCATTCTAAAACTTACAGTTTTGGTGTTTAAATAGTGTTCAATTATTAAACACTTGAATTTGCAGTGTGCCCGAATCGTTTATACATCAGAATCATATCCACTCGACTTGGTATGATGCTAATTGGACTCGGGTTGGGCAACTGGGACGTATATCTGTATATAAAAGATGCCCACCCATGTGCACACACGTCTAAAATCCAGAGCCCCTGCAAATGATCATGGGCCATTTGTTTATTTGTGGGTATCAAAAATTATAAATCTTCCAGGAGCTTCGCCTCCTAAACCCTACAAGAGTTGCGTCCATGAACCTAACAATTTTGGCCGACTTTTCTCAATTTCTCCTCTGCTGCATATTTAAAAATGGTAACCCAAAATGCTTATCCCCATGAGTAGATTTTAACATTATAATTGAAAACGTTCTTCTTTTCATTAATTACATTTTGGATTTTTGTGTTTATTTTAAGCCATGAACCCAAGATAATCTTGACCGAATTTTTTCAACTTCTAGGATAAATTTCTCCTCTGCCTGACAGTGCTTAGAAATGGTAATCCAAATGCTCATCTGAGTAGATTTAAACAAAATGTTATTTTTTCATCAAATACAGTTTGAATGTTTGTGCTGATTTTATGCCATGAACTTAAACATTTAAGCCGAATTTTTTCAATTTGAGGAGAAATTTATCCTCTGCCTGTTTAAAAATGGTAACGTTATCTGAATAAATTTGAACATGAGAATTTAAAATTACTTTCGTATCATCACTTAATTTTGCCGAAGTTTGTCAGTTTGTGTTGAAATTTTAGGGCATCAAAGACAAGAAATCTCCAGAGCTTCAGTCCGGGGGCTTCTGGACCCCTTCAAGGGACCCTTAATCGGGACTTCTTCCCCTGGATCCCTATGCTTGAAATTGTCTTCTTTTCATCACTTAAATTTGGTCAGTCTGTGTTGATTTTCAGCCATTCTGGGCAACGAAAACAGAACTTTCCAGCAGTCCAGAGCTCCCTAGACCCATACCAATGTTTCGCCACTGAACACCGCCCGCCAAGGGCGCTTAAATGGGTAAATGCTGTTTCGCACTTCCGTGTTTGGTACTTGAATACTGTTACCCAAGCCCAAATGTCTGGCGATGTTACTGGTTGTCCCAATTGTTCTGTCTATCAGTCTAAGCTGCTAAGTCGGACAGTGTCGGGCAAGTACAAAATTTATGACGAGAAAATTTGTCTTACACCCCCTTACGGTCGAAGTCTAGTTGCGTACCTGCCTGAGAGGGTACCCTTCCTATACGCCCCTGCTTGCTTCTGGAATTCCCAACTGGACTCAATTTTATTGATAATTTATCACTGACATCCTATAGCAGTATAGGGGGTACTTTACCCTAAAAAGGAATTTTCACAAATGATGTTGTAAAAACACACTTTTTTGACGGTAAAAATGTCTGAAACTCAATCTTACACAAAACAGTGATAAAAGTGCTGACGCATGCTAATTTGCATATTAAGCCCGCCATTTTTGATAATCAATTATAGTATTAATGGGGAAACATTTTTAGGCCCCTACCATTGAAAGCTCTTTCAAGGTTCTATGAAGTGACGTATAGTTTTTATTTACATTTCCTACTTTTATGCATGATTTGGAAGAACGATTATTATTTTCATAGGCCTATTGTAATATTACGCTAATTATAACTCCAACTAATTTTAAAGAATTGTATAAAGATTTTGATGCATCACAATATTTGCATGAATTTAAAATTGATCAAATTTTGATCAGCCATAACTCAAAAACTAAAAGTGTTTTTTTCTTCTTCAAAAATTCAAAAAACTGTAATTTGCTTAGATTTTAATTAGAAAGAAAGAAAAAAATATGCTCTTAAGCATTTCGTGATAGCATTGTTACTATCATAACCGATTACGCAGGTGACGACCCCGTCATTGTAATTGTGTGTTCACTCGTCGTCATTTAACTTCTCACACTCATGATGTATATTTTCCATGGTGTATCTGAAATGGAAGAATCTTTATGGGCGTTAATCTCTCTGGTAGAGCCTTAGAGTTTAAAAAAAGTTCATACAACCGTTCAACATTTACTCAGAACCGTTATTATGACACCAAACAGACCCGTAACCTTTTGTTGAAAAAGAATCCTTTTAAAATCTAAAAGAATAATAAGCACCTGGGAATTCAAAGTTTGTTACCTTTCATACGAAAAACAAACCCCCTTTCATATTCTTGGCTACAGGAGAGGGAGGGGGGAGAAAGGGGAGGGGTGTCTGTCTGAGCGAACGAACCCACTTTTGCTGAGAAGTTTACTTCTTAAATCTTAAACAAATTAACACCTTGGATTTTAAAGTTTGTTGCCCTTTTATACAAAAAACGAACCCCTCCCCCTTTCAAATTCCATGGCTATAGGGGCCTGCCAAATATAATGTCGGTTGCCTTGTTTTATATTCATTTTGACCTATCACTGTATAAATCCGTGCTTTTTACACTTGTATGCTATTTGTAAACCAAAATAGGGTCTAAAACATAGGCGTACGGGGCAATTTCTTTTTTTATTTATCTTTGGGGTTGGAAGAGTGGGGAGGAGGGGGTAATTGATTCATATTTTTCCCGAATATTCGGGCAAGATTGAAAATTTGTCCGAATGTTACCTGTTATGAGTATCATATAAAATCCACGTTCCATGTTCCCCCATCACCCATTCTTGAATAATACTGTAATAAGAAGGCCAAATCACAGAAGTTGGTCAAATCTTCAAGTCAAAATTGAGGGATTTTTTTCTATCTCAGAGCATACAAGAAAATGTGATTGCGTCATGATCCTATATCCTTTTTATGTATTTTTGATGGATGAAACCGAGGGGAAAAGTGGTCGAGAGGGTGATAAGATCCCCTTGCCAAAAGAAAGAAAGTGTCTGACCAAGTTTTGCTACTAAAGATTTTTAAAGGACCTATATAGTCTGAAAACAAAACATATTAAACAGTACTTTAATTTCTATAAACCAAAATACATAATGGCTTTAATTTCAGGATGTTTTGGGTACTCTAAGATAATACTTTCGCTTGTTAAAAATTCAAATTGATTGGCTACGGTGATCCCCACCTCCATTCCAACAATAAACACTGGCTACACCCTAGTCTTTTAAACTTTCAAATGGATTATATTGGTTAAAGGAGCACTAGACCGAAAAGTGAGGGCATATTTTTAGGGGTCCCTCAAAAATCAAATGCTTATATAGCACGCAACAGTATAGCAATTTTCTGGTTAATATGAATATTCAAGTCACCTTTACTCTCACGTCACCTGTGGGCTATGGAGGCATCAATTTTATCGATCTATTTGGATAACTTTTCGTGAAATTTAGAACAACGAGCGTCCTGACTTTTCAGTTTAGTGCCTTTTTAATTGGTTATTTTGCTGGCAGATCAGAAGAAAAAAATTGTACGGTTTCCCTGCGTCCAAAAATGTCGATGATTTTCTCCATTTTAGGCCTAATTGAAATAAGTGCATTGGTTGCCTCTTTTTCAATATGAAGGATTGCCAGACTGGATAGGCGGGTCTGTCCCATATGTCTTTAGGCGACGCAATGGACTGAATGCTTGCTGTGATGAACATGAAGTGGCTGGGATTACGGCGAGGACTTTTGACTTTTGCCATGTAGGAAAATAAAGGCAGGGTTTTGAGCAAAGAGATATTATAAATGATGATTATCTTTCCAAGTTTCCAACAAATTAGCTGTCTATTTGAATTCATCCCGTGGCATCCGGGTTACAGGCGCCTGGCAGCTCCAAAAAACATTTGGGCAAATTCACTCTGTGCCCCAATTTTTCTACATTCGTTTATCGCTCAAAATAAATTCAGGGAAATTACTCTCTGTCCAAACATATATTCAGTTTACAATCGCTCATAAGATAGGAAAAAATAACATAATGCCCAAATTGATTAAGATTTGTTAGAGGGAAAATTTGGCAAATTCTGAAATATTAATTATTCATGATGTAAGTTTTGGTATGAAATTTTTGGACAATTTAACTTATACTTTCTAAATTGCACCAAATTCTTTCGAGAAAAAAAAGATTGTGCAAAAGTTGAACGTTTGTGCAAAAGTTTCTTGTCTGCCAATATGTGCATTCGTTTAAAAGAAAGTAAGTTAGTGTTCTACCAAATTTGCATGCTTATTTTGTTTTCGGAAAAGAGTGGGGCAAACTTACTTATCCCCAAATGCACCCATATTAAATCATTCAGAAATGATTCAGGCAAATTAAAAAAAAAAGTAATTATCACATACCAAAGCAAAAAGATTCAGGCAAATTAATTGTCCAAATTTATTAATATTGTTTGGAAAAATATTCGGGCAAATCAACCTGTACCTTTTCACATTCATTCTGAAACTGAGGTGAATTGAACCTAATTTTACTCCTAGTTGCCTAGTACAGTAGTATCCCGGAGTAAATGAAATCCATTCTGCAAACTTTTAGGAAATTTAATTTGCTGTCTCAGCCTGTCTGAATAAATTACTTTTAAAGGATTATATCAGTTTTTGCCCTAATATTAACACACATTTTTCCCGAATCCTTGTTTGCTCATTTTTAACTCCCCTCCTCCCCTTCCCCGTCTGAATAGATTACTTTTAAAGGATTATATCAGTTTTTGCCCTAAATTTAACACACATTTTGCCCAAATCTTTGTTTGCCCATTATTTCCCCCTTCCCCTTCCTGTCTCGTACGCCACTGGTCTAAAATACGACATAAAGAGTGATAGTATTGCCGGAGTGGCCCCTCTTACCAGCTCACACTCCACCCGTACAGTGGGCCTCCTGTCCCCGCGCTACGCCACTGAAGGTATATCTAAAAAAGGTTTTCTAACAGGTAATATTAAAAAGGGGGGAAAGATACGTACTGCAGTGCTGCACCAATTTACCGGAAAATTGAGATATTTAATAGTCATCAGATTTAATATTCACCAAAAAGGATTTTTAATTCTGAACATATACATATATCTTTAAAGGATTAGTTCAGTGGTCAAGCATGTCCATCTTATATAAAAGAAGACTTCGAATGAAACAAATAAGTGAAGAAATTTTCTTCCGTTAAGGAGATATTCAAGTTTAATGCTTTGTCTTACAGTTTTCTGTATAGAAATGACTGACGTAGTAAGTCCACTATGGAAAGTTGATGTCTTTATCCTCAAATTCTTAACAATTGTTAATGTATTTTAAAGAAAGTTTCTTTAATTTGTTCACTATTTAAATTATTTTTCCTCAAACTTTCTTCAGGTGGTATATTATAGATACCCTTTCTATATTCAGTTTTTTGACATATCCCATGGTTCTTAAGCCACAAAATCGCAGGACAAAACATGATAGAATACATAAAGACTTTGAGGAATCTGAGGCTATGACATCACAACTAGTCTGATTTCAGTCGTTTCTACACAAATGATACTAAACTTTAAACTTAGGCATCTCCTTTACGGAATACGATTTTTGAATGCTTTCTTCATTATTTTGTTTCTTTTGACTGGTCGTAGAAGCGTAACAATAGCTGTTTCTTCAAACTTATTAGTTAATACCAAGACCATCTCCCAATACTCAGGAGGGAAGGAGGGGGAACTTCCATATGTGAGGTATATGTATATGTCCCCCCCCCCCTCTCCCTCCTCCTAGGGCTAATACTTACCTTTTTTAAGAGCAGATACTCAATTAAATACTCAAATAAATAAGAAGCATAATCTGTATGAAGTCCTTTTTCAACTAAGATGGACATGCTTGACCCCTAAACTAATCCTTTAAATTACGTCATAGCATCTGTAGTTTCCGAGTTATGGCTAATCAAAATTTGAAAATGTACGGAAAAATTGTGACGTATGAAAGAGATGGCAGCTAAAAATCTGTAATGTAATTCTTTAAACTTCTGCCCTAAATTTTAGTCACTAGTTTAAAGTCACCACTGAGATTGTTTTTCTTTGCTAAATTTTCATTGAGGGTAGATATGATGGAGATTAAAAATTTCTTGGTCGTGTTCAACTGCTTCCATTCAACTAACGTTGGAAGGATAAAAAACAAGATCAAATAAGGACATTCACAGGTTTTCATGTTGAGATGTCACAAAATTTTAATGACATTTGCATAATTTATTTTTAAAAGCCCTTGAATTCAAAATGATGTAAAATGGTCAATATTTTACTGATTTTGATGATTCTTTTCGCTATTTTAATGATTAATCGACCCGGACGTGAACACAGGTACGACGTAGGGACAGACATAACATCGACAACCAAGTCAATGTCCACGGCCTTTGATAACCAGTTGTGGTGCACTGGCAGAGAAGTTAAATATATGCCTCTTATTGATATAACATTAGGCATGCTTCTTGTTCAATGAGCTTTTAGACTTTAACAAAGTAATCACTTCCGCTAACAAAGTTGGACGGACAAAAAGGAACGCCTGCATTTGTCCGTTTGTCTGTTTGTCTATCATCCCCATATTTCAGGAACCGATGATTGGATTTTGATTAGATTTGATGTGTGGTTTTGTTACTGCTTAAGGAAGAAATGATTTGAATTTGGAACATTTTGGAATAAGGATTTTGGATGAGATCTGTGAAGACTTATAGCTCATAGTTTTCCATGGAATGTGCTGAACATGGAATTCATGCTCTAAAAGGATTTTCAAATAATCCGTTTTATGGACTCTAAAGAAAATCAAATCTAGTGGTTGGATATCAAAGAAAGTTTAAACAATTCCTTTTGGCATGAATGGAAAGGGATGGAATGTGGATCTTGCCTGAAAGGAACTCAAACAATGAATGCTGAGCATAAATAAAACTGAAGACAATGAAAGTTCACAAGCCTTGAATGCAAATGGCACATACTGATTAGAAGTGCACGAGGAAGAGATTATTTGGGGATACAAATTCATTGGGTGTAGATTTCTGAGATAGATTTTGTTGGTGAACTTAACAAAATGCTAGGCATGTTTGAATTCTCAAGCAGCCGGAGTAACGCACTCTACAGAGTGCTATAATTCTAGTTTATTTTGCAACATTCTAATCGTAGGGTATATAATTGAAAATTATTGGAGCTCATGTACAAATTTTCAGAACATTTAAGTGGATTTACCGATTATATATTGGATTAATTTTTGATGAAAACTTAATTTACCCGTGCAATCATTTTTCCACTTGTCGCCGGGAAATTTGTTTGGTGCCCCTCCTCCCCAAGAGGTGACCCTTCCTACGCCCCTGCCCGGCCCTAACGCTGTTGGGGTGCATGATCGCTGTCGGGGCTCTGAAGTGATATTAGTCTTTGAACATATCTTCAATTCACGGATTCATTTGGGCCAGTGGCGTCGACCTTTTCAGAGCACTTGCCCCAAAACGTTTGGTGTGCCCCCCAAAAACCGGCATTAAAAAAAATCACAGAACTCCTCAATTTAAAAAAAAAAAAACGCCCTTTTTTCCTTTCATCCTCAAATTCATGTTCTAATTTGGGATTACTACTTTTTTGTCTTTCATTTTGTGATCCGTTTCACAGTTTTTTCAGGCCTATTTATTTTTGTATTTCCTCATTTTTCAGCATTAGGAAAATATTCTTTCTGCAACTCTGGGGTAATTTTAATGTTAGAATTAGATTTGTTTCTTTTCCTGGCTGTCATTATTGAAACTGTTTTTTCGGAAATGTATCTATCATTTTGAACCATATGACTTTGGGGCATCAAAAATGTG
>JAIGNY010000518.1:872500-971763 GCA_020152595.1 Chiridota heheva
TTCCCCATCTAATAAAAAGTATAATAAGTTATACATGCTTCTACAGGCTGTAGCCTAGGCTCTTTACTATAATTGCATCTCAAAACATTTGATAATGTTTAAAAACTTTCAGCCATCATTCAATATTTCAATGACATCTGGATTGGTCCTACTACCTAAATTTTACCATTCAGAAGTTTAAGTTTCATTGTAGCCAAGTAAGATACTTAAGAAAAACAGTGTTCCCAATCTCAATGTGATGCTGCTGACTCATAGACCAGACAGGAAGTCTACAAGACAAAGGGTCTATTGTTCTTTTTGAGGCAATATGTGAATGCATTTCATGCTATTCCTTTCTACATGTATATATGAGGTTTGAGGTGTTGTTTTATGCATAGAGTTACAGTGATACAGAGGAAAGACTGAATATAGGCATCATAAAAGAACAAGGCATCCTCATTCATTTGGAAACATTTTACTGTCCAAGATCAAGCTGATGAAATTGCTGAATGTATTTTGTGCAAAAAAGGAATTAGGAGAGGAAAACCAGGATCCCTGCCAAAGAACTTTAGTACTTCACCTTTACACAAGCATCTTCAATCAAAACATCCTGCAACATATAAACAAGCTAAACAATCAAATATTGAGGAAAAAATAAATCTTCAATTGTTAAAATTGCCAAAAATCCGGTTCCGGCCGGATTTGGAAAAAAATCCGGCCGGAACCGGAACCGGATTTTTTCCCCAAATCCGGCCGGATAATCCGGCCGGACCGGATATCCGGTACATCCCTAATCATAAGCATCTAGAAAGTTACCTGGTTATATACATCTATAAGTAAAAGTAAATGGAAGCCACATACCTGTCAGATAGAAGAAAAGAAAATCCACTTGTATAATATACTGCTGACTTTGTATTTCTTGAAACAGGTGTGCCAGCAGGCTCCTTGGCTGTTTCAGCTACCAAGCGGATCATTCCATTTTGCAAAGGGTTGTTTTGAAAAATATACCCCAATTTCATTTTAGACCCTTCACACACTCCCCTGCGAGAAAATGAGTGCCCAATTCTAAAGTAATTGGCATCATTTGCAAATTTTGTATTACTGGAAGGTCACGTTAAGGTAATTTTCTTCTATCCAACCTAGTCTATCTAACCTAGTCTATCAAATTTTGTACAATTATTTACATAAGGCCAACCACATCTTTCGTTGTCCCTCAAAGGTTTGCTTTGATAAATCACAGAAAATACTCTCAACATTTGGTTATCTTGGTAACGTTATCAATAGGAATTGGTGTAAGGGAAACATGAGTATGATAATTCATTGATAAGGAATAATCCTTAGACAAGTCATTACAGTTTCTTCCCATAACTGTGACTGTTCGAGATCAATTTCAACAAGGAATTGCGCGGTTCCACAGAAATTGACACTCTAGATACTCTGTATCTTTACCAATGAATACTCACCAAAAAATATTATGTCACACCAGTGCTCAAATGGGTATCACACAATTATCTCAACATCACACAAACAAGCTGTCAACCCATTCCATTCACATCAGTTACCATTATACTTGATATTATCACTCTAAGGGTCACGTTCTCAACATCACACTATAATTGATGTGGTTGTTGTTGGTACCACTGGCTGTTCGGCCACTGGAGTAAGTTCATCTGGTGCCAAGGGTATTCCACGGTGGGCAGGTACAGTGGTTCATACCATTCTTGGGATGATCCTGGGAACAGACTGCTTCTAGTATCATAGAGAGCATCAACCTGTGGGTTGTGGTGCTGCTGTACACCTGGTCGGTCATATTGCAACCTTGTAACAGGACGCCGGTTCCTCGTGGGGTGTGTGTTTCTATGGGATTCTTCATTTGCCAGGATGGGTTGCTCTAGTTCTGGTGTCGAAGAACTGTAAGAACTCCTTTCTCTGGTGGCAGTAGTGTGTTGCTGATTACTGGTTGGTTGATTGTCAGTGTCACTAGAAACCATGGTGTTAGACTCTGAGGGTGGTTGTTCATGCTGATCTGGTGAAGAGTCAAATGCACTTCCTTCTTGGTCTCCTGGAATTCTGGTGCTTGGCGATGTAAGGGGGGAAGGGATCTCGGATTCACTGTCCACTGCACTACCACTTTTTGCTGCTGCTGCCTTGGTTATCGTGGGTTTGGAATTAATCACCTGTTGAGCCTCTGCTGGGTTATTCTTAAGCGGAGGAAGAGATTCCAGCTGAATGAAGTCACACGGGAGAAGGAGATTACGATGAACCACTCGAGGCCTTCCATTTCCCTTCTCGGGTTGCACTTCGTAAACGGGCGAGTCTGGATTCATCTGTTTCACAACCACATGTACCGCATCTTCCCAAAAGGATTTTAACTTGCTTGGACCTCCCAAACTGGCAGAGTTGCGCACAAGGACCCTATCGCCTACTTGAAGACCTCCACAGTTTGTTTTCTTGTCGTAATAAGTTTTGTTTTTGACCCCTGATTGTTTGGTTCTCTTGCTTGCAAGAGCGTAGGCTTCTTTCATTTGATTCCTCCATCTTTCAGCAAGTTCCGTGGGGTTCTTGGCTGTGGGCTCGTTCGAAGAAAGTCCAAACATGAGATCAACTGGGAGTCGTGGTGATCTTCCAAATAAAAGAAAGAATGGAGAAAACCCTGTGATGTCGTGGCGCGTACAGTTGTAGGCATGTACAACCTTGTTCAGGGAGTCCTTCCAGTTTGACTTTTGTGACTCTGGTAGTGTACGCAACATGGATAGGAGTGTTCGGTTGTAGCGTTCAGCCTGTCCGTTTCCCTCTGGATGGTAAGGGGTTGTGCGTGATGACGAAATCTTTGAGTATTCGTGTAACTTCTTGAAGAGTCTATTCTGGAATTCCCCACCTTGGTCATGGTGAATTCGCTGTGGGAATCCAAACCTCAGAATAAAGTCATTGAAAATTTTGTCTGCCGCTGTCTTGGCTGACTTGTTACGGGTGGGGTATGCTTGGCTAAACTTTGTAAAGTGGTCGGTAATCACGAGTATGTATTCAAAGCCACCACTGCTTCTCTCCAAGTGCAGAAAATCAATGTTGATCAGTTCAAATGGTTGGGTTGTAGTGATTGGTGATAAAGGAGCTTTGTTTTGTCTATTTGGTTTCTTCTGCATCACACATGGACAAACTTTCATAGTGAAATGCTCAATATCTCTTTGCATTTTCGGCCAGAAGAACCTGTCTCTTGTCAGAGCCGTCACTCTCTCAGATCCCAGATGTCCCATTTCCTGGTGAAGTTCCTTATACACTAAATGGCGGAAGCATTTGGGGAGCACTAACTGTTTTCGCACTGCTGTCTGCCTGTAAAGGATACCATTGTCGTCCACCACCAGCTTCTTCCATTCACGCATCAAATTTGAAACACTTTTCGGGAGTTTTCTAATATTCCTTGGAGATGGCCTTTTGTTCTCATTCTTGAATCCCAATACTGGTCCAATGACTGGGTCATTGCGTTGAGCTTCCAAAATATCCTTGCGGGTGAAGGATTCAATAGGTGGAGCACCAGCTAGTTCTGGGATGCTTGGATTAACGGTGACTGCCTCAATCCAAGCAACCTCTCCATCTCTCTGGGCCATTACTGCTTCTATCACTGCCGACATCTCTGCAGGAGAAACTTCTTTTGTGCATTGGTCTGAGAAGTCGTCAATATTTCTTGGTAATCTAGACAAAGCATCTGCTTCTTTATTGACTTTCCCTGGAAGGTAACGAATTGTGAAATTATAATCTGATAGCTGGGCAACCCACCTTTGGCCAGTTGCATTGAGCCGTGCTGAGGTCATGACATATGTAAGAGGGTTGTTATCCGTGAGAACTGTGAAGAATGGTGCATAGTACAAATAGTCGTGAAACTGTTCTGTAATGGCCCATTTGAGAGCCAAGAATTCCAGCTTTCCGGAGTGAAGATGATAATTTTTTTCCGCAGCGGATAGTGTTCTGGAGCCATATCCAATCACCTTCATGTCATTTTCTTGCTTCTGGTACAAAATAGCTCCGAGACCTTCATTTGACGCATCCGTATATAACACAAATGGCAGGGAGAAGTCTGGGAAGCCCATGATTGGTGGTGTAATCATGTAATCAATCAGCTTACCCAATATTTGCCTGTGCCCTTCAGTCCACATTACGGGCGATCTGGACGGTGTTTGGTTGTTACGTTTCGTTCTGTTAATCTTGACGTTTTTCTTGAATTGTCTTTTAGGTATTGTTGCAACTTCGGGATCAGGTTTCCTCAACAGTTCATACAAAGGTTTGGCTATCTTTGAAAAATTTGGAATGTAACGACGGTGTGAGCCGATAAGTCCCAGAATTTGTCGCACTTCGCCAACTGTTTTCGGTGTTCTGTCTTTCAGAGCCACTAGAGCTTCGACATCGCTGGAATCTGCTCTGTACCCTTCAGCTGAAATGATTCTTCCAAGATATTTCACTTCTTTTGGAACAATTTACATTTGCTTGACGGAGTTTCATTCCATATTGTCTCATCCTTTGGAGTACCGTTCGTAATCTTTCAACCTGTTCCTCGAAAGTAGAGCTGTACACCAGTACATCGTCTAAGTAGGTGATGCAAATGTTGTGGTTCAATCCTTCCAGTGTATTTTCCATACATCGCTGAAATACAGCAGGTGCATTTTTCAAGCCAAATGGTATGCGGACCCACTCATAAAGTCCCCATGGAGTAACGAATGCTGTGAGTGGTCTGCTACTTGGATGCATGAAACCCTGATGGTATGCCTTACCTTGGTCGAGTGTTGAAAACCAGGTGTTGCCTCCGAGGGAATTCAGAACATCCTGCACCCTTGGTATCGGTTGTCGGTCTGGGATGGTTTTAGCATTTAAGCCTCTGTAATCAACACACAGCCTAAGATTTCCGTCTTTCTTCCGAACACATACAAGTGGTGAGGAGTAGGGCGACTGTGATTTTGCAATCCAGCTCCTATTGATTAAATCAATCAAGTAATCTCGCACTTCTTTATGGAGGGGACGAGGTATTGATATGTAGTTCTTCTGGACAGGCTGGTTATCCGTTAGTTGTATGTGCATCTGAAGATTCTCGATACAACCCAAATCACTATCATCACGTGCAAATGCCTCTGACTCTTCTCTTATCATTTCCTGAGCAATTCTTTGTTGTTCTTTGTCCAAATTTGTTAAGTCAACCGGTGGGTCCCACTGTCCCTGGGTAGTGTTTACATCAACAGAGCAGACATTTGCTGTCTCTACCTCTGGAACTTCCTTTGACAACCCGGGAAGGATAGTTTTTACTGACCGCAATGTCCCAAGTACTGTTCTTGCAGGAAGTACAATTTCATGGTTACTGTCATTACTAGAAGCTATTGTGATGGTACAGGATAAACCTCTAGGAATGTCAACAAGTGTTTCGAAAATCTCAAGTCCTTCCGGCCATGGATGGGAGAGGTCAGGTTCGAACATGGCAGTCAGACTCTTTGGACTCCTCGTGTATACATGGCATTTCAAGAGATATGGTTGCCCCTTTGGTATTTTGACTGGCATCCGTGGTGATCTGACCAATGCAATGTCGTCATTAGCAGTTGACAAAAAATTGATAAGGGGTTTTATATTGATTGGTGCTACATTTCTGAAGGTATTCCTCATTGCAGATTGGAGTATGAAATCTTTACAGTTGTTCTGCATCAGTAATTCACTGATGACGTTGAATCCTATGATGGGCATGTCCATGGGTTCCCTCGTTATCAGGATGGGTACAGTAAGTGTCGGAGTGTGTTCCTGATGAGATGCTAGCTGGAAAGTGGCTTCAATGTAGCCCTCGTAAGGCAACTCCATTCCATTCGCCATTCCTAGTTGCAAATCTTCTTCTAGCAGTTCCTTTACTGGTCTAATATTTGCCTTTGACATGGTTTGAAGGAGCCAAGTATATGGGATAATTGACACTTGAGCGCCAGTATCCCATAATGCTTCTGTAAGTTTCCCATCAAGGAGACACTGAACCACACACTTCTTTCCAATGAGTTTAGTAAGTTTTGCATCTTGCTTTGGGGTGAGGACATCTCCTGTCGAACATGTACTCATAGATACTCCTGTTAGTCCGGGGAACGTTCCATTCACTAGGGCGACACCCGGTCCCCTTGGGGCGCCCTCCGTCCGTTTCCCTGTCTGCGTTGGTTACAACCTCTGGCTATGTGGTCATCCTTACCACAGATAAAACAATGTCTGCATTCATCCCCCTTGCCTTGTTCTCTACAGGAGGGACAACCTCTCACTCTGCGCCTAAATTGTTGTCCAGGCAAATTGTTGTTTTTCTGCGGTTGGAGCACAGCAAGCTCAGCTCTTACAATCCTTGTAATTTCTTCAGATATTTCACTTAGAGCCTTTTCTGGGAATGAGGCATGAGGAGTTGTTTCAACAGGACACACTTTCATTTTCTTGGTCCCCTTTTCAAGCTTCCGGGTCCTTGCCTCCTCTTGGCTGGAGGCTAGTTTCACAGCCTGAAGAAGTTTCTCATCGGTTGTCTCTGTATCTTGAAGCAATGGCTTAAGGTCTTGTCTAATATTGTCATTTCTCAAACCTGTTTGAATGGAAGTAAGGAGCATCTGTTGAACTAAGGTGGGATCGTACACAACATTTGAATTAGGATTGCCATCTGCAGTGAGGATTTGTTGTTTGATATCAAGGACCCTTAGCAGGAAATTGTAAGCATCCTCACTGGCAGACTGGGTTGCCGTCGATAACTCTTGATACAGCTCTGTGGTGTCTTTTTCCTTGCAGTAAGATCGCAGAATTTGAAGCAGGGCTGTAAGAGACAAATCTGGTCTCCTTTCCAGATAATTCTTAAGGTCCCCTGGGGCAATAGACCTGATGACTTCATCTTTAATTTCCTTGTCAGGATAATTTTCCCTTAATCCTGCTTCGATTTGATAGTTCAAATTACCAAAGGAAAGTTTGTCTTTTTGATTTGGGAGCCCAATTTGTCCTCTGATTCTGAATTCTCTTCGAAGGAGCAATGGCGCTGGAGTTTGTGTAATTAGGGGTTTAATGGGCGAATCCTTTTCTTTCTTTACATCCTTACCACCATCTTTTGTTATGATTTTGGAAACTATTCCCCTTACATTCATTACGTACTCCAGAGCTTTTTCCTCTAACCTGGAGTCTATTTGCTTCTCTACATGCTCCACAATTGCCTTATGTAACTGTCTACGACTCCTACCTGTCACGGTGGTGCCCTCCTCATCCTGGATCTCAAGCAGCTTGCATACCTCTTCCAGCTGTTGGGCATCCAAAGTGAGAATTTCTTCCTGTAAGGTCAAGACCTCATCATCTAGGGCCATTGTTAGCTAGGGGATAGCTCTTGTGGTCTCAATCATTCCTCTGAAGAAATAGTATGGTCATCATTCCCAGGGCACTCTGCCAACTGCAGTCCTGACATCCCCTGATTCGCAGTCAGATGCCTTGTCCTGGCAGGGTCGCCAAATTGTAACCCTTCTGTCAACTGTCAGATAGAAGAAAAGAAAATCCACTTGTATAATATACTGCTGACTTTGTATTTCTTGAAACAGGTGTCTTATACAATACATGTACATGGTTCATTACACAACCGCAATGGATAAGGCATCTTAAATAGCATCTTCGATCATTACATCACTGACTTGCTTCTGACTTTCACGTATATACACATTCCGACACACACACATTCTGACTCACTCACGCACAAACACACATACTAACACTTCTCTCAAAAATGACCACACACAGCCGTATGACCAAACTTCTCATTCCAACCTTTCTTCATGTAAACAGTTCACCAAGATTTAGATAAAACAAGCAATATAAAGAACTGTAATGTAACATGATATTCCTTTTCTGCAAGTCTAGAGATCTCGTCCTTATGATGGTAGTCATGGTAACCGAGAGCTGACCAATCATGAGTAAGCATCACTATCTGTGTGCAGTTAACATTAGGAAAATCCTAGGTTCCTACACAATAATGGATCAATCCTTTCATTAATTAAATTTCACCACCACAGTATTGCCTCCTCAAGAGTCTGCTATGGTGCCAATACACTACCCCTGTGTGACTAGGGAGCTGTTACTTTGATCAGTATAAACCTCTGGTATATAACATGCATGTGGTACTGCTGCTGTTTTAGAGACTGATGCTTGCTGTAGGTCTAGTTGGTGAATCTCTTGAAATATGAGTGATGAGCAGCAAAATAAACAATTTAAACTATCATAAGCATCTAGAAAGTTACCTGGTTATATACATCTATAAGTAAAAGTAAATGGAAGCCACATACCTGTCAGATAGAAGAAAAGAAAATCCACTTGTATAATATACTGCTGACTTTGTATTTCTTGAAACAGGTGTGCCAGCAGGCTCCTTGGCTGTTTCAGCTACCAAGCGGATCATTCCATTTTGCAAAGGGTTGTTTTGAAAAAATATACCCCAATTTCATTTTAGACCCTTCACACATATATATATATATATATATATATATATATATATATATATATATATATATATATATATATATATATATATATATATATATATATATATAATAAACTCGCTATATAACATTAAACCAGCTTAACTGATGAACTATTAATCAAGATAATACATCACCTCTAAGTGATTCCACACTGGTGTATACACAAGTCAATTAAGCACAAAAGGAAATCGATGGGAAAAGGTATACTTTCCCAGGATAAAGTAACTTGAAGAGTTTTGGACATAGCATAATCACAATATGTTTATTTGCACATTTCCCTAACATAACGTACACGGCGACGAAAATAAAAGCTAATGCAGATATTTAATATCAAGATGTATCATCTGTATATCATACATTTCTAACACAAAAACACAGTATTAAAAAAACAAAGTCGAAATGTCTTAATTCGCAATACGAAACGATATGTTGACTAGTTTAGGTCAAAATTAGTCAAAATATTATGTTTTTTACCTCCTTGGTAGGTATATGCATTAAGTGTATTCATTTTGACTGTTCTATGTGTCGAGTGGTCGGCGACTAACCCGGCTCCCCCATTCAGCTTGCTGGATGAGGGCAGTGGATCCCCAACAGGACCAAAAACAAAACCTGTCAAAGGGCGGATGAACTCCTTATGAGTCAACGGCCATCCACGAATACCTGCTGCCTTGCAGGAAGATGTTGGTTCGTCAAAGGCTATCAGAGTAAACTGTATGCAAACCGGCAGAAGGAAAGGGGAAACCACAGCTGTATTTTCCCAAGTATAATCATGACGCTCCAAACACAGAATAAGAGTAACAGCGTGAATGGGGTTCCAAAATAAAACACCTCGCTCGGTAGGGAAAGCCATGTGCGGCAGGTGGCACCCGTTCGTCATCCAACGAGTAGCCGTAACAGTTTGCCAAAAAGTATAGCAACATGGAACGTGAGAACAATGATGCAGAAAGGTAAACTAGACAACATAAAGCAGGAAATGCAAATGATGGATATCAATATACTAGGTCTCTCAGAAGTTAGATGGAATAATGCTGGGTCTTTAACATCAAATGGTTACACCCAGGTGTATTCTGGAGGAGACCATCACCAAAAAGGAGTCGGTGTCTTGTTCGGTTCTGCAACTACGAGATGTATCAAAGGGTTCTGGCCAATATCTGATTGTGTCATAGTGGTGAAATTACAAGGTACACCATTTAACATTAGCATTATTCAGGTATATGCGCCAAGAGCTGAATATGAAACAACAGAAATAGAAAAATTGTATGAAGAAGTAGAAAAAGCCAAACAACAACTCAAATCACAGAATATAAAGATTGTGATGGGCGATTTCAATGCCAAACTTTAAGTTGGAAACTGCAAAGTAGAAGATATTGTTGGACCATTCAGACTAGGAGAAATAAATGACCGTGAAGAAAGACTAGTTGAATGGTGCAGAGAACATGACTTCATAATTGCCAACACTTGGTTCGAAAACCACCCAAGAAGATGTTGGACATGGAAGAGCCCAGGAGACAGAGTCAGAAATCAGATTGATTTCATACTGATTCAACTTCGGTTTCGAGATTCGGTCAAAACAGCTAAGTCAATGCCCCTTGCTGATTGTGACAGTGATCATATTCCTGTCAAATGTAAAATCCAAGTAAAACTTAGATCTCTTAAGAAACCTAAAAAGGAACCTAAATTACAGATCAACCTGTTAAAAACTGATCCAGACATAAAAGAGCGATTCTCACTTTCAGTGAAGAACAAATTCCAAGTTCTGGAAAGCCTCACTGAGGCTGATGAAATGTGGCAAAAAATGAAAGATTCAGTAACAAAAGCAATGAGTGAATAGATTCCAAAACAGGCAAATAAGGATCACAAAAAGTGGATGACCCAAGAAATCCTGGATTTAATGGAAACAAGACAGAGTAGTTATGATGCAAAGGATGATGATGAAAGATATCATGAAATAAACAGACAGGTTGCATTAAATCAAAAGGTGGAGTCAGAATACATCGAAGAACTCTTTGATAAAGAAAAAATGCAATGATGCCAAAGAACCCTGGATCAATCAACAGTGCAAAGAAATTGAGAATACACGTAACATAAACAGTAAATACATGCATAAACAAGTCAGAGAACTGACAGGAAAACGTACCTGTACACAGACAGGTTGCATTAAATCAAAAGGTGGTACCATCCTCATGGACAAAGAGGACATCCTACACCGGTGGTCAGAATACATCGAAGAACTCTTTGATGATAACAGAGGAGAAAAACCTACCATTAAAAAGAACATGGAGGGCCCACCAATACTAAAGGAGAAACTGCAAAGAGCCATCAGTAACATGAAACATGGCAAAGCATCAGGACCTGACAAAATGCCAATTGAAGTTTTTGTGGCTCTTGATGATGTAGGCATTGAAACTGTAACTAGGCTTTTAAATATGATATATGATACAAGAGAGATATCAGCAAATATGAGCAAATCTATCTTCATAACCTTACCCAAGAAACCAGGTGCAACAGAATGCGAACTTAACAGGACCATTAGCTTAATGAGCCGTATCACCAAGGTCTTGCTTCGTGTTCTAATGTCCAGGATGTGAAACAGTATTCGGCCAGAAATTTCAGAAACACAATTTGGTTTTGTTGTAGACAAAGGCACTAGGAATGCAATATTTACACTATCAATGACCATGGAAAAGTGTATAGAAGTACAGAAAGATTTAAATTTATGTTTCATTAATTACTCCAAAGCCTTTGACAAAGTCAAACATAAAGATCTCTTGGAAATACTCAGTAATTTGAACATTGACGGAAAAGACCCAAGACTTATAAGAAACCCATACTGGGACCAGGAAGCAGCAATAAGACTTGAAGGAGATTACAGTAAATTTAAAGTAATCCGAAAAGAGTCAGGCAGGGGTGTGTTTTGTCACCAAATCTTTTCAATATTTTACAGTAAAACAATACTTCGTAACATTGACAGTCTTCAGGGGGCTGCGAGTTGGAGGCTATAATATGAATAACCTACGCTATGCAGATGACACGGTACTTATAGCAGAGTCAGATGAAAAACTGCAGCATCTTCTGGATTAAGTTGTAGAGGAAAGTGAAAAGAGAGATCTGTCTCTAAATATAAAGAAAACAGAATGTATGGTGGTTTAAAAAAAACACCATAAACCCATTATGTAGTATTCAAAGCCAAGAAGAAATGATTAAACAAGTACAACAGTTTAAGTACTTGGGCTACATACTAACATCAGATAGTCGGTGCATTAACGAAGTTAGAAAACGCATTGCAATTGCCAAAGACATGTTTACAAAAATGAATCCAACTCTGAAGAATACAAATATTGGAATGGATACGAAAGTCCGTGTCTTAAAGGCATATGTATGGTCTATGGCTGTGAATGCTGGACAATTACCAGTGACATCAAGAAAAGATTGGAAGCTACGGAAATGTGGTTCATTAGGAGAATGTTGAAAATATCTCGGACAGAAAGGAAAACAAATAATGATGTCCTGATAGCTTAAGGCATGGACAGGTCACTACTCAATGCCATCAGAAGGAGACAGATGGAATTTTTCGGGCATGTCTTTTGGGAGGGTGGGTTAGAACAGTTTGCAGTATGTGGGAAATTGAGGACAAAAGAAGCAGAGGAAGGCAGCGACTTAAATATGTCCAAAGCTTAAATAACTGCAGGCAACCGACAAAAGCCTAAGTAACAATAAGTTTATGCATTTAGCTCTAAACAGAAGTGACAGGAGGGCTATGATCGCCAATGTCTGTTCCAGACTCGGCACCTAGAGAGAGAGAGTTTTTGTGTTAACATTTGATGCTGCAGATCTTGAAATGAAGGTCCCTTGGATGTCTCATCGCCTATCTGGACGCTGTTGAAATAAAAGTAGTCACAGTTGGATCCCTCCCCATCCCTCAAATTGGATGGGATGGATATGCAACTAATCCAAAGGCTTTTCCAAATTTAAGCGCCATGATCGTACATTTTTCGAGTTTAAGGAACCATTAACCTGCAGTTTACGAATCCTTTTATTATGTCATATCACCCCATTTTTGCTTCAAATTTGTCACCAATTTCCATTTGTTTTTTTTATTTCCGTGTAAGCTCTTTTTTTTTTGTTTTTTTTTTTTTGTCACAGTAATGGGTTTAATATGTTACTGTCAGACTACTATCTCTCTATAGGCCTATGAAAAAATTGTATCCCTTTTTGTATATCCCCATTATACACATATATGAGTTCACCAAGACTAATGATCTAGACATTTTTCCAATACATCTATAAAATTGTCCTATTTTCTTGAAGGTCCTAAATATCTTGAGCTAAAATTGACAAAATTTGTGTGGCTGCAATATTTTAAAGGAACAAAGGTCAACCAATAAAATAATTTTCGCATTTTCCGGTGCGGGAAAGGGAGGGGGCTGCATAATTGTCCCTGGAGCTATATAATGCTGTCTAGGCCTACATGCTTTCAAAACATATCAGTCGGAAAGTGCTCCTCAAATTCTGTGCCTCTTCAAACTTCAACTTTAGTTCATATATTGGCTGGACTCTGGAATTGAAACATCTTTAGATTTTCCGTCACTACCTGGTGTCATTTGCTGATAAAGTACAATCATTCAAACACTTTATCACGAATGACAGATTAGTCCTAAAAGCCTGGTGTATTCTATATAAATCAACAAGGAGCTCTGAATAAGCAGATAGTGTTGTACGGGTTCCGGCCCGTCCAGGGTCAAAAATGTTCGTAATAAGTTCTCAAGTGCCATGACTTGAAAACGTTGGAAAGCATGAAAAAAATATAGAAAAATATTTACATCAAAAAAAATTTAGTAGAGCCCCCTAAATTGGCTGCATTAGTATATCATATGCTTCATTAATAGGATTACCCATAACCCCCTCCCCTCTCCGTGGTGGGGACCCTTGCGTCCCCCGCCCTACCTCCTTTCCCCTAGAAGACAATATTGCACAAAATGTTTTCCCGCACAGTGCAATGTGTCATGCATAGCTCTTGTGCAGCGCGGCGCATAACATCCGCGCAAAAATCATTTTAGTTGAAATTGAATGCAAGTTGAACTTGGAAGTTAAAGTATTTTATCGTCATGGCGGGAGGAACAAACCTCTTTCCGTGTCTTTCATCCTCAAAAGGAAAGCTTTTCGGAAGTTTTAATGTAGTTCATCGGCTTCATATGAGACAGGTACGTATGGAAATGACCGATTCTTGAAATAGATTTTTCTGCTTTTGAAGCATATCACGAATATTTAAATTCCTTGTCAGCTTGTGGTCGAGTCTAATACAAACCATTGAATATTGCAACGTAGTAGTTCCGCGAGTAATACTCTAAATGGGCTATAATATTTTGGTTGGTTTGCCAAGGTTTATAACATCCCGAACAGACCTCCAATCGAGTATTTACATCAAAAAGTTCACTTTCTTTTATTGACCAGTCGTCGAGCACTGGTTAGAAATCGACCGAGAATCAAACTAAATAGTTTAACGTGCCTAGTTAGGATAACGTTAGACAACCTGAACTTTGGAACAAGGACCAGGTAGCCCAACGTTTTTAATTGTTTTTGGATTTAGGCCTGCTGCTTTTTTTTCCTTTGGCTAAGACCTTTCCATTTTCTCTTTCGACCGTTGGGACCTACACCACATGCTTAGCCTACACGCCCAGTGCTTCGCAGCGCAGAGCATACCACTCAGTATGGGTAGCTCTGGGGCCTCTGCCAACCTTGCTCCATTCCTATTATCCTAACTTAACATTTTTCAATCATTTCCTCCACTCCCTTCCTACCCTCTCCGTTCCCCCCTTCCTCATCTCCCTTTTCTTTTCTGTACAATTTTCACCTCATCACAGTAGGGGGTATTTTTACACCCATTGTGCTTGGCTAGTTTTCCACTCTTGGACTCTCTAGCCTCTAAAGTCCAAGTCTAATGTTGTTAGGCCTAACACGCTAGTAGTACTGCCCTGCTTTTCTTTCTCCCACTTGCCCTTACCTCCTTTTCTTTTCTCCCTGCTATCCTTCCCAATTACTGGGGCACCTGTTGCCTCCTTTTCAGCCCCCTGCACCTTATTGTTTCCTTTATTCATTTTTTATCATCAAAATGGACACATTAGAACTTGACACCCTACCTCAACCTACCAGACATGGCCAGAAATGCTTCAACTTCAAGGGGCCTTGCTCACCCCCTCAGCTTCATTCCTCCCTTCCCCCTCTCCTCTCCTTACATCTTCCCACCACCACCCAACCCACTCCCCTTGGCCAAAATTGATCATTGTCTCTTCCCCTCCCAGTGACTTCAGTCTCAAAAACCTCTCCCTATTCGCTATCACTAAGGCCCTCCGGGGTTTCATTGGAACCCCCGACCATATCAAACACTTGAAATCTGGTGACTTCCTAGTTAAATCATCCTCATCCACCCAATCTAGACTTTTCCTTGCCACTACCACCCTCGCCAACACAGGTGTCAATATCATTGCCTCTCCCACCTCTATCTCAACTCCTCCAGGGGAGTTATAAAGTGCCCCGATCTACAGGGAACTCCCTCGAGGAGATAACCTCAGAACTTGAGCCACAAGGCATCACAGACATATGCAGATTGACCTTAACCTGGAACAAGAGTACAATACAAACCAACACTTACTTCATCACATTTAACTCCCTCACCCCCTAAACTCTATTCACATCTGCTATCTCAACGTCCCCACTATATCTCCCAGATCACTAGAAAAGCTTCTGGCGGCTCTTTCATCTATGTTAGGAATGATATCCCCTCGAGCCTCATCCCTGTCCACTCCAACCTCCAAACTTCCGCCATCTTGTGACCCTTCACAAAACCATCACCATCTGCAACCTTTACATTCCTCCTAACCTCCTCCTTTCCCCACCGACCTCCTCCTTTCCCCACCGACCTTGACAACCTCATCACTCAACTTCCTAAACCTATCATCCTCATGGGTGACTTAAATGCTCACAACCCCTCTGGGCTCCTTCTCGACAGCCAGAGGAAAACTTATTTAAAACCTCCTCAACCATCACAACCTCTGTCTTCTCAACTACGGATCTTCTACCTACTTATTCCTGGGAACAGGCACCTTCACCAGCATCAACCTTGCCATCTGCGACCCTTCTTTCTATTTAGAGTTCTTGGATTGGAGGGTCAACCCTTCGCTTTGTGCCAGTGATCATTTCCTCCATTCTCATCTCCACCCTCCCCCCTCATATCAAACCTTCCCTACCAATTGGAATTTCCACAAAGCTAACTGGAATCTTTACTCCAGTTTAGGCAACATCTCTATCACCAATAAAATGCTTCTCTTTGAAAATCCAGATAATCCCTTCACCTCCAAAGTTCTGGAAATCTCATATTTCTCCATCCCACCTCCACTCCAAAGAACTTCAAATGTTGGTTCACCACAGATTGCAAAAAAGCAATCTCTGTCAAGAACAAAGCCCTCCATCTCTTTAAAACCCACCTTTCTTTCCAAAACCTGGTCAATTTTTGCATTCTCAGAGCCGAAGACAATAGAATTTAGCACAAAGACCTCCTGGGAAACCTACGTCTCCTCCTTGAACCTCCAAACCTTCCCCGCCAAAGTCTAGAACATGATTCGTAACTATAAAGGAAAAAGTACTGCCAACAATATCTCTCATCTCATCCATAACAACATCAATCACCGACCTCAACGACATCTCAGACTGCTTAGCCTCCACCTATGCCCAAACCTCCGACGAGAATCTTTTCACTCTTTTCGTAACCTGAAAACTGAGGCTGAATGAAACTTACTCAACTTTTAGTCAAACAAGCAAGAGACCTACAACAGATGACGTACTTTGAGCTCTTCTTGGCCCTCCAAAAGTCCGGGTTGTCTTCCAAAGGCCCTGACTGCATTCACTATAACCGCTTCAAAAATCTCCCCAGGACTTCTCTCACTATTTTACTTAAAATTTTACAACCACTTTTGGTCCTCCAAAACTTCCCCAACATTTGGAGGGAGGCCACCATTTATCCCCATTTCTAAGCCCAACAAAGACAGGATCATTCCCAACAACTATTGCGCCATCACTCTCACCTCCTGCCTCTGCAAGATAATGGATCGGATGGTCAATTATAGACTTTGCTGGTACCTTGAGAAAAACCTCACAGAATGGCTTCAGGAAAAACCGCAATTGTCTAGACAATGTTCTGAAACTAGACACATATGTCCAAGAAGCCTTCATCAGGTAGCACCACACCATGCCCATCTTCTTTGATATCAAACAAGCCTTTTACACCACCTTGCGATATGGCATTTTCAGGGATCTATACTCGTCTGGCCTCGGAGGTCTCCTTCCAACCTTCATCCAGAACTTTCTCCACTCTCGCTATTTCAGGGTGTGTATAGACAGACCTGCCTACTAGATTTTGCCGTATTTAATACGGGAAAATGTTGAGAATACGATTGTACATTTTTTGGCACCAGAATACAATTTATAACCTATTTGCGGCTGCAGCAAAAAAAAATATTTAAAAAAACAAAAAACAAAACAAGTATCTACCTACTGTGGTGTAGCGGTTATCATACCTGTCTCCAGACTACGTCGTACCTGTTTCTCGTCCGGGTCGTATTAAGCGTTTCGTGATAGCATTGTTACTATCATAACCAGAAATGCAAAAAGGCAGCTGCCGCGTACAATAAGAGAAACTGAAAGTACAGTGGTAATTTTTTTCAGTCACAGTAAATTTTTGTTTTGTACATTTTGTTTGAAGAGTACAGTTTTTTTTATCAAAAATACAACTTTTGTAGTTTCAGAATACAGTTTGGTGATCCTAAAGGTTGGCAGGTCTGTATAGATGACACCTACTCACAAAGGTATACCCAACACCTGGGAGTCCCTCTAAGGCAGCATCCTCTCCGCAAGTCTCTTTATACTCAAAATCAACAGCATTACCAAAGTCTTCCCCAACATCAACTGCCCTCTCTATGTCAATGATTTCGCTATCTTCACATCCTCCCTGTGCTTCCAGACACTGAAAAATTACCTCTAAATTTGCCTGAAGAGCTTGGCTTATTGGAGTGACACAAACGACTTTAATTCCTCAAAAGACTAAACTGTTCTTATTCACTTCAATTACAGCAACTTCTTTGTCCTTCACCGGCTTAAAGATTCCACCATTCCCAGCAAGGAAAGTTCTAGATTCCTTGGAATCACACCTGACTCTAAGCTTTCCTATCTCCCCCACATCAACATCCTCAAAACCAACTGCTACAAAACCCTTAATCTTTTCAAGGTCCTCTCCAACACTGACTGGGGAGCCAACCGTATCACCTTGCTCACCTTATATCGCTCCCTCCTCAGATCTAAGCTGTACTACAGCAGTTTCATTACGGCTCCGCCCGCAAATTGTATCTGAGACACATCGAGGTCATCGAAAACACTGCCCTCAGGTTCTGCCTCGGTGCCATCCAAACTATTCCTCTAGCTTTAATAGTGTTGATAAAATGATACCCTTCAGTGCTATCGATATGTTGTTGAGATTTACTTCCTTTTGAATCGACACCATCCACAACTAGAGATTATAAGCAAATGTCATTGCTCACTTTTACATCATAAAAAAACATGCATTAGTTTGATTTATTTTGATAACAGAGATTTATCTTCAATTCAATTCAATTTATTGGTAAACTGGGCCATCAGCCCTTGACACATATACAGAACATAATACAACAAACAAGTGATATACAGCAACAATTGAGGGAATGCAATCCGTATTAAAAAAAAATCAAAATGAAAAACAATAGACTGATAAATGGTGTTCATCGGCAACATGATTTTTACAGGCTTTGATATAAATAAGACATACATACTGTGCTTTCAACTCGATTTTACCGTAAAACGGGAATTTTAGCCAAACACCTAGGACTTTCTGTAAGAAACTTGTTTGATGAAAATGGCCATTTTGAAGAAAGACTTTATTTGAACTGTTTATGATCAAACTGTGTATGATCAAACTGTGTATGATCAAACTATGTATGATCAAACTGTGTATGATCAAACTGTATGATCAAACTGTATGCTCAAACTGTATGATCAAACTGTGTATGATCAAACTGTGTATGATCAAACTTGTGTATGATCAAACTGTATGATCAAACTGTGTATGATCAAACTGTGTATGATCAAACTGTGTATGATCAAACTGTGTATGATCAAACTGTATAATCAAGCTGTATATGATTAAACTGTATGATCAAACTGTGTATGATCAAGCTGTGTATGATCAAACTGTGTATGATCACTTTCCAAAACTTCTCTGAGAAGTTGATGTGGATTGGATGCAAAATACTTTGTTTTGGCGAAATTTACTTTTCTTAAAATTGTTTTTGTGTAGATTTATAGGAAGTTCTCTAAGCAGACATTCATACGATTTTGATGTGAATAGAGAATTTCCATTGTGAGTATTTTGTTATGGAAAGTGCCTTTCATCTCCGGTTGATGTGGACCTCAAATTTCCATACACTTAAACCATTACAGCAAGTGTATATGCAGAGACTCGTACAGGACTCTAACTGTGTGGTATAAGAACTCTGACAGTGTGGTGGGGCCTAATACCCCAAAATGCAAAAATTGAATGAAAATGGATGCCCAACCCACCGTCAGAGGAATCTCGGACTAGGACAAATTCCCACTCCCGTTGATTAATGTTAAAGTTGCATTTTACCATTTTCATTCATTGAATGGGGGATAGTTGGAAGGAAATGCTTTAAAACAAATTTGAGCAATCTTGTTCCTACACTGTTGACTACGATTGTAGATCTCATCCTCCTACATTAGGCTGTAGTTTATTTTTCAGAGTCCAAGGCTTTTGACAAAGTTCCACATGATAAAGTTCCCCCTATCTCCAGCCAGTAACATCAACCACAAGGGGTGATACACAGAAGTTCCTCATTTTCTTCTCCAGGACCCAGACTTACATTAACATTTACAAGCACTGTTTTTCCCAGACACCATTAGGTTCAGGGATGTTGCCAGTGTCAACTACTGGGGGACAAGCCAGGGACAGCAAAGCATAACTAAAAGTGCAAGTTGAACATATGGAAATTCCTCTAAATTTGCCATTGATGCTCTCGGATATTCAGTATTTACCAAGAATATTGCTGATCAAATATATGCTGCAAGTCACATATTTTTTTCACATTTATCTATATCAAGATTTCATGTGGAGCCCACGGGACAAAGCCCTTGGAAGTTTACAGAAATGAATTATGACCAAATTATGCTCATGTATCAACAGAACAATTCATGCGGAAGCTCTCAGAAAATCAATATTTACCAGTCATTTCTAATCATATTTATGCTGCAAATGAGATATTTTTTACATGTACATATCAACAGCACAATTTCATGTGGGGAATTTCATGTGGGGACCCTTATCTACCTACTGTGATATAGCGGTTATCATACATGTCTACAGACCACGAGGTCCTGGGTTGGGTAGACACGCCAGTGCACCACAACTGGTTATCAAAGGCCGTGGACATTGACTTGGTTGTCGATGTTATGTCTGTTCATACGTCCTACCTGAGTTCTCGTCCGGGTCGTATTAAGTGTTTCGTGATAGCATTGTTACTATCATAACCGATTACGCAGGTGACGACCCCGTCATTGTAATTGTGTGTTCACTCGTCGTCGTGTGGGGACCCAGGGGGCAAAGCCCACGGAAGCTCTCAATGATGTAAATAGGTGAAGTGACTACCCTTATATCACTTTAAGGTTATCAAGATAACTTGTTATGATTATTCCTAAACCTTCAAATGTTTATGCTGTACCATGTGTGGTATTTTACTCACTTCCTCTCTTATGTAATTTACTACAATGTTCTTTGTTCTTAAATTATTTTCCCACCCTTAGAAGAGACAGTAAGTCTGGTGCTAGTTTATTATAAACTTGCTTAAAAAGCCAATTATTCTACTTACTTCCTCTCTCATGTATTTACTACAACCTTCTTTGTTCTTAGATTTATTTTCCCACCCTTAAAAGAGACAGTAAGTCTGGTGCTAGTCTATAAATTGGCCAATTCTTCTGCACCTTTACATCAAGACATGCTATGTTTTAAATAAGTGACTGTGATAATAAGGCATTAAGACGTTTTTGGTATCCCATTTTACATTAAAGACACTTTGGACCAACATGTGTGGCAACCTTTTGTGTTAGCTAATTACTGTATCAGAGATATGGGAGCGAATATTCATGACCCAGTGACCAATAATCATTATTTTACTTTGGTACAACTTTCCATTGGTCAAGAACAACTATGCTTAGATCATCATTTTAATGTGGCACAAAGTTTCTTTGTTTTGATTATGAGGAGATCTGAGCACATGGTTTAAAACTGCTTTAAAACAGAGGAGATAAAATCTACTTGGGCTGAGAGGAGATTTGACACTCGGGCTGAGAGGATATACTTGTGCATCTTATAAGATATTAATCAACAATATATCTGTAACTTTGAAACTTGCTATTTTTGAGGAAGACCAAGTTTGCTTTTTACTGAATGTTTTATATGCATCTCCTCTCAATCCTCAGCCTACATAAATTAACTTTTTATGGAAATCATATTTCATACATCCGGACATAGAACTGATAATCATCTTTTGCTGAAAGGACATTTAACTTTGGATGCATCTACCTTGGAATATTCTTGATTATTGAAAGTGATACCTGAATTATATACATGTATGTACAAGCAATTTATTGTGCTACAGAACTTTGGAACATTTATCCATAGACCTAATCTGTTAAAGCTATTAAACTTAGCGTCTTCACCCAGCACACAAACCGAGTATTTTCGAGCTATGGACCAAGTGCAGCCTGGAATATAAAACATCTTTTGAACTTTGGACTCTAAGAATATATAAAATTAGTGTCAATTAAATGATTTAATATTGTTTGGTACAGCATAATTGATATTTCTGTAATCTTGTTTCGATCCACGACTATCACCAGGAAAACTTAAGGATTATCCTAGCCCCGTATATATATATATGTGAGTATGTTCCAATTTTTCTTCACATCTAGGGAAATTACAATTTGTCACGTTTCTATGTGAGGACCCAAGCATACATATATCCCATTAAGGATCCCCCTAGTTCATTATTGTAAGCTTTAATAATGATAGTGTATTACATGTATGTCCATTCATGAGCTAAGTTCTTGACAACAAGTTTATGAGAGCCTAATTTTAGTCTTTGCCTATTGTTTCATGGTACTTGTATTTATTGGTTACCCAGCCTGGTAATAAGTCTTCAAACTGGTTATCAGGTCTTATATACTTAAAGTTGCCCTTCCCTTATATTAAGTCACATAAGTTGGCTTACAATAATTCAGTATTTACCAAAGTCATTTCTGATCATATTTATGCTGCAAATGACAGAATGACTGTACATGTATCAACAGTTATTTAATTTGAGGGCTCAGGGGGCAAAGCCTCCAGAACTTCTAAAAAATTAAGTATTTACCAAAGTTATTTCTGATCACATTTATGCTGCAACTCACAAAAACAATTTTTGGCAGGTATATATCAACAGCAAAATTTCATGTGGTGGCCCAGGAAGCGAAGCTCAGAAACTCAGTATTTGTTATATACTGTATGTATTATATGTACTGTATAAGGAAAATAAATCTATGTATGAAAGAGCTCACATTCTGATTCATCTTTGAAGACTTTAGGGTAGTTCGGACTTATGAACTATAAAATTATCCATCTGGATTGACTGTGTGTAAGAAACTTAACTCATATACCTGATAAAACTTCATCTAAATGAACCTACTGCGATAATCATATCATATAAGATTTTAGATTAACCTCCCCCCTCTAATGTTTCTCCTCGAATTTGGGAAATTAAAAAGAATGACCATGCCAGTGACTGGGAACGTTCCCCCTCCATGTGGCAATGGCATTGATCATGTTATGGAATGGCTTGCCTCATCATCTGGTACACAGCTCATCACTTGAATGCCTCAAGATGGGTGTACCAGACATCCAGTTTGGCCTTTAGGTGGCCTTTTTACTTGCACCATGTACTGTATATAACCTACACACTTTTACAAGAACGCATGTAGTTCACAGTACGTTTATACTCCAATTGGAGGACTGCACTTTATCGGAAGAAGAAGAACCTGTGACGCTAGGTTGGAAAGCTGAAGTTAGCAAGTTTTGCTGCTCTGCTACCAGTGCTAATGGTGGTCTCTTGACACTGGTACTGTGAGGCATTGTGACATCGACATTATTGGCTTTGTACTTGTGAAGTTGCAGCCTACTTTTATGGGGTAAAATTCTACTGATAAGATTATAATATAGGGATAAACCATGGCATAACTGAAGTATACCCCGTGTTATTCAATTAAACGGGTTACCTCCATAGCAAGGCTACACCAGAAGTAAATTTCCAGTGTAGCACTGGGCTGTAGCCCTTTTCTCTCACTGTTTTGCTCCTAAATAACTATGTAGAGAATCTAGATTTTCATTTCTTGTTAGTTTATAAATTCAAATATTTTATTGATTAAGTTAGATTTTGTCAGATCAGATTTCTGTCAGTATCTCCTTGCCAACTAAGTTGGTGAAGAGGGGACAAAGCAACTTTACTGTTCGTTCTTCCATCCACCCTCTTCATCTTTGTCACATGTTCTGTACCTGACATGCACAAGTTCACTGTAAATGAAACACTTCACAAAATTAACTTATATACAATATATTACAAAATGATTCTTGCTTGTTTTGAGAATCTGAGAGAAGTAATTTTTCTCAATTTATACTTTAGCATACATAAATCTGACTTCTTAAACTAAACTTAAATCATTTATTTAAGGACTATGCCTTAATTGGTGTAAATAGCTCTGGTTTTCCAATTGGAATATCCACTTTGACTTGGCATAACTTCATTATTTTCTATTGTGGGCCTCTGTCAGTTGAAGGTTCTTCTGAGACTGAGTGGGGCTCTAATTTTTGCATGTGTGCCCTTACTTTACTGCTCCCCTCTCCTGAGTGTGGAGATTGAGGTCTTTTCTTCCTGTCTCAAATTAGTTTCTGCAGGGCTCCCGGTAAACCTTTAAAACCTTTAAAAACCTTTAAAACCTTTAAAAACCTTTATTGACAAATTGAACCTTTATTCCTTTCAAAATAACCTTTAAAACTTTTAAAAACCTTTATTTTCAAAGTTAAGTAAGGTAAATGATTCGAGTGCCAAGGTTTTAGCTTCATTGGTAAGTATACACATCCATTTAATAGCATATCTGTTCTCAACACACATTTAAAAAGTAGCAGGACCAAAAGAAAATTTCCAACTTCACGTAAGTAATGGACTTTTGGCGCCACCAATTACCTTTTGCCCCAGAATATGCTCATTGTATGAAAATTTATTCCATGAGTTAACCTTTATAAACCTTTTTATTTAAATCCAGCACCTTTAAAAACCTTTATTTCAACTTTTCCAACCTTTAAAAAAACCTTTATTTTAAAAAAGAGTTACTGGGAGGCCTGGTTTCTGTTATTTAGAGTGTAAGGTACATATATTAGGCAAAGCGTGTTCTTGTAAAGTGCATGTTATGCCCCATCTCATTAAATAAACAAAAAATTGTTCCAGTAATTTAGAAAGGCGCACTTAACTTTCATAGAAACACATAGAAATGTTCTTGCATCTGAAAGTATGACGTCAAACTGATTACTGATTTCTTTTCAAAATGCAGCTGAAATCTTTTAAAATGTATTAACCTCCAAACTAAAATTAGATATCAACATGGTTTTCTTCACCTATTTGTTTCTCTTACACTTCTCTATAATATATGTGAAAATGCAAATCCACAGGAATATTCCTTTATATGATAATATTGAATACTTGTTATGCGTCAGTATCCATCAAAAGTGATGCTCATGGCGCAGCGACACAACAATTAATGCAAAACAATGTGAACAAAAAAGAAATGATAGTTAAGAATACTGCAAAATACATACATACAAGAGCAAATATAAGCTTAAAATTGAAGAGAATTAGAACACATGAGGAATGTCTTTAATGATGATTTAAAAGAATTGAGGGAAGGACTAAGTTTGATGTTGTCTGGAAGTCTGTTCCATAAAAAGGGGGCAGCAGAAGAAAATGAACGTTTACCCCATGTTCTAGAAGTACGTGGAATAGCTAATTGAAGTTTGAAATTAGAAAGCATGAACTGGCGGGGAGACTTATATGGGTTTAAAAGATCAGAAATATATGTGGGAGACAATGCATGAGTAGACTTATACACAAAAACAAGTATTTTTAAAAAACAATTCTATGATGAATGATGATATATCTGAGTGAGTTATACAGTGTTACAGGGTTACAGCTTATCAAGAAAATTCAGTGATATGGTTGTGGGAGGTACTTCTGTGAGAAATACTGCATGAACTAACTCAATCAGCATACAATTAGTTCCTGTTTTATAGGCTTTTATATCTGTAGGTAGGTATCCTTTTAAAATTTTCATAACATTAAGCAATTAATATTTCTCCTTTTTCAGATGAGAGGAAACCTTCATGCAGCAAGAGGAACCTTTCCTGTCTGTAAGTCTTTGTATGGGAAAGTTCCAGGCCGTCTCGCCGTCCCTTTAAAAGACATTGTTGATCCGGTTACACTTGTTGAAGATGGGTAAGTGAGCAGAAAAAACTTTAGAAAATTGTTCCAAAATAATTTGTATGTTCTCACATTTGTTAAGTGCTGTTAGCCAAAGGTTACAAAGCACCCTAAGAATTAAGCTTGTTATTCAATAAGTTGAAGGAAAACTAGTCTATGATAAATAATCAGCTTTAGTCAAGGATTGTGTCTGTGTTGTCACTTCAAAGCATTTACAGATCTGATTTTCAGTTGGATTGCAAATTCTTAAACTCCATTACACCTTTCTTAGTCATCCATGCTTTTTTTCTTGAGGTCAAGTAATTCTTGCAACTCGAATCTGGTTTAAAATCATCATCATCATTGTCGCCGCTGCCAACACCATCACCACCACCATCATCATCATCTGTTGACTGTAACACATACGACTAAGATTCATTCAGCCCTTCCTACCACTACCACAGTGTTCACATAAAGGTGCGGGAATGCAGGATTCCCACACATATCAAAATCCTGCTCAAAAATAATTGATGGGGCGAAATTATCACAAAAAGAAATTGGCCAAATTTGGTCATATTTTGGTATTTTTCCAAAAGAAACCCCCCCCCTAAAAATAGACAAGGCAAAGGAGGGGGGGGGGAGGAATCCCCCTTCCCCAAATTTTGAACTTTAGTGTGAACACTGCACTAGGAAATTTGGGTTTGGGATAGCTGCCCACTATCATCTTCCAGTAAATCTTATAGTTCAGATAAGATGTATGTTGACTTGACATCCTGACCTACAGTACGTGGGCCATGGGGTACAAGGCATACAGTCCAGCATGTGTATCCTGGTAGGAAATTTACTTGTATTCTAGGTGCTTTCTTATTTAGTGTCCGTTATATCATATATGACGTCATTGGGCACTAGTGCTGTCATGCATGACATGTTGATTATTGCAATATCTCTTTTCCCACATCGTGAAATATGCCTCTCAACACATATCGCGATACCAAAAACTAATACTCAACTAAGAAATTTTTGCGCAACTAGGCTGGGCTACTTCGTATGTTACAATTCTAACGTTACGGTATTAAATCTAGAAGTCAAGTTTAGGCCATTAAAAACGTGCGAAAGAATATCGTGAAACATAAAAAAAATTATTTAAGAATCATGTTCCTTCACCCCACACTGGCACACTCTGATGTAAGTTGGCAAAAAAAACAAAAAATTGGCCCAGAACATGCCTCTCAGGTTCTCATTTTGAGGATTCATGGTCAAGTTGGCTGAATTACCAAACATATGTGTGATGAATGTAATAGTCACGCGATCATGTTGTCTGCTAAATCTGCAAATCATTTTTTCTTACGTTCATCATTATATAAGTAACGTTTAAACGTTAGTGATATTAACAAATTGTGTCGTGAGTCAGTTTTCTTGAAAAGTATTGCGACATCCCAATATATCGCGATATTTTTCTCCACGATAATCAATACGTAATAGAGCCATGTCGTGACAGCACTGTTGGGCACATGTTCAACACGTTATGTAAAGTGTAATGATTTTAATTATTTTTGAGACAATAGTCTTTAAGCATCATGCCTAATAGGCTTATCTAGCATGCCATGAAATAGCCCATTAAGATAAGTTGGGTGATTACATTGGCATTTTGAAAACATTGTAATGTAATTTTTTTTTGCTTTTTGCAGACATGTGTTCCTGGGTTTCAGTAAAGATGGCTGCTTTGTTCTGTCATACACATTAACACTTGATTTTGGTGAAAGTTCCGCAATGCCTTTTTACATGTACAAGTTGCACTGGTGGAGGTTTAGAGATCAACTGCCTATGGAAAGAGTAAGATCATTATTTTTAGCTCAACATATCTTTAAGGGATTTTAAGCTTATGCAAGTCTAGCCCCAAATCTTGATTTTCATTCGGATTTAGCTTGGCACAATCTAAATGAATTTAGCATATATACATTGGCTCGGGAAATACCATCAAATATACCCGATTGAAATAAAACTATGTTTTCATTGGCTGGAACGTTAACATACCATCTGGCACATGTGCTAATCGAGCTTGATATCTTGTTTGGGATTTCTCCCAATATGTAATTAAATTGAGGTATAGCTCTTATATCTGATAGCTCGTTCGGACTATAACTTGGGTTTAAAAACTACAGTAATAAAAGCTCAAGAAGCTAAAATAGCCTGAATTGGCTCTTTCAACCATATAATGCAATTGAGTATGTCTGACTATAAATCACCAAAGTGTGAATAACTCACTGATGAAAAACACCTTTTAAATCACATGCATCGCCTGACCGACTTCTTGTTCACAGGGAGTCTTTTTTTCGCGTGCAAATGATTAAAGCCTGTTAAAACTGATGCATAAAATCACCGTTATCTATGACGGGTATCTGAAAGGATTAATTCAGGGGTCAAATAAGTCTTATTTGAAAAGGGATTTGGAAAGATTTTTTTTAAATCGTTTTACTTAAATTTTGTTTTAATGATTGCCACTTGGAAGTGTATTTGTGGGATGCTATTATTGATTGTGATTCATTGCGATAATCAATTTTTTACTCAGAATTAGTGCTGTGACCGTTTAGGGATTTTAGTAAACGTGTACACGCCAAAAAAAGCGAGCGTGTATCGTGTACACGCGTTTAGTACAGTAATTTTTAGAAATACACCAAAATTGCTCCAAAACTACGGGGCGAAGTAAAAAAATCGCGCAACCAGTATGGCAAAAGTACTGACTCCATTGCCCAAATAGACGCTGAGTTTTGCTTTCCAAATAGTAAAAAGTTTACTTCTACAGTATAAATCATCATTTTTATGGAAAATATGCACGGAAATTTAGTTTAGAAAGAACAGATAACTTCCTTTCAATGTCATTTAAACTCAAGATCACGTAACTTTTTTTATCCTATTCGCTACGGCTTTCAAAGTTCTTCTGTGAAAATCTTGCATAATAGGCCTATGATATACCTCGCCGTAAAACATTTCAAAACTACGCCACCATCACCAGGCAGTTCTGAAATATCAGTCCTCTCAAAAAAATGGCCGTCATCTTTGCGACAGCATGCAGAATTTCAGCTCTGTTAAAACCTTTTTCTGTTTGTTTATTATGCAATATTTTTTCTTTCTTGCAAAATTTATTTGACTCATCAGGTAATTTTTACATGTAAATGTACTGATTTTCACAATTCAAGTATTTTTCAAGTGTTTTTTGGTCATTTTAACAGCTTGTAAAACGGGCCTTGATTGCATGGGATTTAAAGCCTTATGGCTTAACGTTAGGCCTATTGTTAGCTTCACTGTTTACTGCTGCACATTCGCGGTGCATTTTACAAGTTAAATTACTCAGATTTTGGCGAAATCAAAGTGCACAATATCCCCATTCATTGGTGATTACTGCGCATTTGTGATTCACACATTTAAAAAGGATTATGCTAATCGGGTTTACAGTTTGTAAAAAGTCATTGATTGGAATTTTGTCAGCCAAATGTGTGTGTGATTTGAATCATGAATATTGATTTTCAACAGCAAGACACTGAAAAACGATTACTCGCAATGAAGTATTTAGTAAACGTTTACAAGATTTGCGAGCGTGTAGCGTGTACACGCTAAATGGTCACAGCTCTACTCAGAATGGCTAGTATATTAGCAATATGAGGAAAATATGCTATAGTTAAAATCATATCTTGTTGCAAGGATGTAAAATTCATCTTGATTTTATACAACAGTATTTTGCTGTATGTCTGTATTATGATTTCAAATTCACTCAAATGCACACATTGTTAATATAATTTGCATCATTATTGCTGTTGTGGCTTAAGCTTTTTAGGCTTACTTAAAGAACAAGTTTTCACATATTCAAACGATATTCAAGCTCCAAAACGCAATGGGGCAACTAAAGTCCTGTGGGCCTGTTGGGATTTTGATTTTGGCCTGTGCAGCGATGTCAGAATCACAGCAGTAGAAGGTGGGGGGACTGCGCCTAGACCTACAGTAAGGGGCAGGAGGTGCCCTTTTGAAAGTGTGCGGACGGGCGCAGATGGTGCCCTGTTAAAAGTTGAGGGCGGACTGGTCAGAGGCGAAATTTATTTGAAAATATTTTAGGCCATTCTTGAAGCTTGAAAACAAATAGATATCTACTCACTCAGAAATACTACATAATACGTAAAGGTTGTTACATACATTTAGTATTTATTTGACACAATTAAAACATATCATTTACCATGGGCACCAACACCGAGGGCTGTGGTGGGAGGGGGAATTCCTCTAATAATTTTCTAAGCAGCTATTCTCAAAAGAAGCCTTTAACTTGTTTGCCTGATGGGAAATTGTTAATATTGGTCCTGGCTCACCAATCTCAAACCCATGTGGTACATAGGGAGGGATGCCATGTGGGACATAGGGAGGAATGTCATGTGGTACATATGTTTGGATTAATGTATGACATACATGTAGGATGGGATCCATGTGGGACATACATGTAGGATGGGATGGGATGTCATGTGGGTGATAGGGTGAGATGCCATGTGGGACATATGGTGGAATGCCATGTGGGACATACTGTATGGTGGAATGCCATGTGAGACATACTGTATGGTGGAATGTTATGTGGGACATGGGATGTCATGTGGGACATGGGGTGGGATCGTTATTTGGCACATAGGATGGGACCCATGTGGGACATTGGGTGGGATGCCATGTGGGTCATAGGATGGGATGCCATGTGGGACTTATGGTAGAATGCCATGTGGGACAAGTGATGGGATGGGATGTCATGTGGGACATGGCATGGGATGCCATGTGGGAGATATGGTAGAATGCCATGTGGGACAAGGGATGGGATGGGATGTCATGTGGGACATGGGGTGGGATGCCATGTGGGACATAGTGTGATATGCCATTCTTATAATTGGCCGGGTCATATGATATGGGTGTTAATTTGCATGGGCATGTGAACCATGATGGTATTTACTGTTCTAGTTTTAATTAACTTCAAGTTTTACCTTACCTTCCATGCTGTAAATATGCAATCTGGTCCAATGATCTGATTCTAATGCACTTTTGACCTTAAAATTGTAGTTACCAGCCCTAACCTTCTGGGGCTTTTTCGTTTGTTTTTAACGAATGTCTTTAAATTTGTCTCAGATGACCTGTGCTGGTCCTGACCATGAAGGATCTTGGTTCAGGAGTTTCTTGCGTGAGAACAGCTGGTCTCCATTTACCATTTTGTTGTTGAACTCTAAACGTATTGCCAACCGTGAGTTCTGGTGGTTTCGAAGTCACTCTATTGAAGTACTTGTGTCTGTACATTTGCTATAAGTCGAGGTTCCAGTGAAGTGGGATGGGTAGGAAGAATGGATCTTGTTCTTTTGTTCATGAGTAGTTGTGCTGGAGATCCTAGTTTGTTATCAATTGGCATATTTCTGTATTTTAGGAGTGCTAGGTATGGGCCTTGATTGCTCTTTGTCGCCTTTCTTAGCAGCTGTTTTACTGTTCGCTCTGCCATTCTGTTTGACTGCGGAAATTTTGGGCTAAACATGACATGTTTGAATTGCCATCCTTTTGCGAACTGTTTGAATCTGTGACAACTGTACTGTGGACCTCCATCAGGTAAAACTTGGTTTGGGATACCCATCTCCCATCTCTCTTGGAATGGTGACCACACCGCGAAAAAGGACATCGTTAACCACCTCGCCGCTTCTTTCAGCAACATCTCTTCCTCGACCAACTACTCCAATGCCTTCAAAACCAAAAAAGCTTGCGATGAGACCCGGACAATCACTTTTCCCTCTGACAACTCTGAAAGCTACAACACCCCTCTCACCCTTTCTGAATTAAACCAAGCCATCCACGATGCTGGCTGCGCCTCCAAGGGCCCAGATAGCATCCCCTACCAGTTCCTGAAACACCTCTCCATCAAGGCCACCACTACCCTACTCACCATCTTCAACCACCTTTGGTCCTCACGCGCCTTTTCCCCTTTCTGGAGGACAGCTATTGTCATCCCCATCCTTAAACTGGGGAAGGACGGTACCGACCCCTCCAGCTACCTCCCATCGCCCTCACCTGCTGTCTCTGTAAAATAATGGAAAGGATCATTAATCAGAGACTAAACTGGTTCCTTGAGATCAACAGAATCCTCTCCCCTCACCAAAGCGGCTTCTGAAAATGTCCGATACCCTAGACCAGTTAATTACGCTCGACACTGCTATCCGGGAATCCTTTGCAAAAAAGGAACACCTCAGTGCCATATTTTTTGACCTCGAGAAAGGTTTCGACACTACTTGGAAATACGGCATTACCTGCAAACTTCACACCATCGGCCTCAAAGGCCATCTCCCCATCTTTATTCAAAACTTCCTCTCACCCAGGCACTTCCAAGTTCGTATTGGCCACACCCTCTCCAACCCGTACCCCCAAGAAGAGGGTGTCCCCCAAGGCAGCATCCTCTCTCCCACTATCTTCAACCTGAGCATTAATGACATCGCCGATAACCTTGGCCCCAACATCGAGGAGACAGTTTTCCTCACTACCGTTCACATGGATTGGCTAATGACCCATTTTCTTAAACTGTTACTCTAACACTAAGACTTTAACAGCGCGAGGTGACAGGTGCAGTCACTCATGCCACGTTGCTCCTCAGTCATCGCATAATGTCTCAGCAATATTTTTGTACAATGACACTATATGAAGACAACAGTCTCTTATACTCTCTAATCGGAGCTTATGGCCTGAAAATTCCCAATTTTTACAGCACTTTACTGGCGATTGGGACAACCTAAGTAGGGCGTCCAGCATAGCCAGGCGCATCCCGGACGCACCCGGTGCAGCTTAGCAAGAGGTTGGTTAATTCTGCCTAGGGTTTACCCGCAAGTTATGCTATTACATCTGACTGTGTGATCCCTACAGACTTGCATACTATACAATGACTGAGATGTTGTGGCATGGCAAGACCACGCTTGGCTTAAGAAGGCACTCTGAAAAGTCACAGCGAGAGGGAAGGGAAGCACCATTTGATGGTCCTCTTCCCCCCTCATCCACCACGCTCAACAGCACTCCACCTGTGGGTTTTGCGCTCAACTTCTCTCCCCAGCACTCCACAGTGGAGCAGGTCCCAGAATTTCGAGAAAGAAGCAGGAAGCACTAATGGAGAGAACAATTTTGCTTACTTCTCTTATTTCACCTCCCAGTCCTGTCCACAGTGGAGCAGGTCCCAGGTCCTCCCATGCACCACTGGCCAGCAGCGACCGATGCATACTTTCAACACTCCCAGACTTTTTAAGTTGCAGGGAGGACAATTTTAAAATCTACCCCTCAGGCCAAAGATGGTCTCATGAAGACCTCAACTGTCCTGGATTTTACACAAGGCCATTTATGGCTGATATATGCTTATGGACCGCTTAGCCAGTCGGGTGGACGTAGTCTGTGCAGGTTTCACATGAGGGACCAACGTCCCCTTCTGATAGACCTTCTGCAGTCCCTCCCAGGACACATTAGTACCCCCACTCCACACCTTGGTGTATCCTCCCCCACCTGATGTGAGGAGCGAATTTCCACCTGTCAGACTTTCACCGTCAGTGGTGACAGATGCGTCTCGGACGGGGTGGGGAGCACATTTGACATAGTCCCCAATCGCAGGAACTTGTGCAGGTACTTGGCATATGCTGAAATCACTAGTGCTGATGAGCTAAACAGTTCAGATATGCACCAACTTTGCATCACTGTTTTGGCTTCTCTGTCATTCAGACATGAAGGAACAGAGTCCAGAGTTTCTGGAATCCTCTCGTCTTGGTGCAAGACGAACTAGGTCTTCCTTCAGGCCATTCACCTTTCGGGCTAAGAGAACATGATCACGGATCTGTCGTCTTGCCTCAGTGGAACTCCCACAGGATGGGCGTGCTTACCACAGGTGATCAGAGCAATCTGAACAACATTCGCCTCCCTGGACGTAGGTCTGTCCGCATCCGTGAACGATCACAAGCTACCGATTTTCTGCATCCCGACTCCTGACCCGTGAGTTTTCAGAGTCAACGCATTCACAATTACAGGGACACACTACCTGGGTTACAGAGGTGCTTTCATGCACTTCCTTCAAAAGAAGGTCTTTTCGCCTGGAGCCGGTATTCATACCACCCCTTTCCGCGCCTTCAGACCCACCAGAAAATGGGGTATTGTGCCCCGTCTGTCTGGTGTCTTTAGCATTGTTTTATAAGTATGCAGCCAATGCTCGGCATTACAAAAGCGTTCTTTGTTTTGTTATGGAGATCTCATCAGACGGTGTCACGAGACACTAGCTCACGAAGGATTGTCCAAAGCAATCTCCTAAAATGATCAGCGCTGTTCATTGGAACAGCCAGGGTATGCACTTGGTTAGAGGCATAGCTCTTTTCACGGAATAATTCATGCAGCCGTTTTGGAAAACGAAGGTTGCATTTATTCCCTGTATTTGCTTAACCTACTTTACGACGTTCATGTTACCCCACTAACTTTTGCTTTAGCAAGGTTGCATGCTAGCGAATTTTTTCCTCAGTTCGAGAATTCCTTAGTTCGCATTAGCTAAACACATGCTTCATTCCCAATCATGTTTTTACTAACCAGTTCCGTCTCTTGGATGAACTCAGTGAGTTTTGTTGGGTTATTTTAGACACTACTATGATGTTTATATTGTGTCAGAACACTCTCTTGATTGGCATGTTTTCTGAGTTATTTAACTCTGTTTATGGGGCGATTGCCTCAGTTACTGATAATGGGTAGTGACCTGTTCGGTTTGACTGTAACTATGAGTTATTTACTATGGTTTAGTAATTCCTATTCAGATGTTTTTAGCTCCACCTCCCCTCTACCCTTCCATTCCACCCTCCCACTCCATTCTCCCCCTCCACCCTCCCCCCTTCACCCTCCCCTTCACCCTCCCCTTCACCCTCCCCTTCACCCTCCCCTCCACCCTTCCCTCCATCCTCCACCCTCTCCCTCCACCCTCCCCTCCACCCTCCACCCTCCCCTCCACCCTCCCCTCCACCCTCCCCTCCACCCTCCTCCACCCTCCCCTCCACCCTCCCCTCCACCCTCCCCTCCACCCTCCCCTCCACCCCCCCCTCCACCCTCCCTCAACCTCCACCCTCCCCTCCACCCTCCCCTCCCCCCCTCCCTCCACCCTCTCCCCTCCCCACCCTCCACCCTCCCCTCCACCCTCATGGAAGGTACTACAATGACTACTGAATATAATAGGACGTGATGTTTATACTTAATAAAGTACACGTTCAACTGATATTTTTTTTTTTTTTTTTAATAATATACGGACAAGTGTAAAGAACTATTTTAAAGAAAAAAATAACCAAAATTATGTACTTTTAAGAAAGGACTTTGAGATATACTTACGAGTTTTCCACTTTCAATCCCATTGTACAATGAAACTTTCTTCTTCGCGGCTAGAGGTATGATAAAATGTGTGGTCTTGCGTATACCAGGTAGGTCGTTTTGAATAAATTATTTCCACGTGGATGTTTGGAAATACGAAGATTTTTTGTTAAGTTCAAGGGGAAAAACAGTAATTTCTTCATCAATTATGGTAAAAAGTCAAATGAAACACAATTAGGGGCATAACTTTAAAACGAAATTCCATTATATTTCATATGTATGTTTCTTTGAAGTCACAAACAAATTTGGCAGCATGATTTCTATGTTATGTTTCGTTCCTCATTAAACAAGATTTTTTAACAGTATTTGACAAAGAAAGTACATGAATTATATGATTTTTTTATCGTGATAATTATTTATTTATTTAAGAACTAATTATGTAAGAATAAAACACCAGATATCAATATTTAAGTAACGATCGTACATGTCAACTTGACTTTCACACACTCATACGAAGCAGGAAGTGCATGTTTGCACATTACATAGTGAATATAACGGTAGCGTCTTTCACGCGGTGGATTAGCATGGGTTGCTATGGAAGGTCTATTAATAAGAACCGACGACGACGCAGTAAACACACAATTACAATGACGGGTTGTCACCTGCGTAATCGCCATGATAGTAACAATGCTATCACTAAACGCTTAATAAGATAAGGACGAGAACACAGGTACGACGACGGACAGACATAACATCAACAACCAAGTCAATGTCCACGGCCTTTGATAACCAGTTGTGGTGCACTGGCGTGTCTACCCAACCCAGGCTTGAACCCAGGACCTCGTGGTCTGTAGACATGTATGATAACCGCTACACCACAGTAGGTAGATAATTGTTAAGAACCTGGCGAAGATTTCGCTTTATACTTGCGTTAAAAGGACGTCCACTTATGACAACTGGCCTTACGGTTAAACAGTTATGGACCGTAATGGTGACAGCTGTACATTTATGAAAAAATGCTAACTGTCACAACCTTAGCTGCTAGTTTGGCCGACATCGCTAATTATGACATATTTGGCCGTTTTGAAACACGTGTGGTTAGTAATCTTTTTTCAGTACCGGCCAAATGAAATTAATTTAACATTATGAAGATTAATGTGTAAATGTTACACATTTTGTTATGTTTACAAAATGTATTTTCTAACTATATGTTGTGGTGGAATTTACCTACGACCTCGCCAACGTCAGTAATCAAGTGAGACATGATGGCACCATGCATTGAATGTCACATAGCTTTTGTTAGAAGCATAATTTTTCAGACATCGCTATAACATGAACCTTATGCACCCACCGCAAAACTAAGTCATTACTGAGAACCAATCTGACAGTCATTCACAACTAACCTCGTTTGGCACATATGACCTGACTGTTAAGGTGCCATTACACCCAAACAAACAAACTGAATACAACTCATACGGGAAAGTTGAAACTCTTGAATTTTCAACATGATGAATAATTGCCCACAAATAGAATGCACCTCAAATCAAACTTTAAAAACATCATAAAAGTACATATGACAAAAATAAAATCAGTGAAAGCAATCAATTCTTCTTGCATTGTAATGGGTTGAGCTATAACATCATTGATGTCTAGTTTGTCCTTAAGAGGGTAAGAAATCTAATCCTTTAATTAGGATAAAGCTAGTACAAGCATTAGGACCAGCCTTTTGAAAATTGGGCTTCGACTTGAACTTCCTTCTGTTCCTCGGTTTGATTGTGTATTTATACCATGAAAGGTAAGATATAACTTGAAGTAAATTTACCCTGCTAAGCGTAGCAGGGATATTTATGAGAGTTATACTTGCCTTCCATGCGTCCCAGCCTGCCTCCCCTCTTGTTCAGGCCTCGGTGAAATGTTAAGTGAGGGATATTTAATGGTATTATGGAGGTTAGGACTGGGTTGGTAACTATGTTTTAAGGTTGGTTAGAAGTGCGTTAGAATCAGGTCATGTGACCAGATTGCATATTTATAGCATGGAAGGTAAGTATAACTCTCGTAAATATCCCCGCTACGCTTAGCGCGGTAAACTTTTATTATTTCTTGTGAATAAAGAATATGAAGGATTTTTTTCACATATTTAGATGTTTGTGAAATTTCCTTTCCATTAATACCAATCTAAATTGTTTTCTTCTCAAAGCTAAACTTGCAAAAACAATAAAAATAAAAGATATTCACCCCTGTAATTAAGCCGCACAACCGCTGCTGCTTTCGAACCTGGGCCATGTATGGTGCATTCTAAGGCACTAACCGCTGGACCAAAGTGGGTATGTCTGGTGTGGGGATTTCTTTTCCTACTAAAATTATGGTATGAACCAAGAGGGGGTAGTTGCTCTTTGTGTTTTTGATTGAAAATATGTTAGATAAGCTTCCCAATACTTTCTTTGGCATAGAGAAGTTCTATTGCGATCATAAACTACAAATTTTGCCAAATTTTGGTCTCAAAATGGCTAAAAAACTTTTGCCAATAAAAGATATTGATGATACAGTAGGGGCAGTCAAAATTCGACCAGATTTGGATTCATTGATGTCTTTGGCAGTTGTACACGGCTTTTCATGCAAAAGCAAGGTCTAGAAGTATGGCAAGTAAGTTTTTGAGAGAAAAAAATTGTTTTTTCATTACATATTTTTAATTTTCTCTATTTTCATCAATTTTTCTCTCAAAAATCTTCAACATAACTACAGTACCACCACAAAGTTACATTTTTGAAAAAACTATTTGAGCTCTTTTAAAGGATACCAGCCAGGATCACTGCTGTGGGCCTATTTGACAAAGCAAAATAACTTTTTAAAAAGTGCATGTCCAAACCAGTGGTGCGACGACCGGTTGAGATTTAAAGATTAGGAGATATTTAAGTTCTGTCTTACCTGTGTAGAAATGAGTGGTGTTGTAAGTCTACTGTAGTAGGTTGGTGCCTTCATACTCACATTCTTTAAAAAAATTAATGTATTTTGAAGAAGATTTATTTTACAATTTTGACATTTGAGTTATTTTTCCTTAAACTTCAGGTGGTATGATTACCTATACTAAATTCTGCTAGTTTCCTGACATGCCCAATTGTTTTTAAGCCACAAAATTGCAGAAAAAATAAAATAGAATGCAATAAAGACTAGTCTGTATTTCAGTCGTTTCTACACAAATGATACAAACTTTAAACTTAAATATTTCCTTAAAGAAATCAGATTTGAATGATACATGTATCTATTACCATTTTGTTTCTCTTTAGTCCTCTTTTATATGAGATCAACTTGTTTGCCCATGGAACCAATCCTTTAACTTAAATGTTTTTCATTTACTTAAACCTTAAATATCAAAAGTGAATTTTCATTTGGTTTTGAAAACAAAATGACTACATCTACTTGGTTGCTGTATGCTGTGGGGTAAGGGATGTCAGGCCCCTAGTTTCGCCTTTTCAGAGGAGTGCTCCACCCTACCCCTCAATTCCTCCACCCTGACCCTTTTCACTAGCACTCTACATTTTGTTCACAAAAACATACTTTTGAGAACTATTTTGCCTTCTTTTCATGCTGATTTTAGTTCCCCAATATAAAAAGATGCAGGGACACTACTTTTGTATTGATAACTCCCTTATTTACATTTGAAATGCCTTCAACCCTGCCTTCAAAGTGCCTTCAAACCTGCCCTCAAAGTGCCTTTGAGGCATCATAAATGCCCCTATTGGTCTTTGACATTACGATCAAGAAGCCGCATTAAAATTGTGTCCTAAAGACCAGATCGTTAAAAGAAAACTGGTCAGGTGATCAAGTTATGCACCCCCGTTTCCAATTTGCAATGCTTGCTTACTCATGCATTAAATTATAGGATACAGTTTCCAAGCTCTGTGACGTGATTCATAGTTAGGCATGCAATTGTGTCTGGAAATTGCTTGAAAGTCTTTATAACTTTTGTGGGTTTTCCAATTAGTAGGGGTGGGGTGAAATGTTGCATGCATCATTAAACAGGTATACCCCCAATTTGGACAACTTTTCAATGGGGCAGCTAGATCATCATGTGCCCCTTTTTTAATCAAGGTAGCGGTTTGGAGGACACAATATAGAAGGTTGGGGGGGGAGGTCACAATGTAGAGGGGGGGGAGGTCACAATGTAGAGGGGAGGGGAGGTTACAATTTAGAGGGTTAGGGAAGGGGAGGTCACAATATAGAGGGTTGGGGAAGGTAAGGTTACAATGTAGAGGGCTGGGGAGGGGTGGTCACAATGTAGAGAGGAGGGGCGGTCACAATAGAGGGTTAGGGGAAGGAGGTCACAATATAGAGGGTTGGGGGAAGGGGAGGTTACAATGTAAAGGGCTGGGGAGGGGGAGGTCACAATATAGAGGGTTAGGGGAGGGGGAGGTCACAATGCAGAGGGTTGGGGGAGTGGTGAATTGAGTGATGTATTTGTATGTATTTAATTGATTGGGTAAGAGTGGTAATGATATTCCAGTTTGTCAATATTGATATTACATAGTATGATACAACCTTTATCATTGTATGAAAGGACAGTGTAACAAGAATTAAAGAATGTAAACAAAAGAAATAAGATACTTGAAAGTGATGATTTTAGAGACATACATTATATAGAAAGTAGAATGAATGGTGCTTAGGTTGAAAAAGACTGGGTTCTTAGGTTGAAAAAGACTGGGTGTGAATTAAATGGTTTTTCTGTCATTGGTTGGCCCCAACCAGTAACAAGCTACCACCAACCAGTAATAAGCTACCACCAAACAGTATTAAGCTACCACCAACCAGTAACAAGCTACCACCAACCAGTAACAAGCTACCGCCAACCAGTAAGAAGCTACCACCAACCAGTAGCAAGCTACCACCAACCAGTAATAAGCTACCACCAACCAGTAATAAGCTACCACCAACCAGTAGCAAGCTTTCACCAAAAACCAGTAACAGGCTACCACCAACCAGAAACAAACTACCAGTAACAAGCTACCACCAACCACTAGCAAGCTACCACCAAAAACCAGTAACAAACTACCACCAACCAGTAACAAGCTACCACCAACCAGTAACAAGCTACTACCAAACAGTATCAAGCTACTAGCAAGCTACCACCAAAAACCAGTAACAAACTACCACCAACCAGTAACAAGCTACCACCAACCAGTAACAAGCTACTACCAAACAGTATCAACCTACCACCAACCAGTAACAAGCTACCACCAACCAGTAACAACCTACCACCAACCAGTAGCAAACTACCACCAACCAGTAGCAAGCTACCACCAACCAGTAATAAGCTACCACCAACCAGTAGCAAGCTACCACCAACCACTAGCAAGCTACCACCAAAAACCAGTAGCAAGCTATCAGTAACAAGCTACCACCAACCAGAAACAAACTACCAGTAACAAGCTACCACCAACCACTAGCAAGCTACCACCAAAAACCAGTAACAAACTACCAACAACCAGTAACAAGCTTCCACCAACCAGTAACAAACTACTACTAACCAGTAACAAGCTACCACCAACCAGTAGCAAGCTACCACCAACCACTAGCAAGCTACCACCAAAAACCAGTAGCAAGCTATCAGTAACAAGCTACCACCAACCAGAAACAAACTACCAGTAACAAGCTACCACCAACCACTAGCAAGCTACCACCAAAAACCAGTAACAAACCACCAACAACCAGTAACAAGCTTCCACCAACCAGTAACAAACTACTACTAACCAGTAACAAGCTACCACCAACCAGTAACAAGCTACCACCAACCAGTAACAAGCTACCACCAATCAGTAACAAGCTACCAGTAACAAGCTACCACCAACCAGTAACAAGCTACCACCAACCAGTGACAAGTTACCACCATCCAGTATCAAGCTACCACCAACCAATGACAAGCCTACCACCAACCAGTGACAAGCTACCACCAACCAGTAACAAGTTACTACCAACCAGTAACAAGCTACCACCAACCAGTAACAAGCTACCAGTAACAAGCTATCACCAACCAGTAACAAGCTACCACCAACCAGTAACAAGCTACCACCAACCAGTGACAAGCCTACCACCAACCAGTGACAAGCTACCACCAACCAGTAACAAGCTACCACCAACCAGTAATTGCCATCTACATGAAAACTCTCAACTATAATCTCATCATAATGATCTTTGAATAACAACATTTTAATTCTGCATTATAGCACTGTACAATGTGTGTAGTGGCATCATAATTGCAACCAAACCTCACAGAGGTAATTGTATGTTACTCTACAATTTTCAAATCTATGATAAAGGACAATGAAAGAAACAATTTAGGGAAAAAATCATGTTAATTTTTTTTTCTGTTTTAGAGTTAATATAACATTTCAAAGATTGAGCGTGTGTGTTGAAAAGTGACCTCACAGTGTACATTGTGATGTCATAAAGGCAAATAATTTTGGTGTATTTCTTTTGAAAATGAATTGCCTCATCCTAAATTACTGGAAGCATTTTGGTTCCAATGCTAATAGCATAAGGAACCTATGCAGTCATGCTGGTATGTGTATATATGTGGGTGTGTGTGTTTGTGACAGCAAGTTTGTAAACACGATATCTCAAAAAAGATACACTGGATTTATGTCATATGTGGTGCACATATAGCACATTGTCTGTAGATGTGCCCTATTGTTTTTGGTAGTGATGTCATGCATATTAATGAGTAGGCGGAGCTTAATCTTAAATGAAGGGCTCATATTCTGAGCAAATACCTGTCTGTTTGGTTTGATATTTGGTATATATATGTTGTTAGCTGGTATGAATATGTTTGTGGTATTTAAATGTTGAATATCATTAATATGCATAGTGGGCGGGCTTAATATGATTTTGCTGATAAGAGCTTGTAAACACAATATTTAAAGGATGATAATCTGGATTCATGTCATAAATAGTACACAGTGCCCTACTGTTTTTGGTGGTGATGTCATAATGACACTATTAACACTTTTACAGATTTTCTTTCTAAAAATCTGTTAATTTTCACCACTTTTAACAAATTCACTGGAAAAATCTGTTAAAACTAAAAAAGTACAGCTGTTCTTGCAACATCCAGAGAATTCACAACTGTAGTATTTACTAACACTGTAAAAGCGACCTTCAAACTACAGCCTTTTCAAATCTTCTATATTAGTAAGTGGTCTTAAATGTGTGTCTTGCAGAGAAGGCTAAAGAAACATCCACAAAAGTAGTTATTGTTTGACAGATTTATAGCTTCATGTTTTTTTCAGGGACATCCCTGAATTGTTTGGGGATTTTCCTCATTTTATTACTTCTTTGCTATCAAAACCAAAACAATAACCCAGATTGACCATTCCAACCCAAGATGAGTGACAGCTCAAGAACATTTATTATTCCTCTGGGTTTTGGAGAAAATTTAACAGCAGTGAATTCACTCAATCCAGAAGAATGATTAAGCTTTCAACAACCTTACATTGGTTAAAAAGTGGGTGTAATATGATTTTGTAACACACAATACCAATGTTACCGCTTTGAATGCTTAAATATACTCAGAAGCAGTACAACAGTATTATAGTTTTGGGTGAAGATTGTGGACACTTGTAGGCTAATTCCATGACTGAAATACAGTAAACATGTGTATTTTTGGAGAGGAAATAAGTTGAAAATGGTCTACATCAAGAGCAAACCAGGTGTCCTCAAATTTGTAACTAAGATGTCTGCTTTATTTAAAGGAAATTTCTAAAGGGCGCTATTTGATGGCTTACAGCTGCAGTACAACAAATCATTGCTGCATCCATACTGGCAATTCTATAATTTAGGCAGTTATGAGGAAATCACTCAGGGTTGAGTGCAGTGGCGTAGCCAGAGGGGGCGGGGGACAATGCCCCCCCCCTGTTACATATTCTTGTCCCCTAATTCCCAGTGTTATTAAAAATGATGATTCCTTTATAGGAAGGAAACTTCAGTGCTCATACGTCAGAACAATATATACAACATTTGAATTTGGTTCTATACATGCAAAGTTTTATAGCCTCTTTTAATATAATTATCATATTTCAATTCAGTATTCTTCGGTCATAGAATGGTGTAGTGCTGCATTTGACACTTTAATTGACTTGAGGAGAGGGGATCAGAGGCAGAAGGGAATGGGGGAAAATATTCCTCTGAGAGAATTTTACTTCCCGTTGGATTCATTTATGCAAATTGGGAAGAAAAAATGGGCAATGATTAAAGTTTTTTTTTTTATGATAAATTTAAGGAAAGTTTGTCAAAATTATTGGACATTTTGGTCAAATTTGTCAACATCCCGAAAACTGAAGGAAATTAGCAGAAAATGATGAAATTTGAACGAGATTTCCAAAATTTGAACAAGATTTCCAAAATTTAAACGAGATTTTCCCATAGCAACGTTGATGGTAACTTGATGTACCAGTGCAGTTTTCCTATTTGTAACCAGGAATTTATGGAGGTTCTTTCCCCCTGAGAGGTGACCCTATTTACACCCTTGGGTACCCGCAATTAAAATATCAATATGTTGGTTGAAAAATTCTACCTTTATAGTTTTGCTCCCCTAAAGAGGATTGTTGCCCCCTAAAAATGTAATCCTGACTACACCACTGGTTGCGTGCTAGGGATCAGTAGCTTATCCAGCTTGAATACCCAGAGTGGCAAACTTTAGCACAAAAACATATGCAATTGTTGTCGGAAATTTGTCAAAAATGTGTATGCGGGGAGGAGGGGGGGTCGGCAACCCATGAATGCTTTAAGCAGGAGTAGGAGGCATCCCAAAAAATACTTTCTGTTTGTTCTAATATCAATATCTTTTAAAGTATTTTTTTTTTCTTCCTAAATTCAGGGTTGGTAACCTGTATTTCCTTTTCGAACCCAAATAAAAAAATGAAAAATAGATTTTTTTTTACTTTTTTTGTTATTTGTTAAAATGTTATTTGCCTTGAACTTAGCATTTCGTTCTCAAATTGGTGCTCATACTTCTTTGGCCATAAAAAAATCTTATTTGATTTTCGGGTTTTCTTTGGAGATTTTTTTTGTTGCAAGAAACTTATTTGGCCGCAAAAAATGTTGTTTCTCTCAAGGTAATGGATTTCTCTCAAAAGTGTTGATGGAGAATCAAATTAATTAACAAAAACATTTTCAGATGTCATTCGGATTATGTAATATTTTGCATATGTAGGAGTTATGTGAAACTGACAGGAAGGTCGTGGTATTTTACAATTCAGGACACTTGACACCCCCCCCCTCCCCCCCCTCCCCCCATCCTCCTCAAGAACTTCCACCATTGGCCGGTCTGTTATTGTCTTGATTACAGTTTAACTGTATTTTTTTCAAACTGATTTGGAATGATCTACCTCGTGCCTTGCTCCATACTTTAATGGATAACTTAGACCAGAAAGTGTGGTTAACTTTTTAAATATTCGTTGACATGTTTTGCCTCCTTATGTCATAAAATGTTATTGTTAATAATGGTAGATAACTATTTGGTTTAAAAATTAAGAAGTTTGGTATAGTTCTCAACATGGGCAAACAAATTTTCCTGTTTATTCTAGTCTCTAAAAATTGCGCCCTCACTTTCGGTCTAGTGCCCCTTTAATACACTCACATCACCTGGGGTTTACGGTGTTAGTTTATAATCAGTACATTATCTTTACGATATTAGTTTATAATCAGCACATTATCTTTATGGTATTAGTTTATAATCAGCACATTATCTTTACGGTATTAGTTTATAATCAGCACATTATCTTTACGGTATTAGTTTATAATCAGCACATTATCTTTACGGTATTAGTTTATTATCAGCACATTATCTTTACGGTATTAGTTTATAATCAGCACATTACCTTTACAGTATTAGTTTATAATCAGCACATTACCTTTACAGTATTAGTTTATAATCAGCACATTACCTTTACGGTATTAGTTTATATTCAGCACATTATTTTTACCATATTAGTTTTTAGCACATTATCTTTACAGTATTAGTTTATAATCAGCACATTACCTTTACAGTATTAGTTTAAAATCAGCACATTATCTTTACGGTATTAGTTTATAATCAGCACATTACCTTTACAGTATTAGTTTATAATCAGCACATTATTTTTACAGTATTAGTTTATAATCAGCACATTATCTTTACAGTATTAGTTTATAATCAGCACATTATCTTTACAGTATTAGTTTATAATCAGCACATTATCTTTACGGTATTAATTTATAATCAGCACATTATCTTTACGGTATTAGTTTATAATCAGCACATTATCTTTACGGTATTAGTTTATAATCAGCACATTATCTTTACAGTATTAGTTTATAATCAGCACATTATCTTTACGGTGTAAGTTTATAATCAGCACATTATCTTTACAGTATTAGTTTATAATCAGCACATTATCTTTACGGTATAAGTTTATATTCAGCACATTATTTTTACCATATTAGTTTTTAGCACATTATCTTTTATTAGTTTATAATCAGCACATTACCTTTACAGTATTAGTTTATAATCAGCACATTATCTTTTTAATTTAAAATCAGCACATTACCTTTACAGTATTAGTTTATAATCAGCACATTATTTTTATTAGTTTATAATCAGCACATTATCTTTACAGTATTAGTTTATAATCAGCACATTATCTTTACAGTATTAGTTTATAATCAGCACATTATCTTTACTGTATTAGTTTATAATCAGCACATTATCTTTACTGTATTAGTTTAAAATCAGCACATTATCTTTACAGTATTAGTTTATAATCAGCACATTATCTTTACGGTGTTAGTTTATAATCAGCACATTATCTTTACGGTATTAGTTTATAATCAGCTCATTATCTTTACGGTATTAGTTTATAATCAGCACACTATCTTTATAATATTTGTACCAAATTCACCAGAGAAAAGGTTTTCCCCTTCCCTTCAGGGGCCCATAGCTGTCCTCATTTTTTATTAGGGGACCCAACACGGCCCAGAGTGGCCAGATACGATAAGAACTGTTCGATTTCAACTTCAACCACTGTTTTTTCCTTGCTGATTTTATTTAAGTTGTACATTTTGCAAATATCTGGGATCCTCCCCCATTCTCCACGGTGGGCATTCGGTGAAGTTCCCCCACTAAATGCACGTGACTGTGGGGATGTCTTCTGTCACCTGCTCATGAAAATGCTTATATTTACATGAAACACTTAACTACGGGCCGGGCCCAAGACTTCACTTAGCAGCTTAGGGGCCAGTTACGATTTGACATGTTTGATTTCAACTTCGATCACACACAAATTCTCTTTTTTTAAAAAAAAAGCAAGGACAGAAAACAAGTATCAGATTAAAATTTCCCAAGTTTGCACTAAATCTTGAATGTTTTGCCAGAAATCTTAGCATTGAATTTTCTGCTACAGATCTATTCGCCACATCTACATGAACTTGAACTTACATTACATTGCCAATTTAATTTCCATCATTTCTGCATAAACACTAGACCATATATGCACATTGAAGTTTGCCCCTCTGGCTTTCACAGCTGGATACTCCACTGGTAAAGAATTTAATATGGTGTATTCCATGAATTAGTTTGTAGGCAGGGTGCAAATATTAGTTGTGCACTTTTCTGCTTAAGCACTAGACCACCCTCAATTCCCCACCTCTTGCTGGTCAAGTTCAATATGACACTGATCCGGAATTCAATTGCATGTACATTATATTGTAAGTTGTCAGTCAGTCAGTGGGATGCAAACAGGCAATTTTTGTATATGTATGCCCATATTTTGTGACATAATGGAAACGATAGGAAGGATAGTACTTAAACAATGTGTTTTTTATATACAGTATCTACTTAAATGTACATGTCTCAAGCTTGTCAGGGGTGTTGGAATTAGGAACTCGGAGCAAGGGGGTAGAAAACCAACACTTTCTTTGACATTAATTCAATAGGGACTTTCCATTTTCAAAAAGGAACACTTTAAAAAAAAGTGTGTTGGGGGATGGGGGGGGGGGAAGCACGTGCCCCTGGCCTATACATATGGTTTGAGTATATGCAGGATTTGTGGTGAGTATCTAGCCCTACTCTTTTCCAAATGTATTCTTTTGTATTGCGGTGTTTTGTATCATAGCATGATTTTGTGATTATTCCCCACCCCTCACCCGTCAACCTTTGACTTTTCCCCATTTTTGGCAGGTAAACTCTGCCTATGGGTTTGAGCCAAGACCAATGTTGGCAATTGACTCTCTGGCGAATAGGTAAAAGGCTTAACTTTAAAAACCACTGCTTAGACTTATTGGAGGCCATGCCCCCCCCCCTCCCCCTCCCCCATCCCCTCCTCCCGTTCCCTCCTACAACAGCCCTCGCTTTAGTGGCCCCTTGTAAATGGCATACTTTAATTGCATACTTTAATTGTGTCAAATAAATACTAAATGTATGTTACAACTTCCATGTACTAGATGTAGGATTTGTGAGTGAGTGGATTTCTATTTGATTTCAAGCTTCAAGAATGACCTAAAATAATTTCATTTAACTTTCAAAAGAGCACCTACTGCCCCGGTTTGCCCTCAACTTTCAAAAGGGAACCTCCTACCCCGTCTGTCCCAACTTTCAAAAGAGCACCTCCTGTCCCCCTTTCCCCCTAAATCTAGGGCAAGGGGCAGTGACCCCCCTTTGCCCCATGGTTCTGACATCGCTGGAGCTTGTTCTTTCATAAAATGACTGAATAGCAACCCCTCATTTATATTTATTAAGCTTTGTTTTTTAATCTACGGTTTTAATGCTTTACTAGTTTTGGGCTACCTAGAGAGTAGAACAAACGACGGTAAAATCAAAGTGCCAAAGTTCCAACGTAAAATTTTAAATAGTAACGAGTAGCAAATTTCAGCTGGGTCTGGTAGCAGCATTCATATTCGTAAGTTTGTAAAGACTGCGTGCTTTGTACAAATTTCCTTTGAATAAAGCCGCCATCTTATTGAGAAATTTGAGGGCACAGGGTTTGCTCTTTATACTGTTGCATAGGCCATTTTCAACTTATTTCCTTACTAAAAATACACATGATTAACTGTATTTTAGGCATGGAATAAGCCTATAAGTGTCCACAATTTCCACCAAAACTATGATATTGTTGTACTGCTTCTGAACTGTTAAGCTTCAAAGCAGTATCGTTCGTATTATGTGTTATGAAATTATATTACAGCCTCTTTTGAATGCTCAACTTTTTAACCAACATAAGGCTGTTGAACGCTGAATTATTCTTCAGATTGGGTGGTGAAGAAGAAAAATACAGATTTGTTCTTTTGCAGAATTTTTTACAGATTTCTGACAAACTTACCACCTTTAAAGTATTCATAGTGTGAGTAGGCAGGGCTTTATATTAAAATATTGAAATGATCATATTTTAACAACCGCTGGTCTGTTTTGTTTCATAATTAGAGTAAATATGATGTTAGCTGGGGTGTACATGATCAGGGTAGAAAAATATTGAATATCATTAATATGCATAGTGGGCGGGACTTAATATGATTTTGCTGAAAAGAGCGTGTAAACAATGCTTCTAATAAAGAACGGTAAACTGGATCATGTCCTAAATGGAACACAGATAATTCATGGTATGTATATGTGCCTCATTGGTTTTGGTGGTGATGTTAATCAATATCAAGGAGTACGCGGGGCCTAATATGAAAATCTCTAAATGCTCATATTTTAGCAACTACATGTATTGACAATTTGATTCATACTTGGTATATTCATGTTATTAGCTACAGTAGTGTACCTATTCATGGTATAAAATTGTTGAATATCATTAATAAACATAGTATAGCTAATATGGTTTTGCTAAAAAGAGCTTGTAAGCACAGCAAGGGCAATGCAGATACCCAGGTCATATGTGGTACACAGGTGAGAGCTGGTAAACACAGCAAGGGCAATGCAGATACACTGGCAGGTCATATGTGGTACACAGGCGAGAGCTGGTAAACACAGCAAGGGCAATGCAGATAGATACAGGTCATATGTGGTACACAGGTAGGGCAATGCAGATACAGGTCATATGTGGTACACAGGTGAGAGCTGGCAAACACAGCAAGGGCAATGCAGATACAGGTCATATGTGGTACACAGGTAACCCATTGTCTGTTTGTGTGCCCTATTATTTTTGGTGGCGATGTCATGCATATTACTGAGTGGTGGGGGGAGGGGGTGGTGGGGCTATGTAAAAAATATTGTCAATATATTAATACTGTCAGTTATTGTGTACATGTTTATGTTGTCAACAGGTTCTATCACTGATGTATGTGTGCCTTAATGTGAAACTGCTTTAGAGAACTTGTAAACACACATGTATGTTATATGTGGTACACAGATGAATTATGTGACATTGTTTTGGTAGGGCTTTATGTAAAATTCTTCAAACGGTGATAAATGTGCAACCGTACATGCATGTTTTGTATCATGCTTGTAATGTTGTCAACAGGTTCTATTTCATTGATATGCATGGTGGGCGTGGCTTATGAATATATGTTATTTAGCATATTTCATGATATGCAATGCCAGTCGGTATAAAACTTAAATCAACCAACAATGAAAGAATGCATCGGAAACACCAAACATTTTGGTTTTCTGGTTTGTTTACTGATTGAGATGGGATATAATATACTTTATAAGAATGTCATTTGCCCACTTGCTCTTGAACTGTCCACTCATAAGTAAAAGAATTTTTTATTTTATAGATATACATAAGAATTGTCTTGAATCTGCCTTGATGACATTACATTTTACACTGTGAGGTCACATTTTAACACACTTGTGCAATCTATGAAATGCAATAACTCCTAAATGCAAAAAGATAATCAACATGTTATTACACCATATTGTTTCTCGAATAGTCCTCTATCATAGATATGAAAATGAAATTAACTGAAATACACCTTTAATCATATTAGGCATACACATACATTAGAGTACACTGTTTTAGCACCTACATTGGGGACTTTCTTCCTCATGCAACACATGTTTCTTCCTGGGGTCGCACTTGATATTTTTGAGGAAGGTAAGTATAATACTTCGGGAAATATATGGCTGGATGAGAGCATAATTAAGAGGGTTTCACTTATCGTATCATACGTACGGGATCAATAGGTAACGAAACTTATGATAGTTGCGATAGTTAGCACATGCAAACACAGTATCAGGGATGTGAGTGAGACATAAAAAATTCTTTAGAAGATTATGAATATGTTAGCACAAATTATTACATTTTCGGCAAACTTGTGAAGAGGGGTGGGGGTGGTTCATACCACATGCTGGAAAATATATTTTCCCAACAAAACAAATAAACTTAAAAGGCATTAGAGAGAAAATTAAATTCATGGGGATGTTTAAACATAAAATTATGCTTTTAACAAAAGTTATGAGCTATTTTGTATAAATTGTAATGTGTGGGTCAATGGGTAATTCTAACCTTTTCTGGCCGATTATGGAAGTTATACAAATGACACTGTCAATTTTACTACACTACGTGGTGGAAACTTATATTTTGTCAAAAAAAATAATAATAATGCGGTCGCACACAAAGTTCGTCTTAATAAGGTCTTGCATCCCTTTACATTAATTTCTCAGAATTATCACACATGCATATCAATGTTTCTAGTTATTTATTCTACATATCAGTCCGTCCGCAGAGACCTGAACAGAGCATTATTCTCTTAGGAATGTATGCATAGCTTTTCATGCTGTGCATATGAGTACAAAACACACCATTTTAAAACTGCGATATCTTAAGCACTATAACATCTACAGATACAATTTAAGTTGCAAATTCTTAATAAAAGATAGATTTCTCGAAAAGAGTATCAGTTTGGTTAATAATAGGAAGTAAAAAAGGGAATTTGGGGACGAAATAAAAGTTTTAAAAAATGAGAAAACACGGGCTTACGTTTCTAGAGCCGTTTTAAATTATACAAAACATACCATTATAAAACTGCGATATCTTAACAACTATAACATCTACAGATACAATTTAACTTGCAAATTGTTAATAAAAGATAGATTTTTCGGAAAATAATATCACTTTGGTTATTAATAGAAAGTAAAAAGGTGAATTTGAGGACGAAATAACAGTTTTAAAAAATGAGAAAATACGGGTTTATGTTTCTAGAGCCGTTTTACACGAAAAAGTACATGCAACATCGCGATTTAAAAATATGTTGTTCACGATAGTTTCGCACTTTCCTACAATAAATTTTGTCGGCTGAGTCAGAACACGGTAAATACACGACAATTCCTTACAGTCGTTCTTTAGAAACAAGGTTTATACTTCGCGGAGGTTTCCAGCGTTCCCACTGGCTCCTGATGTTGTCATGGTATGACGTCAGACTGCAGATGCCCTAATCGGCAAACACAATGATAGACTGAACAGTGAGTCTTGCAGATGATGATTTCAAACAATTATTATCTTGAGTCATTTTTTTTATTTTATATATATATGATTTATTTGAAGTGGGTTACATTATCTCCATTGTTACTGGTAATTGTTTGTAAAGAAATGCATTATTTAAGTTAAACATTTCTAAACAGGCCTATTATTTACGCCAAAATCTGTTTCCTTTTGACATTGAATATGGCCACAGCTAATTTAGGGCCTCGATGGTTTTGATATTGGGGGCCAGGAGTACCATTGAGATGTGGAGTGAGGGGAGGGTCTGGGTCACTCACAAATTAAGAAAAGGAATGTAGGTTGGAACAGGGGAAAAATTGGCAAAAACCCATGCTTGACAATTTATAGAGAAAAACTGGAACAAAAATGGGTGACTTTTTTTTTTGCTTTTAAAATTATCCGACATAGGGGACCTGGGACCAGTGATCCTGTCGGCGGCCCTGGGGCCAGGGTAAGGCACGCCGATAAATTAATGGAGGTCCGGGGTTGCCAAGCCGATGCTCTAAAAATATTCTTTTATATTAAAATAAGGTAATATATAAAAAAGAAAAAGTGAGTTTGTTTTTTTGCTTTCAGAATTTTCCAATATGGGGCCTGGATTTTCTAGGGCCCCGATCCTCTATGTAAATAGTACTGATTGGGGGTGATGAATTAATGGAGGTCCAGGGTTGCCATGACTATCTTCTAAAATAATTCATCTATATAAAAATGAGGGAAATATGTATATTGGTGGCAAGGCACCTTTTCACCATATCAAGTTTTTATCAGCCTTATAATAAAAGGCCATTTAGTCCTCTCTCCAATGGGGAGCTAGTTTTGGAAAGTACATAATAAATTCCAATAATGTAGGTATAAATGGGTCTAAAACTGTTGAAAGGGGCACTTGCCACAAAGTCCCATACATATTATATGTGCTTCATGTAGGTGACCTTCTGCAAGCATTCAATCAGATTGAAAGAAAATCTGTACTAGGTTAAGTCAGAACGAATGTAAATCCCTCCCCAGATAATTATGGGCACATTTCATCTACAACTCTATTCCTGTTTTGAAAATAGTCCCATGAAATTGTCAAATACCTATTGCAGCATATCATAAAGTTCCTTGACATTAATTAAACAAAACCCACGCGGGATTTGAAGGGGGCACTTTCCCCCCTTTTTTCTGATATGGTGGCATGCAAGACCCCCTCCCCGCAAGCCCCCCCCACACACACACACACCTTTTTTTTTTTCTGATGTATATGGCAAGGGCCCCCTAGAGTTTATATGTCAGAGAGAAACAGTTGAGTGGGCCACCTTATTGATAATTGCTGCCATGAACAAAGTTTGTCCTTCAGTTTGCTGGAGACAGAAATACATTAATCATTCCTCATCCTCTCTTAACATGTGAGACAGTACGGTATGTAAAATCATCAGTAGTTTGTTATTGTCTGTGCGAAAATTTGTTTAAGTCAAGTAAACTTCAAGTGAACTCTGCTTCTGCAAACTTGTTATATCCTCATTGGCTGAATAGGTCTTTAAACGTAAACATCAATTTCCACCAGCACAAATAGGTATAAATGTGGGAAAGAAGATGATGTGAGGGTGGGGAGTACATGATACAAATGGAAGGGGAAGGAAAATGGCTCTGGAGTAGTGCAGAGAAATGGTGCTTCCTGTAATAAATTCATACTGCGAGCAGGATAAATTATAGGGTACTTAATTTAAAACCAAATTAAGACTTCAGTTGCAGCCCCACCATAATGCAAAAGTACTAACCATTAAAACACATTGTTATTAAAAAAAATTGATAAATAGGGCTCTAAATAAAATCGTAACCTCAATATTGTGGATCTGAAATATGCATTTTTTTCCTTTGCAATTTTCAGCTAGCAAAGTTGGCATAATAATTCCCACCTGTTGACCAAAGATTTTAGGATACCGGTATTAAAATTTTGAGTTTGGCCTTTGGATTTTCACCAATATCAATTTCTACCAAAACAGCTACAACCAGTTTTCAATGTCCCATCTGAAATAGTTACATTAATTATGAGTGAAAATTATTTAATCATCCTGCTAGTGAAAGAATGGCTAAAATCTTCTAATATAAAACCTTATTATATGCACTTATTGATTAAAACTTATCGACACAAAAAATTAGAAAAGACAACACAATAAAAAAATTATTATCTGGAAAAAATTATAATTCCACTTCAAACTTAAAATCACATCATATTTAGAATATATATATATATATATATATATATATATATATATATATATATATATATATATATATATATATATATATATATATATATATATATATATATATATATATATATATATATATATATACATATATATATATATATATATATATATATATATATATATATATACATGTATACATATATATATATATATATATATATATATATATATATATACATATACATATATATATATATATATAAATATATATATATATATATATGTATACATATATATACATATACATATACATGTATATATATATTTATATATATATATATATGTATACATACATATACATACACATATACATATATATATATGATTCACATGACGGGTTAGTCTGCCAGGTCATTGATTGATCACTACCTACTGACATTCTTCTAGAAGCAATATTAACGGCTTATGGACATCACTTTTTTGTTTCAGACTTCAAATTTGTACATCTTATTTTGTAATTACAGCTGAGCAAAAATCTTATTTTTCAAATACACAATGTTGGTATGAAACAGCTCAAATTTTTAAGGTAAATCTTGAAATTTCTTTCTAAAATTTCAGTTGTGAACATAATGAGATTGGTCTTTCAATATTAGCACAATCTTTATTGAGGAATACACAAGAGACACAAACAAAAATCGTACAGCAAGGAAAATCGAATTAAATCTTGTTCAATAATTTCTTACATACTTTTTGGGGCAATTGACTGACTTGAAATTTAAAAATTCATATGACATTTTCTTCATCACTTGAGGTGTTACCATCATACGCAGGAGTATAACCTGCACCCTTATTGACTTCTTCTTCCTCCTCCGACTCATCTGACTCTAGAAATTCAACAATGCCCGTCCTTGTACAACTTGTATTCTGGCAATCAATATACAGTAAGCGCACCCAGGCCCACCTTTAATTCCTTCTTTAACACACTTACAAATTCTACCCATGCACTTACTGTTTTACAACCACAGCCTCTTAACTTCCACATTATTCCCATCAGAGATATTCCATCCACAAAGGGATATGTCAGGATAAGTAAATATTTCCTCTTGACACTTACCCCAAACATTACTCGCCCAGCAAGATCTCAACCAGTGTAACCTTAATGCTTCAACAGATGGAACAATTCATCCTCTAAGGTGCCTATCCAGCTTGCATGGTGGATTTTCTTTTAAAGCATTGATGGCTCACAGCAAGATCATCAGTTTTAAAAGAACAATCATTATCAAAGCAAGCTGAAGATTATTCATGTAAATGTACCTGTCATTTCCTGGGCCCACTTGGTATTGTAGGTATACATCTTGTCATTTCCTAGGCCCACTTGGTATTGTAGGTATACATCTTGTCATTTCCTAGGCCCACTTGGTATTGTAGGTATACATCTTGTCATTTCCTGCGCCCACTTGGTATTGTAGGTATACATCTTGTCATTTCCTGGGCCCACTTGGTATTGCAGGTATACATCTTGTCATTTCCTAGACCCACTTGGTATTGCAGGTATACATCTTGTCATTTCCTAGACCCACTTGGTATTGCAGGTATACATCTTGTCATTTCCTAGACCCACTTGGTATTGCAGGTATACATCTTGTCATTTCCTTGGTCATTACATCTTGTCATTTCTAGCCCACTTGGTATTGCAGGTATACATCTTGTCATTTTTCTACTGGGCCCACTTGTCATTTCCTAGACCCACTTGGTATTGCAGGGTACATCTTGTAGGTATACATCTTGTCATTTCCTGGGCCCACTTGGTATTGTAGGTATACATCTTGTCATTTCCTGGGCCCACTTGGTATTGTAGGTATACATCTTGTCATTTCCCGGGCCCACTTGGTATCTTGTCATTTCCTAGGCCCACTTGGTATTGTTGGTATACATCTTAATCATGAAAATCAAGAGGCAGTCCTACGACCCCCACATCTCAGTCAAGAGAATGCAAATGAATAATGGAACAGGAAGTATCAGCAACATGCAGCCAGATTTGTGTATTTGTCTCTGCATGGTTGCTTTTAAGATGATACAGACTTGAACCTTGTTTATCAACAATATATGACAATGGCATTTCAAATCCACCAGAGGTGTAAAATCTTTGATCTGAATTTTGAATGACTTCTGGAGGTAAAAGAGAGAAATGTTTTGATAACCTCTTATTTTTCTTGTTTCTCAGGAACTGTTGCCACAAACCTGTTTTGGGCAATGTGGTGTGGCCCTCTATAGCGCCCCACAATTCGCAAAGGCCTAAACAGTAACAAGCAAATTAAAGCAAGGCCTTGTCTAAATTTTTCTGTCAAGGAGCCCTTAAGATTTAAGTTAGCAAACCTTAGTACGACTAGTGCTTTTTCTGCCTCATATATTGGATTAAGAAATTCTATTTATTTTTTGAACATTGCCATTTCCTTTAATTTGATTTCTATTAAGTCTGTTTTGTTTTGAAACTTTGCTTTGTCACCAAAATTACATGAATTTAAAAACAAAGGCCCAAGTGTAGCTTCAATATTGGTTAATTTCATTAGAAATGGCTCTGCTTAAAACCAGGAACACTTTGACCAGCCCTCATAAAGAGCAGGGCCGGTTGAAGTAAAAGTTATCTTTTTCTTTAATTCCCAAAACCACAAAACTGTGGCCTGTTTAATACTCCATACAAGCTGTTCAATGAACGATGTGCTTGATTTCCACCCAACACAAAGGAGTTTTTATTAAGAGGAACAGCATCTCCCAAGGAATATGAAATGTCTTTTAAAGCAAAGTTATTCTTGTGGAATGATGCGTAAATTTCTAGTCTGAAATTTGCACAACATGTTTTATAAGCAGTGTCTATACTAATGTTTAACACTGAAATGCAGAAATAACAAAACAGTAAAAATAATCAAACAAGAACTCGAGGTCAAAAAGAACAGAAACAAGTAAAATGTTAAAAACAACTTAAAAAAAATTAACAAAGGAGTGGCATAATAAAAATTATGAAAAGATGAATTTATGGTAATTGTTTGCCTAATTAAATAAATAATGAGCCAAACGTTACACGCAGTAAATATAGAATGCAGGTTCACTCTCGAAAAATACTCCCTGACTCATGAACTTCCGACGTGAATGTTTTAGTCAGATAATTTTTAAAGAATCATTATACATCATATGGCTCCCATACAGTATCCTGGCTGGACAGCCTGGATTGTGAGCCTTCTATCTTAATTAAAAAAGAATGCATATTCATGTTGGAAGAACTTTTTACATATTTTAAGTCAAAACTGGCATATCCCCCGTTAGACAGTGTGGTCATGGGGATTGTAGGCCTGATAATCTTAATTAAAGAATGATGCATATTCATGTCTGATGATAATAGAGAGCGTGACTGCTCTGCCAAGGAGTGTCACCAGCCATGTCTATACTCCGAAGTGCACTTATATTCGATAGTTGGAAGTTACCCGTGACACAACAAAAAGAAATGCAGAAATAATAGATAAGACAGTAAAAAAGAAATCCAGATCAAAAATTAAACAATGAACACCAGATCAAACCCATGAATTACCATGATAAAAATTATGACCATAGTGGGAAAGCATAAACATTCAAATAAATCAATTTTAAAACAATCAAAATGATATCCTTGTTTAAACATGGTTAGCTTTATAATACCAAGTTAACTTAGGCCTAACTTTACTACGTTTAAAGTCTAAATTGCTTTGTTTCCACCGTTTAATACTAGGATTATTCAATTGGAAGTTAAGAACTTACAGATAGGAATTTTTTTTCGCGTAACACGATATGATCATTACAACATTAACAATTGAACAACCAAATCAAAATAATGAATATTTTTAGGGTGCACTCGCCAGAATTTTCTGGCATGGGCAACATTGCAGATTAGGTAGGTATCAAATCGTCTAAGGTTCATCTTTTCGAATCTACCGTCAAAATTTGATAATTTTTGTCGGCTGAGTGAGGAACATGGTGTTTATGGACCTGTTTTTGTACTCAGTAAATTTGGAAACCAACTTTTGAAATCAAATTCACCTAAAACGAGGCAAAAGTTAAAGAAAATTAAAAGATTAGGTTTATTGTGTGACTTACCCTGCCATCTTAAACAGAAATGCATCTCACATGACTGTACGACACAAAAATGGTCAGTCTTGAAATCAAACGCGAATTCCTTCCTAAGAGCTGACCTAATTAACGGGCTTAGCGGACTGACTGATACGGAGCACCTTTCAAGCAAGCATTTTCCCCCAACAGATATATCCCCTGTTAGTAAATAAATCCCCAATTAAGCTTTGCCCAGGGACCTGGTAATTGGACAGCTCCATGGTAAGCCTGAGAAGGAAACTGCCAAAATGAAATGCTTTTTACGTGGAATGTGTACTGACATACTTTTAGAGCTGTGAACGTTTAGGGATTTTAGTACCGTGATTTTTGAAGTACACCAAAATTGCTCCAAATACGACCCCATTGCCCAAATAGACGCTGGAATTTTGCTTTCAAAATTGGGAAAAGTGCATTTTACAGTATAAATCATCATTTGTATGGAAAATGTTCATGTAGATTTGGTTATGAAAGAACAGAAAAGTTCCCTTCAATGTCATTTAATCTTAACATTGCGTATTTTTTTTGCCGTACTCGCTAGGGCTTTCAGTGAAAATCTTGGACACTGTGATACCTCGGCACCTCACCGTAATCAATTTCAGAACTATGCCACCACCGAGAAATACAGTTTATCAGTCTATAAAATGGCTGCAATCTTTGTGAAGCTGCAGAATTTTAACTCTGCAAAAATCCTTTTTTTTGTTTGTGTATTTTACAATATTTTTTCTTCTACAAAATTTATTTGACTCATCAGGTAATGTTTACATGTAAATGTACTGATCACCACAATTAAAGAATTTTTACTGTGTATTTTGTGGTCAATTTTACAGCTTGTAAAACGGGTCATGACAGAATGAGATCAAAGCCTAAGGTTATGTTATTGTTAGTTTCTATGATCAATTGCGCTGGTAATTGCAGGAAAAGAAAGGTTTTTCATACTTTAAAAAAATATTTGTTACGAGGGATTTTACTCTTAGAACATGTTTTATGAGCAGAAAACAATATATTGCAAGATGTTTATGTTTGAGAGGAAAAAAAACAATTCTTGGAATAGCAGGAATTTTGACCCCTGCTATGCCGAATAAAGTTGAAAGGTAAAGGTAACATTGCCCGGTAATTGCAGAAAAGAAAGGTTTTTACATTAAAAAAAGTATTTGTTATGTGGGATTTTACTCTTAGAACACGTTTTATGAGCAGAAAACAATATATTGTAGGATGTTTATGTTATATGTTTGAGAGGGAAAAAAACACGTCTCGGAACAGCAGGAATTTTAAACCCTGCTATGCCGAATAAAGTTTAAAGGTAACATGTGTACAGAGAAATCTTTGTATTAAAATTTCCGTGTATGCTGAGTATAAATAAAATTGTGTTTCACACTTTTTTTTCTTCGAACAATTCAATTGAAATTTGTTTATCTTGGAGCCTATGGGAACTTGGATTTGAATATAAACAAACACAAAATATTGCAGGTACGGGACGTGATTCACGTTGTATGTTTGCACGACTTAAGCGAAAGTGTATTGTTTGCATGGCTGCTGCTTCAAACTCGTGTGTGTACTCATGAATATGAATAACCCATAGTGGGTTATTCATTTTGTTTTTATAAAGAAAATATTCCCCTGTAGTCTCCTCTTTTATTACTTTGCTTCTAAATTTGAAATATAAACAGGGATAATGGACTTTACATTGTAGCAGACCCACCTATCTGCTTGTCCGCTAAAGTCAACCGTCCAATATCCTGCGGCAATGGGACAGTCTGGATAACTGGGTCTTACAGTACATACTGTACGACCAATGAGCTTGTGTTCAAAAATGAGAAATATAGAAAAAAAGAAAAAAAATGACTTAAAGCTGAATTAATTACTTATTCATGAGCTTGTGTTCAAAAATGAGAAATATAGATAAAGAAAAAAATGACTTAAGCTGAATTAATTACTCATTCAATGTTAAGGCTCTAATTTACAGGAATCCTTATTTGAGAGGCAATAGATTTATATCAGTTTTAATACTGTTAACAATACAATTATGCATCTTCATATAAATTGTGCTATATGATGACAGCAAAAATTTTCATTGATGATTGCGAAGAGCAGTGTGTGCAGTTTGATAAGAGTTGTTTGATAAATCGTTCATTATCTTTACTGTTTGATATTGTGTGTTGTCACAGTACAGCAGTATATGAAAAAGTGTATCTATACTGCAGTATGTGAAGTTGCTTGCTTGAATGACTTATAAACAAGTAATGTGTAATTACATACATCATGTTGTCTGTGCACATAAACAGAAGACGGTCTAATTTACATAAAGCAATGTTCACGTATTTTTGTTAACATAATTTTTTCAGGTTTGATCACCTGTTGGAGTGTTGGGATAGACAGGATAAGGGAACTTTACTTGTGAATATTTGTTGCTTTTCTCTCTTGTCTTTGTAAAAGTATAAGTGACATGTTTACCTGTAAGAAAGAGCATGAAATCAATTTAGACAGGGCGTGTTGGAATAATCACTAAAATAATGTTGATATCTTATTGTTTTGAGTTATTACATTTCTAAGGTTTCACCAGTGTGATCTCACAGTGTACAGTGTGATGTCATAAAGGCAGAACCAAGACAATTTTATTGTCATTACTATAATTATTTTTTGTTACTACTGAGATTGTACTTGAGCAGATGGGGCAAAGCGTGTTTGTGTAAAGTGCACGTTATACCCCATCTTAAGGGCAAAGCATGTTTGTGTAAAGTGCACGTTATACCCCATCTTATGGGGCAAAGCATGTTTGTGTAAAGTGCACATTATGCCCCATTTATGGGGCAAAGCATGTTTGTGTAAAGTGCACGTTAATGACGTTATGCCCCATCTTGTGGGGGAAAGCATGTTTGTGTAAAGTGCACGTTATACCCCATCTTCAGGGCAAAGCATGTTTGTGTAAAGTGCACGTTATACCCCATCTTAAAGGGCAAAGCATGTTTGTGTAAAGTGCACGTTATAATCCATCTTAAGGGGCAAAGCATATTTGTGTAAAGTGCACGTTATACCCCATCTTGTGGGGGAAAAGCATGTTTGTGTAAAGTGCACGTTATACCCCATTTTCAGGGGCAAAGCATGTTTGTGTAAAGTGCACGTTATACCCCATCTTGTGGGGGAAAAGCATGTTTGTGTAAAGTGCACGTTATAACCCATCTTCAGGGGCAAAGCATTTTTGTGTAAAGTGCACATTATACCCCATCTTAAGGGGAAAAGCATTTTTGTGTAAAGTGCACATTATACCCCATATTAAGGGGCAAAGCATGTTTGTGTAAAGTGCACATTATACCCCATCTTAAGGGGAAAAGCATTTTTGTGTAAAGTGCACATTATACCCCATATTAAGGGGCAAAGCATGTTTGTGTAAAGTACACATTATACCTTATCTTGGGGCAAAGCATGTTTGTGTAAAGTGCACGTTATACCCCATCTTATGGGGCAAAGCATGTTTGTGTAAAGTGCACGTTATACCCCATATCAAGGGGCAAAGCATGTTTGTGTAAAGTGCACGTTATACCCCATCTTAAGGGGCTAAGCATGTTTGTATAAAGTGCACATTATACCCCATCTTAAGGGGCAAAGCATGTTTGTGTAAAGTGCACGTTATACCCCATCTTAATAATTCAATAAACAATTCTTCCAAGTATTTAAAAAGAGGCAAATAATTTTCAAATATAGAAATAAAAATGGTCTTGGATCTGCTTTGTGACATCATAGTGTACATTCGAGGTCATGCTGTTGAAATCTTTCAAATGTTTTGGGCCATTCTCTGTATGTGACCAGCCAGAGAATGGCCACCGTGGATTCCTGGCAGACCCCATGGGTTCACTGGGGCCATTTTCTGTTACATTACATGTGTGACCAGCCAGAAAATGGCCACAGTGGATCCCTGGCAGACCCCATGGGTTCACTGGGGCCATTCTCTGTTATGTTACATGTGTGATCAGCCAGAAAATGGCCCCAGTGGATCCCTGGCAGACCCCAAGGGTCCACTGGGGCCATTCTCTGTTACAATACGTGTGTGGCCAGCAAGACAATTGCCCCAGTGGATCTCTGGCAGATCCCAGGGGTCGACTGGGGCCATTCTCTGTTACATTACGTTTGTGACCAGCAAGAGAATGGCCCCGGGGAGTGAATCCCTGGCAGACCCCAGGAGTCCACTGGGGCCATTCTCTGTTACATTACGTTTGTGACCAGCAAGAGAATGGCCCCAGTGGATCTCTGGCAGACCCCAGGGGTCCACTGGGGCCATTTTCTGTTACATTGCGTGTGTGACCAGCCAGAGATTGGCCGCAGTTTATCCCTGGCAGACCCTAGGGATCCACTGGGGCCATTCTGTTACATTAGGTGTGTGACCAGCCAGAGAATGGCCGCAGTTTATCCCTGGCAGATCCCATGGATCCACTGGGGCCATGCTCTGTTACATTACGTGTATGACCAGCCAGAGAATGGCCCTGTTAACTCCTAAATGGAATAAGACATCAACATGATTTTGACACCAAATTGTTTTTTAATAATCCTCTATCATATATATGAAAATTCAAGGAAATATTCCTTTAAGTTTTCAGGATTATTTAGGGTATCCACATTTTGTGATACTGATAATAGAACACTTTCCAAGATCTATACATAACTATATCAATTTTGTTATTTGATTTCAGTCTTCAATGGCATAACATCTTTCTCTCTTGAATGTGATTTTAGATACGCTTGGAAAATAATAATAATAATACTTGTTTTTATATAACTCTTTTCTACGCAAGTATGCCTACTCAAAGTGCTTTATAATGGAGTCTCAAAGCTGCAGCCACACATGGCACACAAGCGTATATCTGATGAGGAAACAATTTTAATCTTTTGTTGAATAAATAAATTTGAAATTTTATGAAGTTGTATCCTTAACCAATTATTTTAATGGGTTGTTTGCTTTTCATGATCTTCAGTAGATTTGAAATTATTTTATTCATGGGTATCTCTAGTTGTTTAAAGTAACCAGACTTCTGCATGTAAGTAATACTAATTGTAGGTGAACTCCTTGTTTTGCAAGCAAAGTGCATGGTTGCTTGCTAACACTGATACATGGTTGCTTGGTAACCCTGATGCATGATTGTTTGCCCTGATGAGATATTACTCCTAATCTCTCTTGTATTTCTTCTCTTCTTACAGGTGTCGGAGGTCAATCTCTTTGCTGGGGAAAAAATTCACCTCGGTCTTCATCTAGCGGTCTGCTCCTGGCCAACGGATCGGACAAAGATATTGGTTTATGGGTGGTACGTGTTATTGGTTTATGGGTGGTACGTGTTCTTGGCTTATGGGAGGTACGTGTTGTTGGTTTATGGGTGGTACGTGTTATTGGTTTATAGGTGGTACGTGTTATTGGTTTATGGGTGGTACGTGTTATTGGTTTATGGGTGGTACGTGTTATTGGTTTATGGGTGGTACGTGTTGTTGGTTTATGGGTGGTACCTGTTATTGGTTTATGGGTGGTACGTGTTGTTGGTTTATGGGTGGTACGTGTTATTGGTTTATGGGTGGTACATGTTATAAGTTTATGGGTGGTACGTGTTATTGGTTTATGGGTGGTACGTGTTGTTGGTTTATGGGTGGTACGTGTTATTGGTTTATAGGTGGTACGTGTTATTGGTTTATGGGTGGTACGTGTTATTGGTTTATGGGTGGTACGTGTTGTTGGTTTATGGGTGGTACGTGTTATTGGTTTATAGGTGGTACGTGTTATTGGTTTATGGGTGGTACGTGTTATTGGTTTATGGGTGGTACGTGTTGTTGGTTTATGGGTGGTACCTGTTATTGGTTTATGGGTGGTACGTGTTGTTGGTTTATGGGTGGTACGTGTTATTGGTTTATGGGTGGTACATGTTATAAGTTTATGGGTGGTACGTGTTATTGGTTTATGGGTGGTACGTGTTATTGGTTTATGGTTGGTACGTGTTATTGGTTTATGGTTGGTACGTGTTCTTGGTTTATGGGTGGTACGTGTTCTTGGTTTATGGGTGGTACGTGTTATTGGTTTATGGGTGGTACGTGTTATTGGTTTATGGGTGGTACGTGTTATTGGTTTATGGGTGGTACGTGTTATTGGTTTATGGGTGGTACGTGTTATTGGTTTATGGGTGGTACGTGTTATTGGTTTATAAGTGGTACGTGTTGTTGGTTTATGGGTGGTACGTGTTATTGGTTTATAAGTGGTACGTGTTGTTGGTTTATGGGTGGTACGTGTTATTGGTTTATGGGTGGTACGTGTTATTGGTTTATGGGTGGTACGTGTTATTGGTTTATAAGTGGTACGTGTTGTTGGTTTATGGGTGGTACGTGTTTTTGGTTTATGGGTGGTACGTGTTGTTGGTTTATGGGTGGTACGTGTTATTGGTTTATAAGTGGTACGTGTTGTTGGTTTATGGGTGGTACGTGTTGTTGGTTTATGGGTGGTACGTGTTATTGGTTTATAGGTGGTACGTGTTATTGGTTTATGGGTGGTACGTGTTGTTGGTTTATGGGTGGTGCGTGTTATTGGTTTATAAGTGGTATGCGTGTTGTTGGTTTATGGGTGGAGTACGTGTTATTGGTTTATGGGTGGTACGTGTTATTGGTTTATGGGTGGTACGTGTTATTGGTTTATAAGTGGTACGTGTTGTTGGTTTATGGGTGGTACGTGTTTTTGGTTTATGGGTGGTACGTGTTGTTGGTTTATGGGTGGTACGTGTTATTGGTTTATAAGTGGTACGTGTTGTTGGTTTATGGGTGGTACGTGTTTTTGGTTTATGGGTGGTACGTGTTGTTGGTTTATGGGTGGTACGTGTTATTGGTTTATGGGTGGTACGTGTTATTGGTTTATGGGTGGTACGTGTTATTGGTTTATGGGTGGTACGTGTTATTGGTTTATGGGTGGTACGTGTTATTGGTTTATGGGTGGTACGTGTTATTGGTTTATGGGTGGTACGTGTTATTGGTTTATGAGTGGTACGTGTTGTTGGTTTATGGGTGGTACGTGTTGTGGTTTATGGGTGGTACGTGTTATTGGTTTATGAGTGGTACGTGTTGTTGGTTTATGGGTGGTACATGTTGTAGTTTATGGGTGGTACATGTTATTGGTTTATGGGTGGTACGTGTTGCCAAATGAAAGTTTTGTTTCTTAGAAGACTGAATTTCTTAGGCTGAAATGTTCACATATATTCAGGCCTTAATTAGCACCATCCATTGGCAAATAATTCAATTAAAAATAGATTCCCAAAAATGTATCTGCCATTGAGTAATTAGTGCCATTGAGTAATTAGTGCCATTGAGTAATTAGGTTTCATGGTTTAATACTTCAGTAATTACAGTAGGTTTCCAATTGCGTTCTCAATTAACTCAAATTATTGTAATTTGATTAAGTGATCTTTTTCTGTTTGCTCAGAAATTAATTATCCAGGACTGTTCTACTGTATAGAACCCAATGGCAGGACACCTCCATCCACATTAATGGCAGTCTGTGTACACTCTATACAGTACATGTTACATCTGTTTGATGTATAATGTCTTTGCTTTTTTTTTTCTTTTTCTTATCCATGATTTATTTATGATGTGAATTGTAGAAAAGTAAAAAGAATTAAATGAAGCACTTTTGGAATATACACACGGCATGACTAACTACGACATGTCAATTAGCAAATTTGAATAATGTCACATGTCCGAAATACACATGTCCATAATGGACACACTGTTGTTTACAATTTTTCCTGCAGTAATTGCATGTGATTGGTTGGGAAACAAAGGGAAAATTCTCCTAGCAGTTGGTTGGTTGACGTACCCAAAAGCAATCACGCCCTGCTAAAAGTGGTTTGAAATGATCCATAGAGGTAATACAAGCGATAATGGGCTGCCTTATTCTGGGGTTTTTGTATTTTTATGTTCAGCAATGTGTCTTGAATTTTAAACTCAAGAACTGTTGATCGTTCTTCTGAATGCTTAGCCCTTTCTGTACAGGAGAAATTTACCCAAAGCATTCATACTTCCACAGACTTTAAGATTAAGTGTCTTTGATACAACAGTGGAAAATAAAGTGGTAGAATACTAAAGAGTTGTTATTATGAACACATGATGCTGTGCCAGTAATGTGGCCCATTGTGAAAGAAATATTTAAACAGTAAAAACACCAATCTTTTGAAATTATGGTAATAGTGTGGGAGAAAGTAGGATAAATGCTACTTGTAAGTATTCTTAAGTAGCACTTGTGGGTATTGTAAATCCAGACAAACAGTAATGTGATCCTGGTGGTAATATTTTTGTGCTGGTCTGTTTGCACTAATGTTAAAACAAGCAGGTGAGAAGTGAGCAAATCATAAGAAAGGATAGGTTTATAAGAAATGTTTCACAACAGGGCATTTGATAGTGCAACAGATTTTGTCAGGGCCCTAGCTTATTATGTAGAAAATAACATTAAGCGAAACCAACAACTTGGTGCATATGAGTACAAGATAGATAAGGTCATGAACTTGAAAGTTTTGAAACAATTTGTTAGTTTACCTATCCCTCTCCAACCTATATCTACATACTGCACTCTGTTCAACTTCTCCAACCTCTTTCACCACTGACATAATCTAATCTTAGGCACAATTTGACCATCGTTGTCGTGGTGTCATTAAGCCTCACCAAACAAACAAACAATTTGTTGGTAACTAGGGAGCTCAAGAAACAAAGGTGTGGCATAAGGAGGTGATGATATTGCTCATTGATATCTTTTGTTCCCTGCAGCACATCTTTGAAACCCACGGTGCACGAGAAGCTGGTGTGTTATGTGTCAGTGACAGCTGTCCCACCTCTTGTGCCCTGTGCGAGCTGCTTACACATGAAGTATTCAGAGATGGGTGTAAGGCGAGACGGAGTATCAGGTCTGTCATCATAATTCCAATCAATTTCTTTTTAATGTCAGGGGTGGAAAATATAGCGGATCACAGAACCATAGTCCCGTAAATCAGTAAAGGGGAGAAAAGGTGTGCAAGAAAGAAACTAAAGCACAGAGATCAATTTTCTTCTTAACAAGAAATATACTTAAAGCAACTAATTTGATATTTCCTGCTGGAATTAAGCATTTTGTTCTTTCATTGTTGTAACGGTATATTCATATCAATTTTGTTCAATATTTTCTATGCTCCCAGAAAGTAAGATATTTGTTCCACCCCGGCTAGTGCATTACTGTAGATATTTCAACAAGTTTGATTTTATTATGGTCAAATAGGTACTGAAATGCTTTCTTTAAGGATTAGTTCAAAGGTCAATAGCTTATATGAAAGAGGACTTTAAAATAAACAAAATAGTGAAGAAAGCATTCAAAAATCTTAAAGGATTAGTTCATGGGTCGATAGCTTATATGATAGCTTATGTGAAAGAGAACTTTACACGAAACAAAATAGTGAAGAAGCATTTAAAAATCTTAATTCATTAAGGAGTTATCTTAGTTTAAAGTTTGATGTCATTTGTATAGAAATGCCTGAAATCAGACTAACTTGTAATGTGATAGCCTCAGATTCTTCAGTCTTTATGTATTCTATCATGTTTTGTCCTGCGATTTTGTGACTTAAAACCATGAGATATATCAAAAAAGTAGTAAAACAGAATCTAGGAAGGGTATTTGTAATATACCACCTGAAGACAGTTTGAAGAAAAATAATTTAAAAAGTAACAAATTAAATAAATTTTGTTTGCTAAGAATGTGAGGATGAAGACGCCAACTTTCCATAGTAGACTTACACACCAGTCATTTCTACACAGATAAGATAAGAGATTTAAGCTTGAATATCTCCATAATGGAATAAGATTGTTTAACGCTTTCTTCACCATTTTGTTTCTTTTGAAGTCCTCTTTCACACAGCATGGACATGCTTGACCCACTACTCCTTTAAAGATATATGTTTAGAAATAAAAATCTTTTCTGGTGAATATAAAATCTGGTGACTATAAAATATCAAAATTTTCCGGCAAATTGGTGCTGCACTGCAGTACTCATTAAAAAATTGAATGCCTTCTTCACCATTTTGTTTCTTTTGAAGTCCTCTTTCATATAAAATAGACATGCTTGACGCCTGAACTAATCCTTTAATAGCTTTTGGAATTCCGGATGTATTTTGGCTTTTAAGGTAATGAGTCATTGAATGTTTCTGTACATAGGTTCTGCGTTAATATCAAATAGTTGCATATGATTATTTTGTCATCAATTCATGTCATAGCAGCATTAATGTAAGATTCATAGTTGGGATCAAGCGCATTCACAGCTTTATTTCATACAGGTGGGATTTTTATGTGAATAAAGTGAATATGGGAATTTTTGTTGAGCAGAGAGATTTGATTTTAAGATTCTTTTTGTGCAATATTTGATCTTGTATTTGATCATTTTGATCCATCGGCATTTGTGTTGATCCCTTGATTACCGTGATTAGGCTCATCTTTTATTTGTATTAAAAGGTTATGGACACAACAAAATAATAGTCTTGTACAAAGAGCTTTCAAATATTAAGTAGAATATTCTGTAATTTGTAAAAGAGCATTTTAAATTTTAGAAAAGTTGGTGATCAATATTTGAAGATTTTTAGTAGGCAAGATTTATTTAGGATTGGGAAGACAGCCAAAATCTCAGTAATGATGCATCAAATATCTTTCCTAAATAAAGTTCAGTGATTATAAGTCCTTGGGGGTCTATTCCATTTAGAATCGGGGCTAAGGTTAAGATAAAAAAATCCACTTTAAAATTCTCTTGCTTGTTTGGAAGAATTGTGGTAAGCAATGAAACAACAGAGAACATACACAAGGAAACTTGCATTTAACTTTGCCTGTGATAATTTAAAAACTTTTAAGATTGTCAGTATTAAATGATTTCTTGTTGCTGTATTCACATTGAGTTAAAAGCAGGCACAATTTGACTCTCGGTGTCGTTAAGCCCTCATCAAACAAACAAACTACTCTTACACTTCCGTAGACCTTTCAATTTGAGCAGTCTGTAAGAAGACAGTTTTTCTAATAATGTATGGAATATATTTTCAGTTATTATGAAGTGATGGATCGCTCTCGTGGATTATTACTGAAATGATCTCAATATTATTTTTTGCTTGAATAGATTCGAGTATGGAGCTTATACCACCAGAGCTTGCAGCAATATTTGGATCAGATCCTATAGCAGAACCACCACCACCTCGCTGCCTCAGACATAGCTTTGCCGTCCATACCCAATTTGAAATGTCGCCACCATTTCCAGGATTTTCACCTATTCATTCCATGAAGAAAGATGGTGTGGTGATTCTAAATTCAGGAGACACCTTGATTGCAGTGTCAGTGTGTTTGGCAACTCCCTCGGCACTGGATGCGGTACTATCTCCATCTTCAGGTCAGATTTCATTTCAAAGACGACCTTCATCCTCCCTCATCCAGTACCTCAAAGGGGACCTCCTCCATGTCCTCATCTCAGAAAGTGCCCTTATTTTCAATCTTTGACCTTTCATCAGATTCTTGTGCTTCATCCCAAACTTACAGTGACAGCATGTCAGACATCATAGATTGCCATCCAAATTCAAGAAAAGTTTCGGAGATTAAAGATTTAACATTCAGTTTGAACAACGATGGGTTGGATCGGACAAGTGTAAGTAAGCAAAGGCGTGAGATGTCTTCCAAAGTGTGTTCAGATTGCTCCATCAGTGACTCGTCTAGAAAAAAAGACTTTTTGGATGTGATTGTTGAAACTCAAGAGGATTCATTGGTTTGTCAAAGAAGGGGAAAGGAAAATGAACCAGCGGCAAGTGTTGCGTCTCTTAAACCATGTCTTTCAGATTCAGAAACAGTGCAAGAAATGGGCCAAGACAAACTCAAGTCTCTTAATGTTGCAAGAAGTAGTTTGGAAAGACGAGTTCATTTACAGTACCAAGGGAAATTACCAAAGATTGCCTCACCAGAACTTCTGACAAAGAGAATCAGATTATCATGTGACATGTCACATGAGAGCAAGGAAGACAACAGCCTTTGTTCATGTGAGAACACGTCACTTTCCTCCACTCAATTAGAATCGCAATTTCAAAGAAGTGCTAGTCTTTCAGCAAAAGATATCAATTCTCAAATGAAGGAAACATCTTCATTAAACAGAAGTCCGTCACACTCGGGAGGAAACGGAATCAATAACAATATTGCCCTTCATCAAGATCTGTTCTCAAGGTGTACCTGTGGACACATTAAATCAACATTTCAGATCCACGGACAGACCCTTTCCCCGAGACCATCCGTCTCCCATAGCAACGCCCTCATATGGACCTCTGAGAACACTGGCTCGGAGAGTTACGTTTCTTTCTCAAACCAATCTGAAAGTAATTGTAGCATTGGAACAGAAATGGAAGAGTCTTGTCCTTACCACTGTCCAAACTACGACGATACTCAGGGTAGTACAGCCACCATCAAAGACTGCACGTGCAACCTTCAAAGGATATTCTTTTCAGTCAGGAGGTTTGTAGAGCGGTCAAGCATTGAGGACAGTGACATCAATGACTTTGAAAGTGAGTATTGGTATTCGTGTTACACACATTCTCTCCACATGTGCATTAGATATAGTTGCGGACTGGGAGGAATTGCATTACATTGGAAACATCCCATCATGTTCAGTTTACTTAAAGGTCTTAATCCAGAAAGAGGCAGACTGCCAGTGACCAAAAGGGTACTTAGAAAGGGGCTGCCCCAACAAGGACACTTCAGGTGTAAATGAGAGAGAAATCAATACAACATATAATGTAACTGCTTTCTTGTAGATAGGGGACTTCATGTAGGGAATTGGTTCAAGCAATAGGTTTTTCCATACCTATGTTATGATGTGAATTATGGAATTTTAAGCCTTTGTCCCATAATTGCCAATAAATTGATCATTAAATTACATAACATGAATAAATCTGTTGTATTATTCAGCAGATGATGGAATCCAATGAATTACAGCTACTTATGTCATTATTACTCTTGTGAAAGGGTCTTTACAAGCAATTAGGTTGTAACATAATTATCATTCTTCTGAATAATGATTGTATTTATTGTATGCATTTTGTTTACATAGCATCAGGCCCAGACTACAACAACATGATTTCTCTCAATGTGACTGGGCCATCAGACGTGACTCTTGTCAAAAACTCCTCCCTGGTTTCACCTGATGTAAGTGCTTTCCCTCCCTTTGATAGTGTTATGTATATAAAAGTAGTGGAATTAAGGTTTTTGACAGATCCTATAGAAGTCATGTTTAATATTCGTATAATTCTCTCAGAAATATTTAATGTGCTGAGAAATAGTTTTAAAATAAACTAGGTGTGAATGTTGACGACGACGACGAGTGAACACACAATTACAATGACGGGGTTGTCACCTGCGTAATCCGTTATGATAGTAACAATGCTATCACAAAACGCTTAATATGACCCGGGCGAGAACACAGGTACGGCGTACGGACAGACATAACATCGGCAACCAAGTCAATGTCCACGGCCTTTAATAACCAGTTGTGGTGCACTGGCGTGTCTACCCAACCCAGGCTTGAACCCAGGACCTTGTGGTTTGTAAACATGTATGATAACCGCAACACCACAGTAGATAGATGTGTGAATTTTATTATTTTTGGTTGTTAAGAAATTAAGTCAATCATCATTCTTGAACAGTTTTGTTTTGCAGTGTGGTAAATCTGTGTTTGATGTACATCTTCTTGGTTTGTATAATTTACCATTGCATGAACCATCTTCATTGATTTCAGAAACTGTTGTAATGATGTGTTTCTGTGTTTTTTAACCAGTATACATTGTTCATGTGGAAAACATTTAATGACTACTAAAATTTAGAGTTCAAGAATGATTTTGATCGGTCTATATTTTGGTTCCAAGGTGCCTTGTATTGAAGTTCGGCAGATCACCATGGATGCTGAGCACTATATATGTGATGCCATATGCAAGCAGGCTACATGGGGCAGACGCTACATCGCCTTCACAGACTATGATATGAACATATTGGATGTAAGTCTCGTTTTTGCATTGTCATTATATAGTATCATTTTCATTAGTTCTTGCCAACCTGACTTTAATATTTTCCTTCTTATTACATTTTCTCCTAAGTGGGTGGATTATGATTCTTTCTCAGGATACACTTAGAGCTCTAGGTTAAAGGGAATTGATCTTGGATCTTATTCTCTTGAAATTAAAGGAGTATTGACCATGAATTTACATTTATTTTGGATATATGATATGAAGAATGAAGAAACAAATTTACTTCTAGTTATACCTTACCTTTCATGCTATAAATATGCAATCTGGTCACATGACCTGATTCTAATGCACTTCTAACCGACCTTAAAAACGTAGTTACCAGCCCAGTAACTCCATATTACCTCTACTAACCCTCACTTCTACTAACCCTCACTTCCTTTCAGTGCGTTGTTATCACAACATCGCTGGAACTGGTCAAAAAAAAAATTAGAAATTTAATTTTTTCTCTAAAGATTTTCTCCCTTGCAGCTTCTACCAGGCAGGTTTTTACGCTGTTCTGCCTTATTTGGTTCGTCTTTTCAAGTCTTCTGAGGTAAGACAAGGTAGCCATAGGGACCGGGTATTATTCGGTCCGACTCACAGGACTTTTCCGTTAAGCCTACACTTAGGATAGAAGGTTTTTGTCTCCATCTGTACAAAGCGAGTGGCTAGTTCAAGAGAGTCTCACTCTCGCGGCGGGTGTTTTTAGGCCCTAGAGCACCAAGTGTGCCTGTCTAGTGGACCTCTTGCCCCTGGGTTTAAGTGTTTTTCACCCTCGGCCCGTCCTTCCACGAGGAAGCCTAGCATTATACTATGCATTGTAATAACATGTTAGGATATCTTCAGTACAGGTTCTCGTAAGCATTAGGCCAATTTCTTCAATGGATGTTGGCGCATGCGTATTGGGTCGATATCACCACAGGGTGTTCGAGGAGTCGGCTTCTTACAGCTCCAAGGAGCTACAGTTGTTACAAGAGAGCCTATATTTTATGTAACGTTACCAGTACCTATCGTGTTTTCGTTTTTCTCGCATATAATTAAGACAAAGTTTTTAATTTTTAAGCTTGAATTTTGTGGCATTGGAGAGACCTTGAGGGGGTCTCTCCGACGTCCTCTTTACAGGAGATCTAATCTTTTCTTTGTATCTCCACAGACACCAAGTTACTGAGTGGTTCATGTTTTCCACGCTACCCCTACGTTTTATAGAATTTACGTTCGGTGCATTTTCTCGGGTTTAAAAACAAATTCTGATAAAATGTTTTGATGTACTAAATTGCTGTGGCTTACCTCTATGTTTGACGAAGGGTCGTATGTACATCCCCCGTAGGGGCGTCTTGGTGTAAGTGTATATGCATTCATATATATTTTTTACTTTTCAGATAAACGCCAAGAGGTGACATAAATCAATTAGTCTCAGAGTTTGTACTTAAGCCATGGCCATCGTCTCGATAGATTACTGAGTCGTGGAGGCCTGTGTTTGTAGTTAACTTTGTTAACTTTTTCCTGATTAACCCCCTGGAGGCCCCTGACTCGATAGATTTATGAGTTGGCAGGGCCACGGGTGCGGTCTATTAGATGTAAGTTATATTGACAAGCTAAGTGGCGTCCTAGACGTCACTTAAAATAAACCACTATAAAGAAGCGCCCCCTTCTCGATAAGATTACTGAGTTGTGAGTGGCGCGTATTTTAGTGGGTAAAGCCTTTCTACACGGCTATGGCTCACGGTTCCGTGATAGGGACCAGTATGGCCACGTAAAGGCGGCGCCCAAAGAGGTTATACGTGAGTCACAAGTGATCTCACGGGTCCTTTTTGGTCCGTACGGCCCCGGTGATCGGATCTACGGCCCATGTTTACGGGTCCGTGATGGCTTCGTACGGGTCCATTGGACAGCTCCACGGCCCGTGTTTACGTGTCCATTGGACGGCTTAGTGGCCTACGGCTCCGGTGAACGGGTCCATACGGCTCCAGAGTTTTGTAATGGGATAACGTACTCTGTAGGATAAACCCGGAAATAGACCCGCTAGCTACGAAGCTACGTGGTCAGGTGATAGGTGACAATCTTCACAAGAAGTACAGCATCACGAGAGCTATTTTCTTCTTGGTCGTGTAGCCATTAGCTACCCAGTTCCATGGCCTGGTGAACTGCATTAATAAGATTTTCCGCTTTGGACGTTACAGTTCCGTAATATTTTTCACCAGTATCATGGACATGGAGGACAGGTCTCCGAGTGTTGGTGCGTCACGCACTCGCTTGTAAACGCTTCTGTTAGTTATGCTCTGGTGATATCCAAAAGAAAAAACCTGTGTACACCGCTGTGGACCACGGTTCCGCGAAGGGACCAGTAGGACCACAAGAGGCGGCACCCTAAGCTTCTCAGCTCCGTGGTGAAGGGTGTTTAACGGAATTCACGGCCCATGTAGTATACACAGGACATCAACTTTTTCGTGATTTCTACCCCAGTGCTTGGGTTAATGACTCATACAGATGACGTAGTACGTTAAACCCCTGTCAAAATTAATTCTATGAACGATACTTTTCTTGACATAGGTGGCCTTTTGATAGACAATCTCACGATCGGGATAGCTATTAAAAACAATGGCACGAATAGTTCATACTATACTTGAACACCTTTTTAAAGCAGTTCAACGTGGCTTGCGGCTTCACGGCCTGTTAGTTAACTACCCGTACAGACATACCTTATTAGTTTTCACCAGATCCGTAGCCCTAGGCTCCACAGTTCCAAGGTTGTAAGTATACGTCATACTTTAACACCTTTTCGAATCAACTTCATAGACAAGTTTTGCTGTTGATAGGAGTGGCCTAGAGTTACGCGGTTCTGCAACTGCTACAGTCTTCAGACACCGCTTTGGAGCCGTAAACAATGGCATACGGCTCTGCGGTCTTACGACCCAAAACCGTCTCGCAGCTAATTAGCCTTACACGCTTACCAGCCCGTTTTGTATACATTGTATATTAACAACCTGCCTTTTAATTCCTAACCATTGGTTTAGTTCAGTAAAGTTTAAACAAACTTTGCTCAGGGTCAGCAGTCTTATCTGCCACGTTGCTCCACAGTTCCGCTGTTGTACGAGTTTTTACAGAGTTAACGGCCTGTAAAGTGTACGAAGTACATTAACCCTAAGTTAGAATTAACTTATCAGTGCTATCAGCCTGAATGACTCTTCCCGCTTAACGGCACTTCACCCTGGGCATTTCGCCGACATTCGGCATTTCGCTCATTTCTCTCCTCCGGTCCTCTCCACAACGGAGCAGGTCCCGGAGTAGGGACAGAAAGAAGCTGGAAGCTCTAATGGGAAGAATTTTAGTTCCATCAATGTTAGGATTTTTCCTTCCTTCATGGACCTCTTTACATCCAAACTTCCGTCTTGGATCACACAGGCCGTGGAGAAGAGGCTGTTGCCTCCCACACACCACCGGCCATCAGCGACCAATGCGTATTTTCGACACCCCCAGACTAGGCAAGTCATAGAGAGGACAGTCTTAAAGTCTACCCTCGGGCTGAAAATGGTCTCATTCAGTACCTCCGCTTTACACGTTTAGTCGGTGGCCACCTCCGTTTGGTGGTGGTGCGGACGCTCCCACCTGTTGTGAGGAACGAAGTTTCCACTATCAGACTTTCACCGTCAGTGCTGACGGAGGCGTCTTGGTCGAGGTAGGGGCACATTTCATGTGACCCCCTATGACAGAAACTTGGACAGGTACTTTGCCTATTTCACAGGCAGTATGCCGGGCATTTTGCACCTTTTACCGCTAGTGCTGAGCAAGGCAGTTCAGATTCGCGCCGACTTTACACCGCTGTTGTGGTCTCCTTTTTGGACAGAGAGGAAGGGACTCCAAGAGTTTCTGGAATCCTTCCTCTCGTCTCGGCACAGGACGAACTATGCCAGCCTTAAGGCGGCTCACCTCGGACTATGAGAACATGATCACAACTGTCTCGCTTCAGTGGAACCCCCACAGGATGGGCGTGCTTCCCATAGGTGACCAGAGCGATCAGGACCTTATTCGGTCTCCCGGACGTAGGTCTGTCTGCATCCGTGGACGATCGCAAGCTCTTGATTCTTTGCGTCCTATCTCCTGACCCGCGGGTTTCAGGGTCGATGCATTTACTTTTCAAAGGGACTCACTATGTGAGTTACGTTTTCCGCCTTTCACGCTAGTACCGAGTGTGCTAAGCAAGGCGACGTATGACCAATAGCGGCCACTTGGCCCAGCCAACTGCGGTTCCCTCAGCTGCTCAAGACTTTGCAGGTTTCCTGTACGAGCCTCGGGTCAGGGACGACTTTTGTCTCTTTCCCAGGCTCCGGCAAACTGCATCACAGTCCCAGAGCACTTCGTTTGACTGTGTGGCTTTTGTCTGCCGGTCCTTGGCGTAGCAAGGCCTTTCTGAGGAGTTGTTCACCCCCCTCCCCATTTTGGAGGGGGCCCTCTCTCAGACTTGGTTTGGTCACTGGCTCTGGGATAGCTTGCAGCCATCCACCGAGGTTTTCCAGTTGGGTCGACGGTCATTGATTCGCGACCACTGGGAAGATACACGGAGATCTTATCGTACTGTGTCACGAGACATTTTCCTCCGATGGATCGTCCAGAAGCAATCTCTTAAAGTTGTCGACACTGTTAATGGAAAGGCCGGGGTATGCACTCAGGTTCGAGGCATAGCCCCTTTCACGGGATTTCTCGCATATCACGGTTTTTCCCCTTGTTTTTGCCTGACATACTTTGCGAAGTTCATGTTACCCCGCTAACTTTTGCTCTTATGCAGTTACGCGCTAACGAATTTTTCCCCAGTCCGGGAATTCTTCAATTCGTTTTAGCTAGTACACGCTTCGTTCCCAATCGTATTTTACTAGTCGGTTCCGTCTCGTGGACAAACTCTGTGCGTTTTGGGGTGTTATTGTACACACTACTATGATATTCATATCGTATCCAAACGCTCTTCAGGTTGGCATATTTTTCGAGTTTCTAACTCAGGTTCATGCGACGTTTGCCTCAGTTACAGTTAACGAATAGTGCCTTGCTCGGTTTGACTGTAACTAGAAGTGGTTTACTATGTTTTAGTACTTCCCACTCTAAGGTCTTTCGTCCTTAAGAGAAGAAGGAATTTTGTCCTTTAAGTGGGATAAGACTAGTGAGAGTTTTAGTACCAGCCTTTAGAAAATTGTGCTGCGACCTGAACTCCCTTCCTTCCTATCCTCGGTTGCAATCTGATTGCATATTTATAGCATGGAAGGTAAGGTATAGTTTTAAGTAAATTTACTCCGCTAAGCGTAGCGGGGATATTTACGAAAGTTATACTTACCTTCCATGCATCCCGGCCCGCCTCCCCTCTCGTTCAAGCCTATAGGTGGAATGTTAAGTGAGGGTTAGTAGAGGTTATATGTAGGTCAGGGCTGGGCTGGTAACTACGTTTTTAAGGTCGGTTAGAAGTGCGTTAGAATCAGGTCATGTGACCAGATTGCATATTTATAGCATGGAAAGTAAGTATAACTATCGTACATATAGCCGGGTAAGTTTAGGTCATATAGAAAAATTACAGAGAGGGGTGCCCGGTTTTAAAGTCTAGGTCGGGAGCAATTCAAGGTCAAAGGTCAGTATGTTGTCAAAATATTAAAATGGCCCAATCCTGTTTACAGATATATCAAATTACACGGCTGGTCATAAGGAATTCAAAAAGGTATAGTTTGCTATACCTGTGATCTTCGAATATCTTGCTATGGTCGGAAATTTGCTAAAGGTCATCAAACTTTTGATTAGTCACTATACAGGGGTCAAAACCAATACATTTATCAATCTTTTTAAAAAGCATAACAAATGAATTGTAAGATCATTTCCATTACTAAAGTCTATAGTGTGATGTACCAATCATGTCTAGTTTTAGAGATATAGGGCGATATCCATAGTGTACCTACAGGGACAGATGTACGGGGGTGGGGACATTATTGATATTATCCTACATTGTCCTACAAAGCTGAAGGTCTGCACAGTTGTTCTTTGCTTCATCTAATAAATGTAAATCCATGACTAAACCGCCTATGTGACGTTTTCACTTTTTAGGTGTGTTGGGATACTTGTACAGTGTACGTTCTCATGAAGGCTCTGGTGCGTGCTTGGCCTCAAGACCGACATTCCTCGGACATCTTTGAATTTGAAGATGAGACTACCAAGTAAGTGATAAGCTCTTTTCCTGTGAAACAGTAGATATGCAGACAGTGCTTACCTGTACAGCTGCAATATTGCAAAATATTATAATTTCTTTTTTATTATTAACAGGGTGCTAATGAAAATAGAATTGCACTACTTTTTAGGCCTGAAAGACTTCCTAATAAGCACCCGGCCATGTACAGTGTGGTATTCGAACTGCATTGTATGAACTGGTTTATACCAGCCCCACAATAACCACCAAAAAACATCGTGAGCATCAGATGCAAAATAAGCAAGTTTTGAGTCTTCAAATTAATCAAATAAATTGTGTTATCAGTCAGAAAATGTTGGCTGCGAGCTTATTAGAGAAGGGTCGCTTATTAGAACAGGGGCACTTATTAGGGCAGGGGGCAGTTATTAGAGTGGGGCTTCTTAGAGCAGGGGGCGCTTATTAGAGCAGGGGCGCTTATTAGAGCAGGGGCGCTTATTAGAGCAGGGGCACTTATTAGAGCATTGGTGTTCTTTAGAGCAGGGGCGCTCTTTAGAGCAGTGGCGCTCATTAGGGTGAGTGGCGCTCATTAGGGTGGGGGTGCTCATTAGGGCAGGGGGTGCTTATTAGGGCGGGGATCATTAGGGCAGGGGTCGCTCATTAGGACAATGGGGCTTTCATTAGTCCACAATTGATTAGAAAAATGGCAACAACAACAACAAAAAGTTACAGTTTATTTTGCAATTGCTGGAATGGTTTTTGTACTTCTAAAAATCTTCTATTTTTACTTTTAATTTTGCATCTGTTTAAGTTTGAAAGTAATAAGTGCAATTTGTGATTTTTCCTCATTCTTAAACATTTAAACACAACAAGACTGAGAGTGGTAATGGGGGTATGTTATCATGAGTCCTGTAAGGATCAATTGTGCTGCGCTCTTCTTCTTCCGTTAAAGTACAGTCCTCCAATTGGAGTATATACGTACTGTGAACTAAATGCGTTTTTGGTGCAAGGTAAAAGTGTGTAGTCTATATACATGGTACAAGTAAAAAGCTACCTATGGCTGAAACTGGATGTCTGGTACACCCTTCTTGAAGCATTCAAGTAATGAGCTGTGTACCAGATGGATGAGGTAAGCCATTCCATAGATGAGCTGTGTACCAGATGGATGAGTTAAGCCATTCCATAGATGAGCTGTGTACCAGATGGATGAGTTAAGCCATTCCATAGATGAGCTGTGTACCAGATGGATGAGTTAAGCCATTCCATAGATGAGCTGTGTACCAGATGGATGAGTTAAGCCATTCCATAGATGAGCTGTGTACCAGATGGATGAGTTAAGCCATTCCATAGATGAGCTGTGTACCAGATGGATGAGGTAAGCCATTCCATAGATGAGCTGTGTACCAGATGGATGAGGTAAGCCATTCCATAGATAAGCTGTGTGTTAGATGGATGAGTTAAGCCATTCCATAGATGAGCTGTGTACCAGATGGATGAGTTAAGCCATTCCATAGATGAGCTGTGTACCAGATGGATGAGTTAAGCCATTCCATAGATGAGCTGTGTACCAGATGGATGAGTTAAGCCATTCCATAGATGAGCTGTGTACCAGATGGATGAGTTAAGCCATTCCATAGATGAGCTGTGTACCAGATGGCTGAGTTAAGCCATTCCATAGATGAGCTGTGTACCAGATGGATGAGGTAAGCCATTCCATAGATGAGCTGTGTACCAGATGGATGAGTTAATCCATTCCATAGATGAGCTGTGTACCAGATGGATGAGTTAAGCCATTCCATAGATGAGCTGTGTACCAGATGGATGAGTTAAGCCATTCCATAGATGAGCTGTGTACCAGATGGATGAGTTAAGCCATTCCATAGATGAGCTGTGTACCAGATGGATGAGGTAAGCCATTCCATAGATGAGCTGTGTACCAGATGGATGAGTTAAGCCATTCCATAGATGAGCTGTGTACCAGATGGATGAGTTAAGCCATTCCATAGATGAGCTGTGTACCAGATGGCTGAGTTAAGCCATTCCATAGATGAGCTGTGTACCAGATGGATGAGGTAAGCCATTCCATAGATGAGCTGTGTACCAGATGGATGAGTTAAGCCATTCCATAGATGAGCTGTGTACCAGATGGATGAGTTAAGCCATTCCATAGATGAGCTGTGTACCAGATGGATGAGTTAAGCCATTCCATAGATGAGCTGTGTACCAGATGGCTGAGTTAAGCCATTCCATAGATGAGCTGTGTACCAGATGGATGAGGTTAAGCCATTCCATAGATGAGCTGTGTACCAGATGGATGAGTTAAGCCATTCCATAGATGAGCTGTGTACCAGATGGATGAGTTAAGCCATTCCATAGATGAGCTGTGTACCAGATGGATGAGTTAAGCCATTCCATAGATGAGCTGTGTACCAGATGGCTGAGTTAAGCCATTCCATAGATGAGCTGTGTACCAGATGGATGAGGTAAGCCATTCCATAGATGAGCTGTGTACCAGATGGATGAGTTAAGCCATTCCATAGATGAGCTGTGTACCAGATGGATGAGTTAAGCCATTCCATAGATGAGCTGTGTACCAGATGGATGAGTTAAGCCATTCCATAGATGAGCTGTGTACCAGATGGATGAGGCCATTCCATAGATGAGCTGTGTACCAGATGGCTGAGTTAAGCCATTCCATAGATGAGCTGTGTACCAGATGGATGAGTTAGAAGCCATTCCATAGATGAGCTGTGTACCAGATGGATGAGTTAAGCCATTCCATAGATGAGCTGTGTACCAGATGGATGAGTTAAGCCATTCCATAGATGAGCTGTGTACCAGATGGCTGAGTTAAGCCATTCCATAGCCTGATGGTGTTTGGAAACAAAATTCCCTCTTGATACTCTCTCAGTATTCGCACACCCATTGAAGCACCTAACACTCATTATATGGTTTATGAGAATGACACTCAACTAGACGGACCATTTGATGCTATGACACTCAACTAGACCGACCATTTGATGCTATGACACTCAACTAGACTGACCATTTGATGCTATGACACTCAACTAGACCGACTGTTTGATGCTATGACACTCAAGTAGACCGACCATTTGATGCTATGACACTCAACTAGACCGACCATTTGATGCTATGACACTCAACTAGACGGACCATTTGATGCTATGACACTCAACTAGACCGACCATTTGATGCTATGACACTCAACTAGACCGACCATTTAATGCTATGACACTCAACTAGACCGACCATTTGATATTATGACACTCAACTAGACCGGCCATTTGATGCTATGACACTCAACTAGACCGACCATTAAATGCTATGACGCTCAACTAGACCGACCATTTGATGCTATGACACTCAACTAGACCGACCATTTGATGCTATGACACTCAACTAGATGGACCATTTGATGCTATGACACTCAACTAGACGGACCATTTGATGCTATGACACTCAACTAGACCGGCCTTTTGATGCTATGACACTCAACTAGACCAACCATTTGATGCGATGACACTCAATTAGACCGACCATTTGATGCGATGACACTCAATTAGACCGACCATTTGATGCTATGACACTCAACTAAACCGACCATTTGATGCTATGACACTCAACTAGACCGACCATTTGATGTTATGACACTCAACTAGACCGACCATTTGATGCTATGACACTCAACTAGACCGACCATTTGATGCTATGCTAGACCGACCATTTGATGCTATGACACTCAACTAGACCGACCATTTGATGCTATGACACTCAACTAGACCGACCATTTGATGCTATGACACTCAACTAGACCGACCATTTGATGCTATGACACTCAACTAGACCGACCATTTGATGCTATCTCATGCTTTTGTTCAGATGGAACAGTGCTTACTCAATAAGAATGTGGATTAGTCAAGACTTTCCGAAGTTGAATAACAACACATTTTAAGTTAACCATATGTTAAAATTCAGTCTCTCTCACATATGGTGTAAGAGATACCTGACATGCCAGTAGCTTCTACTCACTGCTTGCAAGCAACAAAACATGGCTGCATGTCATTCTCCTTTGTACACAGAACTTTAATATATTCATTCTTCTTTATTTTCATTTCAGTGATACTCCAAAGGTATACCAGACCGGATTCAGTTTTGCCTGGAATCTGAAAACAGGTAAACAGTGCATCAGGGATCAATGTTTGTGGTTCTGATGCTATCAGCATCAGGAACGTATCCGGTCCGGCTGTTGTGCCTGTGAATGTATGTGTGTATACTGTATATGCGTGTTTGTGTGTATGTATGTGTGTGTTACGCTTAGCTTATAATCACGAAATCTCCAGAACGATTTATGTTATATGTGGTACGCAGGTAGCCCATGGTCTGCAGATGTGCCCTATTAATTTTAGTGATGATGTCATGCATATTAATGAGTGGATGGGGCTTAATGTAAAAATCTTGAAATGCTTATATTTTAACAACCCCTAGTCCATTTTGTTTCATATTTGGCATAGTAATGTTGTTGGCATGCTCAAGGTGTAAATATTGTGAATCTCATTAATATGTGAAGTGGGCAGGGCTAATTGTGATTTTGCTAAATATAGCTCGTAAACACAAAATCTACAGAACGGCACATTGTTTTTATGTCATATGTAGTACATTGGTATGTCATAGTCCGCAGATGTGCCCTATTGTTTTTGATGATGATGTCACGAATATTAATGTGTGGGCTTGATTTTACTTAATGTAAAAATCTTGAAATGCCCATTTCTTAACAACCGCTTGTCCATTTTGTTTCATATGTGGAGTAATTATGATGTTACCTAGTGTGTTAGTGTTTATGGTTTAAAAGCGTTGAAATTTATTAATATGCGTAGTGGGCGGGGCTTAATATGATTTTGCTGAAAAGAGCTTGTAAACATGGTATCTCAAGGATGATAAGCTGCATTCATGTAAATGTGGTACACAGATAGCCCATGGTGTGTAGATGTGCCCTGTTGTTTTTGGTGGTAATGTCATGCATATCAATGAGTGGGCGGGGCTTACTGTTAAAATCTTTAGATGGTCATATTTAAGCAACTACATGTCCTTTTTGTTTCATATTTGGTCTAGTTATGATGTTAGCTGATGTGTACATATTCATGGTATGAAATTGTTGAATATCATTAATGTACATAGTTAATCACATGGCTAATTATGGTTTTGCTGAAAATATCTTGTAAGCCCAGTAACTGCAGGACAGAACATGAGATACAGGCCATATGCGATACACAAATAACCCATTGTCCATTTGTGTACCTTATTGTTTTTGGCTGTGATGTCATGCATATTACTAAGTGGAGGGAAGGGAGTGGCTTAATATCAAATTTAGAAAAATCTTGAAAAAGTGATCAATTCATAGCAACCATATGTCTGTTTGCATCATACTTGCATGTTATTTGTCAGTTATTGTGTACATACTTATGTTGACAAGAGCTTCTATCATTAATATGCATACCTTAATGTGAAACTGCTTCAAAAAAACTTGTAAACACATCACCTACATGTCATATGTCACTGCGGGATATATGCCAAATGGGATACCGTTTAAAATATCTCCATCAGGATATGGTATCCCAAATGAGATAAATATCAAAACTGTCATCATTCCATTCAAGCTTCAAGTTGTGCTTTCTCTTTTCATGATTTATGCATGATTAATAAAAGTCAAATTTCAATTTTTAACTAAATCTGTTTTACAGGAACTATTGATCTATCAACATTCACATTTTCATGCAGACCTTCCACTTGCTTTCACCAGTTTTGCAATGCTTTGATGGATATTGCTTATCCCTGGTGAAATGAAAGAAAGCTATCTGGGGCTTTAATGAATATTCATAACTTGATGCAGAAATTCCCTTATTTGTGCACAAATCCATATGAATAATTCATTTTCAGAGCACTGAGCTATTCAGGTTGATATCCCAATGGGGATATATTTGATATCCCCAATGGGATATTGTATCCTTTTCTGGATATCAATGTAGACTAAGATGTAGCTGTATCTCGATTGGGATATGGTATCCTGATTGGCAGTTATGCCGTACTGTATGTTATACACAAATGAGTTTGTCCATATACTAACATTTGACCTATTGTGTTAGTAGCGATGTCATGTTGGTTGGGCATTATAACAGCTTCTATTTTCAAAATGGATTTCTATTGTCAAAGTGGACTGGAGTAAAGCCTTCACATTACCATATTTTAGTACCTAATACACTCTGTACCAAAATAGCAAACAAAATTTAGTTAGCTATTCTGGTACAGAGTTTTTTAACTACCAAAAATGGAGTATAATGGCAATGTGAAGGCTTTATTCCAGTCCATTTTGACAATAGAAATCCATTTTGAAAATAGAAGCTGTTTTATGTAAAATTCTTCAAACAGTTATAAATGTACAACCGTATGCATGTTTGCATCATACTTGTAGTGTTGTCAAGTTTACTTTATTGATATGCATGGCAGGCATGGCTTATGAATGTATGTTATTTAGCATGATATCCAATGCCAAACTTGAAAATCAACCAACAATGGCAGAATGCATCAGAACCACTAAACATTTTAGTTTCCTGGTTACTTTTTGTGAATGGAAAAGAAAATGGAAAAATAAATTAAGTTTTAAATGCGGTGTTATGATGATTCTTGTCTATACTATATTAGATATTGAATTACATTAACATTTATGGCCAACCCTGAAAAAGGTATGAATTTTGAAAATAGATATGATAATACCCTTGTCAAGATTCCAACCCTTTAGCGGTAGGATTATTTCCCTTTGTTTGGAAACATCTGCATTAGTTGTTCTGCTCCTTAAAGTTTCAAACAGTCAGACCCGACCTGATAAATAACCAGGTCGGGTCTGATTTTTTTTCTTTATTTTCTTTATTCTGAATACCTTAGTTGTTGTGGAAGTTGGTGCTGAGTATCATATTAGAAATGGATGAAGTCCTTATTGTGTGGTTATTTCCATTAAGATAAAGTGGTCTGACTATTTGCTACAGTAAGTTTGTGGGTATGATTTGCTGGAACAAATTTTTAAAGAGAAGGACAAGTCATGGTGCTCCTCCAGAAGTAGAGATTATTCTGAAACTCCTACCACCTCCTTATTGGCTCTCGCCAACCCCTCTGCAACAATTGCCATTGCACCCTCACAATCCATCACGTTCTCTTTGCTTGCCCTCTGTACAACCTTCCCAGAGCTTCCCTCGCTCCCTACAACTCAATTGCTGAGTTCTTCCAGAAAAATCCTCTGGATAAAATTATCTCCTTCCTTCATCATGCCTCCCTCTACGACCATATTTAATTCTCCTCTTCCACCCCCTCTCTACTTTGTTTTTGTTTCAACCATGCACCTCCCCCCACAATCACAGCTTTCTGACCTTTTGTCCTTAAATTTCTCTCATTCTCCCCCTGTTTCCTTTACTTCCTACCTCTGGAATGATCTGACCTCTCAGACACAATTTGACCTTTAGTTGTTGTGGTGCCGTTAAGCCATCATCAAATAACAACCAATGCTTTAATAGCATTTTTATTTTTCCTTCATTAGGGAAATATGAGACTCTTCATATAGATGACCTGGCTGAGTTTGATCAGTCCAAACTGCTTAAAGTCTGGAACCCTGGCTTTCTGGCTACTCTGCAGCTGCAAAGGCGCTTAATGGTTCCCATGAGTCATGCCAACAGCGTCCACATCCTAACAAATGATGCCGTCTTCAAGAGTAAGTTTATAAACATGTAAATTCACTTATTGTAGAGACAAATGATGGGTATTACGACCATTCTGTTACTCCTAATATCATCCTGAGCAGTCCCTCCTTTATGATCTTTTATTGTGTTTTTAATTTATCCATTCAATACCTCCCTCCAAGGCTGCAGTACATATGTGCACAAGTACATATGTGCACATGTACACATGTGCACAAATACACATGCGCGCAAGCACGTGTGTGCACAAGTACATATAAAATGATTCTATCCATCTCCCTGCATAATAGACCTCAAGCAGGGGATTCTGTTGCACTCATCACACCTTACTTAACTAACTTCACTACCAGGGATATTACACATACCTTGGATGGAAGTGGCATAGATTTCTAATCCATCATCAATCATTTGCATTGTATTTCTAGCCAGTATGCAGTATTATGAGCATTGCATTGCTTGTCTGTAAATGTTCAGCTTTTATCACAACCATGGTTTTCCATTTTCCTTTATCATACATGTGAGACCTCCATTTGTTTAACAAAATTCTGCTATTTTAAAAGACACGTTTGTCATAACTTGCCATGTCATCATTCCATTTTTAATTTTCTGACAAATACAACACAGTTTTTCTTCATATCTATCCTGTTTTTCATTGCAAACATACTGGAACATGCTGAGCATTCCACCAAGATGGGATTAAACATGAACACACTGAGCTTATTATGCACAGTGAACAATCATGACCATAGTCAAACCGTTTACTGTAACTCATAACGCGTGCAAATGCCAACACCCTGTGGGCTTTGTATTGTGTGTTTGCATGAATATCTACTTACAATCCAATGCTGGCTGGAGAAATTTGTTATATTGCAAATGTCTTCTAAATCACATGTACTGTTACAGAAAAGGACACAACTATGTCTTCTAAATCACATGTACTGTTACAGAAAAGGACACAACTATGTCTTCTAAATCACATGTACTGTTACAGAAAAGGACACAACTATGTCTTCTAAATCACATGTACTGTTACAGAAAAGGACACAACTATGTCTTCTAAATCACATGTACTGTTACAGAAAAGGACACAACTATGTCTTCTAAATCACATGTACTGTTACAGAAAAGGACACAACTATGTCTTCTAAATCACATGTACTGTTACAGAAAAGGACACAACTATGTCTTCTAAATCACATGTACTGTTACAGAAAAGGACACAACTATGTCTTCTAAATCACATGTACTGTTACAGAAAAGGACACAACTATGTCTTCTAAATCACATGTACTGTTACAGAAAAGGACACAACTATGTCTTCTAAATCACATGTACTGTTACAGAAAAGGACACAACTATGTCTTCTAAATCACATGTACTGTTACAGAAAAGGACACAACTATGTCTTCTAAATCACATGTACTGTTACAGAAAAGGACACAACTATGTCTTCTAAATCACATGTACTGTTACAGAAAAGGACACAACTATGTCTTCTAAATCACATGTACTGTTACAGAAAAGGACACAACTCAAGGTCCTCAGAAAGGTGTCAACAATCAATGGAGATGCGATGGTTAGATTGGAAAATACATTGTGTGAAATCAAAGAAACACACACAGCATATTGTCCTCAATGTGCTGTTTGCTTTTAAGAAGTGAATTATGAAAGCTACTACTACAGTAATATTTTTCCTCTATTTTAAAAGTTTCTCACTCGCATGTCTGCTTTATACATAGCACAATGTAAAATGTGTGTTAATATTTATCCTCTTTCATTACATTATATTGCTTCATATTGACATGAGTTTTCATTCATATTTTTCTCTCAGACAAATCCTTGACAAAACTTCTTGATCCTGTACATTATGTTGCCATTATACTGACATGAGAACCTCACCAGAAAGTCAAGACATGTGATACACAAGCTAGGAATTCACCAGCCTGAATCGGAGCACACCAGCCTGAAAAGGAACACACCAGCCTGAAAAGAAACACACCAGCCTGAAAAGGAACACACCAGCCTGAAAAGGACCACACCAGCCTGAAAAGGACCACACCAGCCTGAAAAGGAACACACCAGCCTGAAAAGAAACACACCAGCCTGAAAAGGACCACACCAGCCTGAAAAGGACCACACCAGCTTGAAAAGAAACACACCAGTCTGAATAGGAACACACCAGCCTGAAAAGGAACACACCAGCCTGAATAGGAACACACCAGCCTGAAAAGGACCACACCAGCCTGAAAAGAAACACACCAGCCTAAATAGGACCACACCAACCTGAATAGGAACACACCAACCTGAAGGAAGACACCAGCCTGAAGGAACACACCAGCCTGATAAGGAACACCAGCCTGAATAGGAACACACCAGCCTGAATAGGAACACACCAGCCTGAAGGAATACACCAGCCTGAAAAGAAACACACCAGCCTGAAGGAAACACACCAACCTGAATAGGAACACACCAGCCTGAAGGAACACACCAGCCTGAAGGAACACACCAGCCTGATAAGGAACACCAGCCTGAATAGGAACACACCAGCCTGAATAGGAACACACCAGCCTGAAGGAACACACCAGCCTGAAAAGAAACACACCAGCCTGAAGGAACACACCAACCTGAATAGGAACACACCAGCCTGAAGGAACACACCAGCCTGAAGGAACACACCAGCCTGAATAGGACCACACCAGCCTGAAAAGGACCACACCAGCCTGAAATGGAATACACCAGCCTGAAATGGAATACACCAGCCTGTAAAAGAACACACCAGCCTGAATAGGAACACACCGGCCTGAAAAGGAACACACCGGCCTGAATAGGAACACACCAGCCTGAAAAGGAACACACCAGCCTGAAGGAACACACCAGCCTGAAATGGAATACACCAGCCTGTAAAAGAACACACCAGCCTGAATAGGAACACATCAGCCTGAATAGGAATACACAGACCTGAATAGGAACACACCGGCCTGAATAGGAACACACCAGCCTGAAATGGAACACACCAGCCTGTAAAAGAACACACCAACCTGAATAGGAACACACCAGCCTGAATAGGATCACACCAGCCTTAATAGGAACACAAAAGCCTGTAAAGGAACACACCAGCCTGTAAAGGAACACACATGCCTGAATTGGAATACACATGCCTGAATATGGATATGCCAACATGAATAAAAATTGAATACTGTGAGAGAAACTTTGTTAGAGGTTTTCCAGATGGAAGTTAGCTTCTAATTTTGTTCTGGGCTATCCTTTTTTGGGAATGGCAAATTGCCCTTGATTGGTCAAAAATATTTTTTAGATATAATGGTCTTTAACTGAGATATGACCCATCAACATCTAAAAGTTTGATGATTTGTCAGCTCAGAGAAAGATAAAGTCCTGGACATGTTAATCTCATCAGTGTTTCACATTAACTTCAGTCAATAGATTTACTGTGACTGATGTATCATGGAGAAAGTTAAGTGTGGACAAATGTTGGACCATCTACTACTTAACAATTGATTATCAATGTACTACTTGTTTAACCACTTTTCCTTCTGAAACCCTTACTCCATGCTATCTCCATATCTCGCTATCTTCCTATGACAATAAAGCTAAACTATAATTACCAACTTAATATTACTTAATCCTATAATGAGAATTCAATTTATTGGACAAGAATGTATAATTAAGTGTTTTTGACCTTTTAATGTTGTAGTAATTTGATAATTTTTGAAGGTTATTATGTGAACTTGAATCTTTGTTAATACCCCTTACTATTAGCCTCATCGTAGTAATTATTTTGTTAAGGTTTATGAACGTATTGCCTTTTTCATTTTTTTATAGACTTTCCAAAATGGTCACAAGAATATGCCATAATTTAATAAAAAAAAGCATTGCTCCATTTTGGAAATAAGCACTCGGTTGATACTGCAATAGCTGGTGCTTGCATGCACCCATGGGTACTCCACACTTATATTTGGATACTTGTTGCATAGTCTGAATCTTTGTGCTTAGTTTACATAACCTTCAGCCGGGCGGTCTGTAACATTCTCGATAAATGATATTATTCAACTCTGCTCGTTTCACCAACAAGTGCCAACTTTTGATGGTAGGCTAAACTTTGATGGACTAGTTTCCTTTTTAAGTGGTCAATAAATCAAATTTACATTAGAAAAAGGAGAGGAGTAAATGGCAGGGCACTGTAATCTTAGAAGTATGTGTGGAAAGAATGGCTGGTGATGTTATATACTAGTCTATAGTCAGCTACAAAATGTTTCTGTCTAATTACCTTTAAAGTAGCCATAAATGTAAGAGTAAAATGATTGTTAAATATCAAAACCAAATGCCCAGTTCATAGTTGGTTACGATTTGGTGTTTATGAAGAGCGGACACTGAGGGTCTTCACCTAAATAGAGTGATTGGGGCAAGATACAATCCAGAAACCCTTGCCAGAATCGACTGTTCCTCTCCTTCAAGACATAGTATTAAACAATATATGATGGCGGGTCCTTTTGCCCATTTTTATATCACAAATCTGCATAAAATTATGCAAATTAAGATTTTAAAAAACTGAAAATACTCAAGTTTTCAACTGGTTTCATTGGTATTCTTTGTATCATGTTTTTAATTGATTTTAAACAATAAGCTCATGTTATCACTCCCCCTGCTCATTTAAATTGATTTATTTACCACATTCTGTTGCAATTTAGTTTAGTGTTATTATTTCACAAGCAACTCATTTTCAAACTGATACCAAGGCAGGTGAGTAACAAGAGCCTCGTGTTGATTAAAGGTGATACTTGTTTTCTGATACCAAGGCAGGTGAGTAACAAGAGCCTGGTTTTGATTGAAGGTGATACTTGTTTTCTGATACCAAAGCAGGTGAGTAACAAGAGCCTCGTGTTGATTAAAGATAATACTTGTTTTCTGATACCAAAGCAGGTGAGTAACAAAAGCCTGGTGTTGATTGAAGGTGATACTTGTTTTCTGATACCAAAGCAGGTGAGTAACAAAAGCCTGGTGTTGATTGAAGGTGATACTTGTTTTCTGATACCAAAGCAGGTGAGTATTAAAACAAAAGCCTGGTGTTGATTGAAGGTGATACTTGTTTTCTGATACCAAAGCAGGTGAGTATTAAAACAAAAGCCTGGTGTTGATTGAAGGTGATACTTGTTTTCTGATACCAAAGCAGGTGAGTAACAAGAGCCTCGTAAGGTGATACTTGTTTTCTGATACCAAGGCAGGTGAGTAACAAGAGCCTCGTAAGGTGATACTTGTTTTCTGATACCAAGGCAGGTAAGTAACAAGAGCCTAGTGTTGATTGAAGGTGCTACTTGTTTTATCCACAGTTGTGGATATATGAAACAAACAGTTGAAACATTGTTGCTCAATCGTGTGTTTGACATGAATCTAGTATTCAACTGATCACATGTAAATTACTTACAAGAGCTATGCACTTAGAAAAAGTGGATCAATTATTCCACTATGCATTGAAATTCTTTTGTGGAAAAGGAAATTATAATAGTGTTTTGTTTTAAAAGTGAAATGATTGTTACTTGGATGAATATTGTGGAGGTCGTCTTACAAGAAAAAATATTTGAAAGGGTTTGAAATTTGTATGTTGTGTTTATGGTATTTTTTATTCATTCCAAAGTATTTGTACATACGTGTATAGAAATACTGTAAGTAGAGAATTATTGGTTCAGAGATAAGGATGTCAAGGGAGGCGCATGATGTGTTAGTGTTAACAATTGGAGCTTTCTTTTGAATAATGTGTTTGCAATTTTGGTCAAATGTTTCCAAAGTTGAATTTTTATTTAACACCTAGGCAGGTTTTTTTCCTGATTGCTTCAAAAATAAGTCTTGGAAAAGAAATGTTGTTTAAGATGGCCTGAGAGTGGGTAATGATTACACATACAAGTTATAAGTACCAATGGATCTTCAGACATCCATTTGTACTTGCATGAGAATGCTGTTTTTTCTGCAAATAATGTTTGAAAAATTCTAGCAGTTCGTTTTGTAAATCTAACACAAAAAGATGTTGTTTCTACACAATTTGAGTGATATGATTTAACCTCAGTGGTACATTTGGACCATTAAGGTACCATAACCACCATAGAGGTGAAAAAAGTGGTAAACAAACTTGATTTTATCTTCTTTTTTTTTTTTATATCTTAAAATCAGAATAAGAATCTATTCATGAAGTGAAATAGAAATCTCTTTCTTGTCAAGTTTGATTTTCAGTCTTCACTCGAGCAAAAATCTACTGTGTTGGTGAAAATGTTTTTAGCATTTCTGTATGCTTTTTCTTAACAATCAATTGAGTTGTCATTGCTGCAACTGAAGTTACACTGATTAATTATCACCTCTCTGACGAGGTGGCATGGACAGGGAGGGATGGCATGTGGGACAGGGTGGCAAGGCATATGGTGAGATCTTATCTTGATTGCATATGGCATATGGGTCATGTGGTGGAATGGCATCTGGATTTCATGTATGGTTTCCTGTAGGGAGGAATATAGGATGGGACATGCAGAACAGAGGGTGGGATGGCAGTTGTGACAGAGTGGGAAGCATGTTATTAGCGGCGAGGGGATTTGTATCGTTTGCGATGTCTGGTTACCATTGATATGTGTCTGGATGACTTATACCAATCAGCCTAGATGTACACTTTGACCAACCTTGATCAGATAAAGAGTTTGATAAACCTTGATCAGATGTACAGTTTGATCATTGTAGCTGATAGTGGGGCTTCTTTTCCTCATTTGTTTATTTCATGTTTGCCTTTGAATCATAAGGGGACGACTATGAAGATGATGTAGGTCACCTTAACCATTCCCTTGATAAACAGCTGTTTTGTCTTCATATTCTTCAAAATATTTATTAGATGCAAATATGCACAGTAATTCACATATAAATTTGTTACCTCCATGTTTGCTCTGATTTCTAACTTGAGGTGTACATTCATTTCCACAAGTGAATAGGTTTTGAAACTGAGGAATGCCAAGGATAGCTCCAGCTCATACCCCTTGTCTGTGACCGAACATGCCCCCCCCCCCTCCATAACACACACACACCACACACACACACACACTTTCAGGCAAAATTTTAAAGAAATACATTTTTGAAAAACATCCTCCAACGTGTGACCCAATATCCCTACAGAGATTTAGGGCCCTGCACATGCTGCCCATAACCAGTCATGATCTCTATCAACGCCCACTTTGATTGATGTATTCATCAAAGACATTGCCCCCTTTTCTACAAAAGGTTTATTATAACAGTGTGACACAGATTAATTCACAAGAAATAAGTTGATTGTTCAGTTGGGTTTGGACAGACACAAGGATGTGAAGTTTATATCCCTTTTTTAAACACTTGATTTGTTTTTGTTATTTCAAGTTCTACTGTATGAACAGAGTTTTATAGCATGCATTATCAGCCTGTGTTGAAAGTGTATTGCCTTTGAATGTCCTGAAACAAAATGTATTTTTTTTTTTTAAAGAATAGTGTTGTTTTATCACATATGTGTGAAATGTTCTAAAAGAGATTGTTCAAAAGAGAATTTTATTTTTTTCCTTTCTATATTTTGTTTTTATTTTTAGCTGACTATTTAAAGAATAGTGAGAGCTATTCTACTACCCCTGGCATTGGTGTTGTCTTCTATTTAAAGTGTTTGGAGAAGTTTCTTTGTTATGATAATGACATGAATTGTGATTAAAAAATTCTCATTAGAGAAAATTCTAAACAGAAGATCTTCCTTGCCTCAAAAACAAATTTCAAAATTAAGTTTCATGGAGAGTTTTTTATGATAATGACATTCCTGGCATGAATAGCAATTACAATGTTTTACTCACATGAAAGAAAATTGTAACAAAAGATCTCCTTTGCCTCAAAAGAATTGAAAATTAAGTTTTATGGAGTTTTGTTTGTTATGATAATGACATATAACAATTACAATATTTTTCTCAAATGAAGAAAATTCTAACAAAAAGATCTCCTGCCTCAAAAGAATTGAGTTGCTGGGTGAGGTTTTTTGAGCTTTTGTCTAAAAATATCTGAGACAAGTACAAAATATTTTGAGGCTTGTAGTCAGTGGCTCAACAATAGGGTGGATAAGCCCCACGGGCCCTCAAATTTGGGGACCCGAGCAATGACACTGCGATGTGTTTGTTTTGGGTCCCAAGCTCATATATTTCCCACGGGTCCCCAGAACTCCAGTTGCGCCACTGGTTCTCAACCTCTTCTCTAACCTATGTGAGTTAAGAAGTGAGAAAATGATTTGAATTAATGTTTCATACGCGATGCGTGACCCTATTTTTAAATGTATTATAGGTCCTATTGAACCATGGAATTTCACAAGGAATAGATAAAGTCTCTTAAGATAGGAACCAGTGTATTTTTACCCAAGCAAATGACATTAAGCAGTCACATATTGAAAAACAAATCAAAAGATTGGTCGTCAAATGATCTATTAGTGGGATTGTAGTGGAAAACCCATACGCGCCAAGAACATGAATATTTGCGTGCTGCGCGTGCATGGGAGCGCAATATTTAAAATATTCAATATTTTACGTACAGTCAAACGATCTTTTCCCAGTGGCATGGCCATGTTAAAGTAATTAATCCTAAGTCATTTCTCTCTTCATGTGCCCTCAAAGCAAAAAACCAGGGAAGTTGTTGGTCCCCTTTAGGGTAATGATGGTGTTACTATCAATAGTGGTAAGGATATGGCTGAGGTTTTGAATGACTACTTTGTATCTGTTTTTACTAAGGAATCCCTTGCTGATGATGTGGAGTATCTTAGTGTGCACTCTCCAGTATGCATTAAGGATGTTGATTTTTCAGTTGATGTGTCTAAGAAGTTGAAGGGTTTGATTTCAAATAAAGCACCTGATCCAGATGGTATACATCCTGCTGTCTTACGTGAGTGTTCTGATGTTCTTTATGTTCCCCTAAGTGTTATCATTTCAAAGTGCTTTGATGTTGGTGTTGTTCCTAGTGATTGGAGAATTGCTAATGTCACTCCTATTTTTAAAAAGGGTGACCACAGTTTGCCTTGTAACTATAGACCAGTGAGTCTTACTTGTGTTGTGTGCAAGGTCATGGAGTCCATTGTTAAGGATGTTGTACTAGATCATTTACTGGTCAATTATTTGTTGAATTTGTCCCAGCATGGGTTCTTACCTAAAAGGTCTTGTGTTTCTAATTCATTGGAGTTTCTTGATGATGTTACTAAACTGGTTGATTCTGGTCATAATGTGGATGTTAACTATTTATGACTTCCAAAAAGCATTTGATAAGGTTCCGTTAGGCAGGCTCATGTTGAAAACAAGAGCGCTTGGAATGGAGGGAAAGTGTGCCAGTTGGATAAATTCTTGGTTAATTGACAGGTCACAAAGAGTTGTTGTTAATGGTGAAGTATCTCCGTGCAGGAAGGTTACAAGTGGTGTTCCTCGGGGTTCTGTATTGGGTCCGCTTATTTTCTGAATCTTCATTAATGATATTGATGTTTCCTTTGGCTCCAGGATTTGAAAATTTGCTGATGACACTAAGCTGTGCAAGATTGTTGATGATGCTAGGGATTCTTCACTGTTGCAAACTGATCTGGATAAGTTAGTTCCTTGGTATAAGTTAGTTTCTTGGTCCCAAACATGGCAGATGTCATTCAATCTTCATAAATGCAAGGTTATTCATTTTGGTCAGAGCAATTTGGCTTTTGATTACTGCATGAATGGTTCAAATCTTGGTTATGTTGATTAAGAAAGGGATCTCGGTGTTGTCATTACTAGCATCTGAAGTCTTCTAAAAAGTGTGCTTTAGCAGCTGCAAGGGCAAATAGGATGCTTGGTTTGATTAGAAGAAATTTTTGTTTTCTTGGTAGAGAGGTTGTCCTTAATTTGTATAAGAATTTAGTCAGGCCTCACCCTTGAGTATGTTATTCAGGCTTGGAGTCCCTTTTATGAGAAGGATAAGTTCATTTTGAAGCAGGTTCAGCAAAGAGCCAATATACTTATTAACGAAGTAAAGAACCTCTTATGAATCTAGGTTGCGAATTCTTGGTTTGACCATGCTTGAGTTGAGAAGAGTACATGGCGATATGATTCACGTTTTTAAATTCCTATCTGGTAGTGATACTTTGACTTCCTGTAATTTCTTACCTGCTTCGGCTAATCATGTGACACAAAGTAACAGTTTGAAGTTGACCAAAGAGTTCACACGGATAGATATTTGGCATTTAAGCTTTTCGCAAAGAGTTGTTAATGAGTGGAATGGTTTGCCTGAGTTAGTAATTAGCTCCAATTCTGTTCACAATTTCAAAGTCAACATTGATAAGTTCTTCACTAACTCTGGGCATCTTTTATTATTATTATTTTTTAGTGGTGGTGGTGTAAGTTTGGGGTTTTTTATGGGGTGATTCACCCTTCTTAGCCCGTCATCTTGTTATGTTAAGTAAGTGTGTGTGGGGGGGTAGCAGTTATCATACCTGACTACAGACCACGAAGCCCTGGGTTCAAGCCTGGGTAGGGTAGACATGCCAGTGCACCACAACTGGTTATCAAAGGCCGTGGACATTGACTTGGTTGTCGATGTTATGTCTGTCCGTTCGTCGTACCTGTGTTCTCGTCCTGGTCGTATTAAGCGTTTCGTGATAGCATTGCTACTATCATAACAATACGCAGGCGACGACCCCATCATTGTAATTGTGTGTTCAGACGTCGTGTGGGTGTAGGGAGAATAAAGGGATAAAATTTGCATATCTTTTTTGTAGACAATCACGGCAGATGCATTTAAAGAGAAGGTTTAACATTAGCATTATACTATTAAAAAAATTATAGTGCTTCTTCGCCTCAATAAAGCAATATCTATGTTGTCATTTTTGCAATCTACGAAAAAGTTGGGGGAGGGGGACCTAGACAGTATCAAAAGTGAAAGTATGGCCCCTTGAACCTGTCTCCGGCGCCACTGAATGATTAAGTTGATTCAAAGGACTGCGCGTTTGTTATATATATCATGTAATTCATTCACATGATCTCGTTCCTACATTTTTTTCAAAACTTATTTCTTATCATTTTCGAAAGAATCTGAAGAACCAATTTTTGAAAAAGGAGTTGAACCGCCCATACCCCTTCCCCCCCCCCCACACTTCCCAATACCCCTCTCAGCCACGCCACTGTCTTCACTACGGCATGTAACTGGGTGACCAACGGCTAATTATAAGTGGTAGGACAGTTATAGGCCTACATTATTTTGTTTGATATTCTATTGCACGTCACCATTTTGTGACTCAGGTGGGGGCTTATGTTGGGGACGAAAGACCCATGAGTTTCCCGGATTTCGTGCAGTGCATATGATTATAAAGTTTGGCCCATTGCCATTGGCCCCTTGCAAGCTTCTAAATAAACCATCATCAATCTCTACCATATTTTGAACATTGTTCGTAACAATTTAGAATAAAAATATAGTATTTCTAGTCAAATTCATTATAATGTGACCAGGGACGGACTGGGCGGTGGAAATATTTTGGAACAGATTTACCAAAGGGCGCACAACATACTAACTAGAGTGGGAGAGTCTGACTCGGACTCCCCCTCTCAGCCCCTGTAGGGCCGCTCCCGGCGATTTTCAAGGTCATTAGACACGATTTAAGAAGACATTTGAAAAGTTTTTAATCTGCTGCGCGGGCCATATTTCATTGGTTTTAGAGCGAATTGTGCAGTTCATGTGATATAATTTCATTCTTCTATGCCTGTTAGTACACCTTATTTTGGATGGGACAAACGTATAATAGAAAGAAATATAATTAAACAAATAAAAGTTTAAAAACATCAACTGCATTTTGTTCGTCAGATAAATAGATTTTAAAATAAACCTAAATACGAACAAACAATTTGAATCGTAAACTTGTGCGCCGCAAGTCCAGCGGTGCTTCAGGCCGCGACCGCTAAACCTATAAGCCAATCCGTCCCTGAGTGTGACCCTTATTCTAGTCCTGTATCGAACTTCACGAGTTTTTCAAAGCTCTAAGCTCAGACCAGTCACTCAATTACATGCTGTCTGCTCTCACCACTCCTTTCGGCGCCCATCCGCTGGCGCCAGTGGCATCATTGCAAGTGCAAAACTTAGCGGAGTGGGGTTCTTGGGGCCTGTTCAAGGGCCCCTAGTGGGTCCAGGGGAGAAGCTCCGGTGGGGTCCAGGGGGCGAAGCGCCCGGAAGCAGTGGTAAAATTTCCCAAAAATTTCTAAATAATGAAAAAAATATACCAAAAATGAAGGAAATTTCCCGAAAATGGAAGCAAATTTCTTGAAAATGAAGGACAAATTGAAAACAAATTCACAAAAACGAAGAATTTTCCCGAAAATTGGACATGATTTCCAAGAAATTGAAGGAGATTTCCCTGAAATTGCAGAAAATTTCTCGAGGAAAATAAATTTGTAGCAATATATTAGGGGAAGGGGGAAATTAATATTGTGTCAACTTTAGGCATGCTATAGGAGCAAAGGCCGCGAAGCCCTGGTGGGGACCCATGGTTTCTCGCGGTTTTAAGAGCAGAAAAGAACTTTAAAATGTGTCACATCTATTGAGCGAAGTTGCACGTAGGGGCGCGGGGGGCGAAATCCCCGGAATCCCTGCATTTCTCGCGATTTTCAGAGCAGAAAATGAATATTGTGTCAAATCCAGGGTCGACGTCCTAGGCGCCGAGGGGGCGAAGCCCTAGGAAGCTAGTAGCGTTTATTGGTAGCAGAAAATTGCTCAAAATTGTGTCAATTCCGAACTAAAGTTAGTCAGTTAGTTACAAAGAATATTATTTTGGAACGAATGTTTAAATGTAGCCTAGTATCCCATTGATTTCAATATGTGTCTTTAGTTGGGTCCAGGAATAATTTTCATGTTTTTGATATAAGAATAAAGCTTTGAGAAAAGATATTTACAACGTTGAGAATAAAAAGTATATAAGAGTATATTTTCATAACAACTTTTGCGCCTGTGAGCATTCGGCGCCCTCTTGAAGCTTCTATCAGCTGTATTCAATACAATTGTTTGCCCTTTATGGCAGGAGCAGATGGTGTTTTCAGTGGAAAATAATGCGCTTTTGGATTACAAAAATGGAATATTACTTGCTTAATAATATAGGAAGAAGTTATTGATCAACATGTAAAAATATTTTCTCAGGACGATTTGGCGCACAGCTGCCAAAGGCAGTGCTGTTATGTATAGCGTACGCATATACGGCGTGGGGTCCCGTGGCCCCATCAAGGGCCCCAATGTGGTTCTGGGGCAAAGCCCTTGTAGCAGGGGCATAGAAAGGGTCCTCTCTCAGGGGAAGGGGGAGCACTAAAGAATCCAATAATTCCCGGTTACAAGCATAAAATGGCACTCTTAAATTAAGTTTTTATCAACATTATGTTGCTGCTATCAGGAAATGTTCAATTTTCGGGAATTAGCCTATCGTCCAATTTTCCGAAAGTTTCTTTAATTTTCAAGTGGGTTTTCGAAAGAAATTTTTGCGAATATTTTGCCCAATTTTGGTGAAATTTTCCTCAATTTTCAGAAACTTTTCTTAATTTCGGGGAATTATCTCCCATTTTCGGAAAATTTCCTTAAATTTCCGGGAATTTTTTTTTATTTTCTAGAAATTTCGGGCAGGTTTTTCGATATTCGGGAATTTTTCGCGAATCATTTGGTCATATTTTGGGCAACTTTCCTCAATATATGGGAACTGTCCTTAATCTCCGGGCAATTTTTGGAATTTTCTTCCGTTTCCGGGCAGTTATTCGATTTTCGGGAAATTTTCTTTATATTTCAGGAAAATCTAGCCAAGTCGGGCATGATTTCCTGCCCGACTAAGATGGGTATCCCCTCCCGCCTCGTAGGGCATGGGTGTGGTTATAGATAAGGTTGTTGCTATAGGCAGGGCGTGACTTTAGGCAGGAGTGTGGCTATAGGCAGTGATGTGGATATCGGCAGGGGTGTTGCTATAGGCAGGGGTGTGGCTATAGACAGGGGTGTGCCTATATGTAGGATATATGCAGGGTGTTACTATAGGTAGGGGTAGGCTACAGGCAGGAAGTGG
>JAIGNY010000511.1:0-67500 GCA_020152595.1 Chiridota heheva
GACTTGTTTTACATTAATGTAGGTCATTCTGCATATCAGCCTTGACATTTGACTCCATAACATTTCACATTTGACACAACAACTCAATATTCACCAGCTGGCATCCTTTACTGTACAAAGTTATATTTACTTCCAACATGTGGGATTAAAGTAGATCACCTGCCTATTGACTTCTCCCCATCAACACAATATTTCATTAATCACAAATTACCGTCTGGCCCCAATATACTGTACAATGTCCGGTTTGAAGATCGATAATATAAACCAAAGGAAGTATATCATCAGTATATCCTCCCCATACAGTATGGGACTACAAAATATCACCCCCACACAGTATGGGACTACAATATATCATCCCCACACAGTATGGGACTGCAATATATCATCCCCACACAGTATGGGACTGCAATATATCATCCCCACACAGTATGGGACTACAGTATATCATCCCCACACAGTATTGGACTACAGTATATCATCCCCATACAGTATGGGACTACAGCATATCCATATCAACCCCACACAGTATGGGACTACAATATATCATCCCCACACAGTATGGGACTGCAATATATCATCCCCACACAGTATGGGACTACAGTATATCCTCCCCACACAGTATGGGACTACAATATATCATCCCCACACAGTATGGGACTACAATATATCATCCCCACACAGTATGGGACTGCAATATATCATCCCCACACAGTATGGGACTACAGTATATCATCCCCACACAGTATTGGACTACAGTATATCATCCCCACACAGTATGGGACTACAATATATCATCCCCACACAGTATGGGACTACAATATATCATCCCCACACAGTATGGGACTACAGTATATCATCACCATACAGTATGGGACTACAGTATATCATCCCCACACAGTATGGGACTACAGTATATCATCCCTATACAGTATGGGACTACAGTATATCAACCCCACACAGTATGGGACTACAATATATCATCCCCACACAGTATGGGACTATAATATATCATCCCCACACAGTATGGGACTACAATATATCATCCCCACACAGTATGGGACTACAGTATATCATCCCCACACAGTATGGGACTACAGTATATCATCCCCATACAGTATGGGACTACAGTATATCATCCCCACACAGTATGGGACTACAGTATATCATCCCCACACAGTATGGGACTACAATATATCCTCCCCACACAGTATGGGACTACAATATATCATCCCCACACAGTATGTGACAACAATATATCATCCCCACACAGTATGGGACTACACTAAATCATCACCACACAGCATGGGACTACAGTATATCATCCCCACACAGTATGGGACTACAATATATCATCCCCACACAGTATGGGACTACAATATATCATCCCCACACAATATGGGACTACAGTATATCATCCCCACACAGTATGGGACTACAGTATATCATCCCCACACAGTATGGGACTACAATATATCATCCCCACACAGTATGGGACTACAATATATCATCCCCATACAGTATGGGACTACAATATATCATCCCCACACAGTATGTGACTACAATATATCATCCCCACACATAGTATGGGACTACAATATATCATCCCCACACAGTATGGGACTACAGTATATCATCCCCATACCGTTTGGGACTACAGTATATCATCCCCACACAGTATGGGACTACAGTATATCATCCCCATACAGTATGGGACTACAGTATATCAACCCCACACAGTATGGGACTACAGTATATCATCCCCACACAGTATGGGACTACAGTATATCATCCCCACACAGTATGGGACTACAATATATCATCCTCACACAGTATGAGACTACAATATATCATCCCCACACAGTATGGGACTACAGTATATCATCCCCATACAGTTTGGGACTACAGTATATCATCCCCACACAGTATGGGACTACAGTATATCATCCCCATACAGTATGGGACTACAGCATATCATCCCCACACAGTATGGGACTACAATATATCATCCCCACACAGTATGGGACTACAATATATCCTCCCCACACAATATGAGACTACAGTATATCATCCCCATACAGTATGGGACTACAGTATATCATCCCCACACAGTATGGGACTACAATATATCATCCCCACACAGTATGGGACTACAATATATCACCCCCACACAGTATGGGACTACAATATATCATCCCCACACAGTATGGGACTACAATATATCATCCCCACACATAGTATACATCACGGGTTCTTAATTATTTTTTTCCAAACGCCATCATTTCACAACAGCCTCAGGCCGTGGGCCAATCGCATGACAAAACCAGCATCACATGACAAACAAAACCCATGAAAACAATTCCTGAATACAAACAAGCTGAGAGCCCGTGCGATAAGGATGTACGCCAGATTTCGCCGGTTCCCTTTTCAGCCTTCCTTTGACAAGCTGCGAGTCTGCACATTTTATAATGGAACTAAAGAAAACATTTAGCTTGATATGCCGCGATGTTATACTGCGCAGATCTGCCTAGGAAAACCCAAAATAAACAAGTATTTGGGGATTTTTTCCGATCTCATTCAGATTATCCCCCCCCCCTCTCCCTCCGACCCCGCTACAACTATTGTTCGCAGGTCAGATTGGATTGTCTGGCGGGCCAGATTTGGCCCGCGTACCACCTATTAAAAAACGCTGATATACATGGTTGATGTGAAACAAAATTAATACATGACTTACTGCTTTACTCGGGTTCCAAAGAGCTATAGGTAATTTCGCATTTAACATTCTGGTTATATAATTTTCCTTAAATCATAGGGAGCTTTAGATTTCACGACGCGGAGTAGTGCGACGGAAAGTTAGCTGACAATGTACGTCGTCGTACTGACTTCCCCGTCCTGTTGATTTTGCGCTTTAGATTTTTACGACGGGGAAAATTATATTCATGTGATCAGTCATGTGATTACAATCGGTCACATATCTAAGTAGCGATGCTTGATTGTTGCAGACAACACTCCAATTATAAATACTTTTGGAAGAATGGCGAACCTTCATCGAATTTGTGAAGCAAAAGGAAAAGTCATGCACTTCGATTAGATCAACTTCTTTGCAAGTAGCCCGAAGTTTATACGCTATTTGATAAACATATGTAAAAATTCCTGAGATATACTAGTAGAATGTAAAATATCTGAGCGCCGATGAAAATGCAAATACTTCATAATTCTTTACTTTAAAATTTTAATTTTCAAAATAACAAAGACAAAATTTGAGTCAAATTTTCATTTGATGAGCAAAAAACTGTAGCAATTGCTCAATTATGTTAAAAATGCAGATTGGTATAACAACATACAGTATGACGTCACACGCTATCCCAAGTTGCCATTTTCAGCACAACGTAAAAACACCCTGACACCCGAATTTCAGGGATAACGAGAAGGTGAAGTATTCGCATGCACAGAACGTCGAACGTGACGTCATTTTATTGTAGCAAAGTCTGCGTTGTGAAATCTAAAACTCCCTATTGACAGTTTAGTCCAGAAGCATGCCTATAAATAAGAACATTTATAAGACACTGGAATTTTGAAGTCATGCGGTCATCTTGTTCAGATGTTGCGATAGAATGTCATAGTTTCTAACTTATGTACTTGAAATATCAAAAATCATTGTGTTAAAAAACATTTAAATTTTAAAAATGGCCGTTTCGCGCTTAAAAGCCTAGCTCTATTGTCTACTCCTTTCTAATATTTCGCAAACGGCGTGGTGAACATATTAATTGAGATTGAAAAATATAGTTACTGTATATGACAGTAATGAAGGCATTTTCATGAGTTTTAGGTTTTCCCTAGCAAAGATATTTTTCCCAGAGGTATTTCAAATTTGAAATATGTAACATTGCATAAGGCTTTAACATTAAGATAGCAAAGGATCATGGGAAATATCACAAAATGGCGGTTTCCATGTAGCAAAATGTTCCCATTTTTAGGAACATTTATGTTCCCATTAATAGGCATGCTGCCGGACTGATTGAAATGATGAAACATTCGGGTATCTTTTTCCAGTCTTGTCGCCATCAGCTTTTCAAGGTGCTTCCCATCAAAGGTTTGTGATAGATGATTAGCAAAGAATTGATTTATATTATACTAAATCAGTCTGCTTATTGATATAAACCAAGCTTTTTAAATATATAATATGAATATAATCATTATTCAAAGGATGAGTGATTATCATTTATTCAAATTTTGATGATAATTTTGGATGTTTTCTTACTAAATTTTAAAACAAAATACCTTTTAGCTTTCGGAAGTGAAAAAGTCTGGATAATGATGACAACCGACTTGTGTTATTTAACTCCATTTTTGCTTGGCCATTTCATGCTCCTAAATTTCAAGGTCATAGTTTTCTTCTCTTTGTTTCCAAAACCTGTCCAGGTAAAACCAAGCCAACAGCCCAATCATCGGAAGCACATAGAGAACAAACAAGAGACATCGATGAAGAATATCACAAGGCAAAAGCAGATTTTTCCAATAGCCTTGAAAAAGTTGAAATTGCGTCTCTTTTACCTTATTTTCCTAATATTCCAAGAGCTAAGAGGTCTTAAATCAAATCTGGGTACCAACTATTGGACGAGTTGGAGGTGTGTGGAGATATTTCGAAGCGAATGTTGATCCACTGGTTGTCGCTCTAGAGAAGACAGGTCTTGTCGCTTTGGCTGTTCCTTTAAAGAATAAAACGTCTGGTGAGTTAAACAAAATCCTACTGGTGCATTGGGTGTGGTATCATAGTATTATGTTATTTTGCACGAATGACCTAAGGTTGGGCATCAGTAGCAATATCTTGGTTTCTTTAGTTCTATATATGCTTTCTAAAGGATTAGTTCAGGGGTCATGCAAGTCTATCTTAGATGAAAAAGGACTTTAAAAGAAACAAACTGGTAAAGAAAGCATTCAAAAATCTTATTCCGTTAAGGAGATATTTAAGTTTCAAGTTTGGTATCATTTGTGTAGAAACGACTGAAATCAGACTAGTTGTGATGTCATAGTCTTAGATTCCTCAAAGTCTTTATTTATTCTATCATATTTTGTCCTGCGGTATTGTGGCTTACAAACCATTCGATACAGTATGTCAAAAAAGTATTAAAACTAAATTTAGGAAGGGTATTTTTAATGTACCACCTGAAGAAAGTTTGAAGAAAAATTTTTTATATAGTGAACAAATTAAATACACTTTTTTTAAAATACATAAAGACAGGAATCTGAGGCTGTGACATCACAGTCTGATTTCAGTCGTTTGTACAGAAATGATGCCAAACTTTAAACTCTAATATCTCTTTAACGGAATAGGATTTTGCAAATTGATGCTCTCTTCTCCATTTTGTTTCTTTTGAAGCCCTCTTTCATATAAGATGGACTTGCTTGACCACTGAACTAATGCTCTAAGAAAAGTTTTGATCAAATTGTCAAGATTTGGAAGATATTATAAGTCGTTATAGAAATGATAATAATCAATAAACAATTTAATTCCAATTTCTTTCCATCAAATTGCCTGAAACGCATTTTTTCAATAATGATAACACCATTTGCCTCCTTCATTGCAGGCTTTAGATGACCCATTTGGCCTGCACAATTATTCAGGTCTTCAGTGTTCTTCCAGTGTGCTTATTGATAAAGAAATTGAGCACATCTGCACTAACTTACATTTAATGGAAGATGATGTTTTTGAGAGTTCATGTTGAATTGTCATTAGAATGAAAATCAGCAGTAGCCTGTAACCTAGACGGGTATATGCTCATTTTCCTGTCTCTGTGGCAAATAAGGGCCATAATTTTTCTTCAAAAAGTATCAGGGACTGCCCGTGAAGTTATATTGATGAAGTTATATTGATGATGAGAATCATGCATGGCCAGGGGCGTAAAACGGGAGGAGGGGAAAGGGAGGGGGGGGGGGGCTTTGTCACACACCCCAATTTTTGAGACACGTTGGTTAAAATTTCGAGTAGTCGGTAAATCTGGTATCAGGCCGGTAAAAGTTCAGATTTAGAAAGCAGGTCAATCCTCTGAGGGAGGCACTTTCAAATGGGCTGTATGTTGATTTCAGGTCGTCTGTAAACATATTTCTCCCCCCTCCCCGTCACAATGGTCTACTAAAGCACCTGTGTGTGGCATATGTTGATACATTGACTATTATTCAATACGCACACATAATCTGCTTTAATTCAACCACGAATCTTCTTTAAAGGATTAGTTTAATGGTCAAGCAAGTTCATCTTATATGAAACAGGACTTTCACAGCTAATTAAAATGATGAAGAAACCACCTCAGTATCTTATTCTGTTAAGTTTAAAGCTCTGTTGTATCTTTGCAGAAATTGTTGGCGTAGTTAGTCTACTATGAAAGGATGGCACCCTCATTTTTTCGTTTCAATACAATTCATTTCTAAATCTCTCATATTTAACAAAACATCACAATGAAAAAATGTCGCCAAGGAATACAATTACCATAACACAATTCATAAAGCATAGTTTTCCATAATTAAAAGGTAAGCATTCTTAAATTTTTCTTTAAATTATTTTCCTTGATTTTTCTTTAGATGCTAAATTATAATTACCCTTACTAGATTCTGTTGTACTACTCTCCTGACATATTCAATGGTTTTTATAAGTCACAAAATTGCAGCACAAAATGTGATAGAATGCATAAAAACTTTGAGGAATCTGAATATGTGACATCACAACTAGTCTGATTTCAGTCGTTTCTACCCAAATTCAAAACATTAAATTTGAATATCTCTTTCACGGAATAAGATATGTGAATGCCTTATTCAAGATTTTGTTTCTTTTGAATTCCTCTTTCAATATTATCTTTCTTGACTACTGAACTAATCCTTAATTGTATCAGTGCTTCTTTCCAACAGATCGTCCCGGACCTTCCTCTGGTGATTCCTTTGCCATTGATGCGTGTCTGAAAATGCTGCGCGAATGGTACAAAACCTTGGTATCCGGTTTAGCTATTGCCCCTTAGTTAGAAAAATTGGATCTCCATAAGTTCTTTGTCAAAATTGTTGTCACCCAAAGTAAAGGAGAGGCATTTCATTTGCGTAGAGATCTACATTTAAACTCGTACTATGACATTTTGCATCTACCTGGGACAAGGACCTTAATACTGGGAGATGCAGGGGTGGGAAAAAGTACTCTTTGCTTGAAATTCATTCATGACTGGATGGAAAAAATTGAGCAATTTTCATATATTGAAATGGTCTTACTATTGCGCTTACAATTTGCAACGGACGGGAGTTTTACCCTTCTCAAAGCAATTCATGCATCTTTACCAACTGGCAACTCTTGTTCATTCCGTGCTTTGGCAAAATATCTTCAAAAAAATCTTAACAAAGTCTTAACATTTATTGACGGCTTTGATGAGATTCCAGAGAAACTCAAAGGAACAAAATTTCACAAAGATTTTTTAAATATCTTTGCCAGAAAGGAAAACAAATGATGATGTCCTAATAGCTTCAGGCATGCACAGGTCCCTACTCAATGCCATCAGATGGAATTTTTTGGGCATATTCATTGGGCGGGTGGGTTCAAACAGCTTGTAGTATGTGGGAAAATTAAAGGCAAAAGAAGCAGAGGAAAGCAGCGAGTCACATATTTCCAAAGCTTACACAATTGGACAACCAACTACAGCCTAAGTAACAATACGTTTATGCGCTTAGCTCTAAACAGAAGTGACTGGATGGTCATGATTGCCAATATCTGTTCCAGACTTGGCACCTACAGAGAGACAGATAATACTGTATTTACTTTTAAATGGTTTAGAATATTATCAATATAATATGATAAACTATGATTTTACGACAATATATTATTAATTTACGATAAAATGTGCTTTTATGTTATCATACATTTTTATAATAAATTATAAAATGTTGTCATAGTATGTGATATTTTATTAATTTATATGACATCACCATATCATATGTAATGTTTTGATGTCATATAGTTATTTGATATCATTTACAATTTCACAATTCTACCCATGTATTATTATATCATTACTTTATAATACTATATATACTTTCATGATATGATATATTTGTATAATAGTATATATTATTACATTTTTCATTATTTCATAATACTATGTACATTTTATGATGCAATACATCATGTATGATTGATTGAAGTTACATTTATTATTTTGATTTTAAAATAGGCCTAAATAAACATATAAACTTAAATAAGCTTGAATAAGCTTATATACTTTATTAATCATATTATGATGAGAATTCCTTGAACTGAGCTATACATCAGTTTATAATATTATATATTTGATAGTTTTATTTATAATTCTATGATATTAATTCAATGTATAATTTGTGAGATAAAACGCACCACTTCGATCTTGAACCATAACGACTGCATCCGAATTTTCATGACTACATTGAAAAGCACCAAATGCCCTAAATTTAGTGCTCCGTTTTTTCCTTGAAACAAAGGTTGTCAACCGTAAACCGTTCGGCTTTATCTTACTAAAAGCTTTTCTCTCTGCGTAGTCGTCAGTTCCTCTAGAAGGCCCCGTTACAGCATATCTGCTTATTTTTGACACTGGAAGCTTATCCAAAAATGATAAGGAACTTAGTTCAACACGTAGTCGTCGGGATCTCGAAGCGGTGGGATTAGTGACAACACAGTAAAGACTATCTTCTGCAGATAAATGCAAAACATACTGTTTAGGTTAATCGTAATCATATTTATGACATCACAGTTTAAAATACGTGAAATTTCTTAATTAAATCCAATATTTAATAATTGCCTACACTGATCCAAATTTTGACAAGGATTAAGAAAAGATTATGGAAAGTGCGTGAAGACTTTGAGCTTTGAACTTACAAAGTACAAACAAATTCACCGCCATTTAAATTCTTTTGTATTGAAATAAGGGGAAACTTGAAATTGCACAAGCTTAGGTCATAGAAAATATTTGTACAGTTTACTGATATCTAGGCTGCCATATTCTCAATAAGATCAGTACACTCGTCGTAATTATTGCTATTGGAAAATGACTCGAAAAGAAAATTAGATAGTATAAAGAAATTTAAAAATACGTGGTTTAAGGTCTTGGTTTTGCAACAAAAGATAAAATAGTTTGCGTGAAAAATGAAATAAATATCAATGTCTTTTCCTAAAATCCAAGCAGAATATAAATTGCACGAAAAATGGGTATTTTAATACAATAATAGAATGAACATCATCCCATAAATTGGCAAAACTGAAATTCCTCCCAAAAATGGCTCTTAGTTTCATAATGAATACTGCAAAAAAGAACACAAGGAAGTATCAACATATTGCCAAACTTTGATCAGCCGTTATAGCCATCGCCATTCAAAGAAATGAATAATTACTCACGACTATCTAAGAGTCAGGTACACCTGATAGTTTCTACATCCTGAGCAAAGTAAATGAACTTGTGAAGTAAATCTCTATGTCTCAGGCTATTATACCTAACAGTCAGGGAGATTCCTGGACTTTTGGTGTAATAAGAAAATACACCAAAATTTGGAGCTTCGTATTCATTAAGATCCAGGGAGGCCGCAATTTTAACTATAGTGATAACGTTAAGTCAATGGGGATTTTTAATGACAACGCAAAAGGTATTTTTGAAAGGAAAAACTGATATCAAATGAATATTCATTAGATTTAACCGCGGATTTTTTAATTTCATCGTGGACTTCGCAATAAAATAACAAAAGACTTCCGTTGACAGGTCCTTGACCTTTTGAACAACCTTCTCGACACATGAATCTGTGTTGGCTTAGTCATCGCTGATACCATGTACATGCATCATACGTTACATTGCACCAGTACTACCGTTCTCTTAGTAAAAATCACATTGATATAACGTTATCACTAATTAAAATGGCCGCCTTAATGAATATGAAGCTCCAAGTTCTGGTGCATTTTCTTATTAAAGCAAAAGTTCAGGATTCTTCCTGACTGTCAAGTACACCCGATAGTTTCAATATAGCGAGCAAAGTAAATTAACTTTTTGGAGTGAATCTCTATGTCTTAGGCTATCGTACCTAAAGTGTCTCAATTTTTTTATTGGGAACTATAATCATCAATCAAAAATGCACCCAATATATCAATACCACGTACCTCTGTTGCACCAAACGTATCCGTTGCCAACGTGACCGTCTAAACAGTTACAAGTTTTGATACCATCTTTAACAACGCATTCGGCGTTATCAGCGCATCCCGGTAAAGCTTGGCAGATAAGATTCTGATCCACGTATGTGCAATCCTCGTCACAATCCTCAGAAATAAAAGATTAACGCGACTGAAATGAGAACAATCACAAAATACAATTTCATTCTGAGATGCTTGATATTATAGATGCCGTTTACCGTAATTTTACGATACAATTCAAGATGATGGATCGCACAAGTGCACTCCGCATCCCACACTTATAACAAAATAAAGCATCTGACTGAAAGTAGCAACTGTCAGGGAGAGTTCAAAGCAGTTAGGTATATGTCCAGCGGTCACGCAAGTTTACCATATTGGAATTACAAAGAAACGAAATGACGGAGAACTCGTTCCAAAATCTTTATTCTGTAAAGGAAAAATCCAATTTTAAACTTATAATCTGTCATGTGTGTAAAAATGACTTCAATCAAACTAATTTTAAGCTGACATCATTTCATTTCTCAAAAGTATGAAGAATGCTTTCCCATTTCTTCTAGAAATAGCTTAATAAATTAAAACCATTGAATATATTAAAGGTTACTAATACAGCATCTAGAAAGGTAAGTATGATTATGCACGTGAATAAATTCTGATCAAGATTTGAATTATTAGAAACGTCACCTTGATTTTCAATACAAATACATTTATAGTGTTAGTAAAGTGTAGGTCATATCCACGGTAGACTTTCTATACTAGTAATGTTAATAAAAAATGCCTAGAACTTGAATTCCAGTAACTACTGAACAATATATTTGGATAGTTCTTGAAATATACTTTCTTCGAAACAAAACATTATTTTAACAACCATTTTAATTTTCAAAAAATTGTTTTCCTTCAAAAAGTCCAAAAGGAAGCTGCCTTGTTGCACTAATGTTTCAAAAAAACTGGAGCGGTGAGTACATAAAAGGTAATGAATACACTTGACCTAAAAGAATAGTTGTAACACTGAACTGAATGTATATCACTGACGTTTCTCATTGCAAATAATTTTTTGCAGAAGTATTTTTAATTTTAAAAACAAAGCACAAAAGACATTATCGTTAAGATGGCCCGTGGTAATGAGAAATGGCGGTCTCTATATTCATGATTTGGGAAACACTGTTGTTTTGTTTTAGACCTCTCCTAGACTAAAAATTACTTATAAATATTTGTGTTTACCTAACTCACTATTCGAGATTATCCGAGCAAGTCCGGCTATTCAAATATAGAACATTAGTCGATTATCGCTTTTTACCGTTGCCATGGATATGAATTTGAACAAAGGACATATCTCACTACTTATATTATTATAAATATGACTATTTAACAATACATTTAAAATCATACCATTGCTATGTAATGTACAACTTCATATAAAACATACATCTTTCAACAATTAATTTAGTCCCATCTAGATAAAAGAATGTCAATCGCGTTTAAGCTGTAGAAGATGGCTCCGTAAGTACGCCAGATTTCACTCTTTGCAAATGGCGTTAACTTGTGATACTTACACGAAGGTACCTCCCGCTCAATTCGTGTAAGCAACCACAATCAGACTGTTGTATACAAGTGCTACCCTCTAGCAGCAAGCCTGGCCGGCAGACACATGACTCCAGGCAGTTAAAAGGACAATCAGATCTACCATCTGGTTCCACGCATGATGGTTGGAAAGCTGAAACACATGCATCGTATTGTTTTAGAGGATCATCGCAAACAAAAGCTAAAAGAAACAAATAATACACTAATAAATGTTTCAGCTTTTCAATAAAGTTAATCAAAGGAATATTCCCAGTTTATTAAAAAAATATTCCTAGTGTCTTAAAGAATAATTCCCAGTTTATGAAAGGAATATTCCCAGTATCTAAAAGAAGTTATTCCCAGATTATTAGACAAATATTCTCAGCTTATTATATGATTATTCCTAGTTTAGTAAAGGAATATTCATTTACATAATATGAAACAATTTGGTGTAAAAACAATTTTGGTACCGTATTCCGTTAAGAATTTATTGCATTGCAAAGATTTTACCAGTTTGTTAAAACCAACAGATTGCAATGTGCAGTGTGATGTCATTACAGCAGATCTAAGACTTTGTTTATGTATTATTTTGAACATTAATAGCCTGTTTTTAAATGACAAGTTTTTCTTTTCCATTATTAAGATGTGGTATATCATGTATTATAGAAGAACTTGTTTTTATACAACTGCTAGAGATTCCTTACGCTCTAAATGGGGAAAAATAATTTGTGCAAATACATCAAGAATTAACCTGGATCTGCAATTATAACATTTGCACTTTACACTTCAAGGTCATCAGTGTAGAAGCACAGTGTAGATAACTTTGAAATGAGAATCACCCCTAAGCTAAATAAGATTTCAACATGTTGTTTATCAATATATTCCTTGACATATTGTGTTTCCTACTATTACACTGCCTTGGAAAACATACCCTTAGTGATTAATACAAATTTTACCCCAGAAATTGGCCAAGTGGTTATCAGATCATTATAAATAAGTGTTAAATAAAACAATAGCCCAACATTACTGAAGCAGTCAGATATTCGGCTACAGCTTTCAAAGAAAAGGAATCATCACATAAATAAATGCAGAAGTGAACGCTGGTGTACTGGCAACGTCATTTCCGTATATTGCACTGATGAATGGAAATGGCGTTAACCGCCGGATTGTTTATCGAAATGGTGTCAAGGGGAGCAAGTTACTCTAATGGGTCGGCAAGATTTTGAAAGTCACTCAGAAATGCGCTTCTAAAAATGGTGCTATTTTTACAATTTCTGCATCAAATGAAATAATCAAACCTCTTTTCAGGGTATAATTGATCCAAGTGAGAACTTCTTGATATTCAAATATTAAGTTTTTTTAAGATTACAGCATTATTTGTTGAGTTGTCTTAACTACATGTGTGGCCGAATAATTGCGTAATACCTTTTCAACCCGTTGAGAGAGTGTCCTTCGAACGGAATGAAAATGACACTGGCAGTTTCATCCCGTCCATGTTTCAAGGGGCCTTCATATGATTGAAGTGCTGAGGCAACATTATATTATTTGCATTAAAATTTACTAAAAACCATTAGAAGAAAACTCATCAAATGAGGTTCAACATATACCATTTTAGAACATTTTTAAATCTCAGGCATTAATTTGCATATTTCTTATGAATTGTTTTATGTATTACGGGCGACCTTGGTAATCTATTGTGAAAAACCTTTGTTTTTTTCTTCAAATATCTAACATAGTTTTGTGAAGTGCTGCAGTCAAATCTTCCCAAACATTTTTGATTATTTGTCATACCCCCAATACAATTCTTGCCTAGTTCTCATTATTTCAAGAACTAAGATTTAGGAAAGAAATTTAAACAATTTCATCAAGACTTTGATCTGTCTTCCGTACATCATAACGCTAACACAGAATGAAGTAAAGCTAACTTTATGTTAAAGTTATAGTCACCACGAGGCATCTTTAATAGCGAATCCAACATTTCACTTTTTAGAGTTTAGCATCTTAAATATAAAAGCTAAGTGTTCTCAGTGGGGCAATGCTAGTAGCTGATATAGTCCCTATTACACTCTAAAAAGGAATGGTCAAATTTTGACCACAACATGATCAACTCTGCACCGAACCAACTTTGGTCAAATTGAACAACAAATTTGACCACAATATGGTCAAATTTGTCCATAATTATCATATTATGGTTACTGTTGACCACGTTATGCTTGTTTAAGTTGGACTAACATTGGTTCGGTGCACCGTTGACCATGTAATGGTAAAATCTGACCATTCCGTTTACAGAGTGTAGGGATTGGTATTGTATTTGTTGACGTCATGCATTTTAGGAAATATCGGTTGGAGAAATGCGAGAATGTTGACAATCTAATATCTCACTTACCAGTTTGTTTTTTACTGGGTATCCGATATAAGTGACACATATCTTTTGCAAAAAGAAAAATGATTTATCTTCTTAGGCGCTTTGGCCGTATGTACGACAAAAACTAAGAATTAAATTATGAGAGCGATTTAACATATGTTAAAGGTAAAAACAAATACCATTAAAATTAAACATTTAAAATCCCAAGCTTACCAGTCAGTAGGGGAGAATTCTGGACTTTTGGTGTAATAACAAATACACCAAAATTTGGAGCTTCGTATTCATTAAGATCCATGGAGGTCGCCATTTTAACTATAGTGATAACGTTAAGTCAATGGGGATTTTTGACCGCGGAATTTTCAATTTCATCGTGGACTTCACGATAAAATAACGAAAGATTTCCGTTGACAGGTCGTTGACCTTTTGAACAGCTTGAACAGCTTAGTTTTGTTGGCTTAGTCATCGCTGATACCGTGTACATGCATCATACGTTACATTACACAAATACTACCGTTCTCTTAGTAAAATCCCATTGATATAACGTTATCACTAGTTACAATGGTGGCCTCCATGGTTCTTAATGAATACGATGCTCCAAGTTTTGGTACATTTTCTTATTACACCAAAAGTCAAGGATTCTTTATGACTGCCAGTTGACATATACAATTTATGGGTAAGTCAATATCTCGCTCAACATTACTGAATCGACACACGCCTCCGTATATACCACTAAAGGTATACATGTTTCTGACGCAGGTAAATCCACTTTCTTCAGTTATTTTACATGTGCATTAGTTTTTCCAACTTTTTTTTTATTTTAACGCGTTTGAATTTTAATTTAAAAATGCTTTTGAGATATTAACGTTATTCTGATATCAAGTAAAACAGTCCACGATTTGAACGTTTAAAGCAAATATTGATGAATATGATTTAGTACTAACGGAAACTATAAACAACGAGCATGTTGTAGCATTTTAAAAGAGACAACTGTTAGATCCGTTAAGTAGATACTTTCCGTTTCTTTTTAAAATCAAACAAGACGCAAAATATTCCATCTCTGAGTATAGTTTATTATATTTATGATGAATCTTAGATGATGAAGCTTAGATGATTATGATGACGCTTAGAGACACCGTTAGATTGTTGATGTTAATTTCATATTATATTAGCACTGACAATGACAAAAATAGGAAAATATCCAACGTAATCTCTAAAAATATGGTCTTTTAAAAACTTTCAAATCGAGGCCAGTTTGTTTAGGGAAACACATACATTTGCGATTTGATCAACTTTTCATAGATGTCTGGATTTTATTCTCTCCCCACAATAGTTAGGAAGACCAACATAATTTAATTTGTCAAATGTTTTGTTTTTATAGAAAAGCGTATACATGAACAAGTATATACGTGGCGAGGTTTATGTTAAAGGTCACAATTTCTTTAATTTAAATCACAAATAATGGGTAATTTCACAAAGACCACCCTGTTGCAATTAAGTTTTTGTCAAATATATCGCCTACATAAAAAGGTAATGTTAAAGGCCATTCCTCGAGTTAATGTGGAGAAAACTATGCAATGAAATTCAACGTTAGTTATTAGCATATCATAATTACACTAATACTGACGAGCCCATCCAAAACTGCAGTGGAAGTGACGTCACTGGTAGGAAGCAGATTTACTGGTGTCATGTCAAGCAATCTTGTAATAAGATTCCTCCTGATCAAAAACATTGTAACATATGCGGTGGTGGTCATTCAGCGATCAATACAATTTCAAAAATGTTGTCAGTTATATATATATTACACACTTTTTTAGGTTCCAACTCACTAAAAAAAATATACATTAGAAGATCCGTATTTCAAAGGCATTTTAATGCTTTCATACGTTTATGGTGTTGAGATCAGCCTATAGTCTATTCCAAGATGACAAAACGTATGCTCTCACAGTCAAGGAATGATGAATTTTCACTTTAAAATATGACTAATTTTCATTAAATTGTATAAATTGTAGTAATTCTAGTGTATCTATTAATAATGCTTGGTGATTCTTGTTATGCTCAGAAATGATAGACAATTTGAAAGAAATATTCACGTAAAATTCCATTTTTGGTTTATTTTCACGTTTATTACAGTAATTACTACGTCATGGCAGCAAACAGGTGTAAAGTGTCTTATGATACGTCATGAAGCTCTGCATTATATTCCAGCGTAAGACTGTATCAAGATATGTGTTTTACCCTCTCTCCAGAAAATGGAAGGATAGAAAATTAACAAAGTAATTTGGTCAAATTTTATAGAAACGTAGCGTACTCAGATATATATGGTATTGTCTAAAGATGGGAAAGTAAACAACACATTGTTGAAGTAAAAAAAATATGATTATAATTAGGAAAATGTTCCTTTGTTATTTTGTCTTGTATACAGTAATTAGCATATTCATGCTTCTCTTTTCTTGAGGATTCCAAAACGACAATGTTGAATATTCATGTTGTGACAAGAATTGTAAATCTCCGTTTAGATCTGCAAATGCAGATACTCATTGTAATGACACAAAAAGGCCGATGCTGGCTATTTAAATACCGCAACAGAATCACAAAACCGGGACATAGATGGTAGCATATCTTACTCTAGAGTATATTCCTAAAGATACATATTTTTAGCGCAATTTCACATAATCCTCTAAATGGGGAAGTTCCTGATTGGTATGACGTTTCCAATTGGAAGGTGTGTTGTTACATGAATATCTCCGATTGGTATTAAAACATACGCACCTAAATCCCATACGTTCATTTTGCTGTATTTACAGATAACGTAAACTAATAAAAGAGGGAAACCATGCCAAAATAAAATCTGATGAATGCTCCTTTTTCCTTTCTAGAGCATGGAGTAGTTGTGATGTTAATGCTTCTTTTTCTTGTGGATTTCCTAAACGACAATGTTGAATCTTCATGTACTGACGAAAATTGGCAAATTCCATTCAGATTCTCAAATGCAGATGCTTACTGTAAAGACACCAAAAGTCTACTTAAAGGTATTTTGATGTCCAATGGAGTCTATTTAAGCACCACAACAAAAGGCAAATGCTGTACAATTCCGTCATTATATGAAACGCTACCAAGAATGAAATGTTTAATGAACGATTGGAAGGGATCGCTAACAATATGAGAACAGATTCCGTCTTTTATTCGTAGTGTGAAATTATAGCTGTAATGAATTTATTGCGCCAGATTTAAATCATAAGCAAAATATAACCCGGTTGTAAATTCTAATGTGAAGTTAGTCTGCTAGATGAAACTATCATAAAAGAAATATGATTGTGGACGTAAAACTCTACGATTCATTTACAAGATAGCGCATTTCAAAAATACTGCAAGTGTATTCAAAAGTCAATAATATCAATAGCCAATAATATTCAATAAGACGATATCATATAAACACTTTCATGTAAAATGTATATGTATTTCTTTGAATAGTAATACCTCTAGAAAACCTGTGCCCAATATAATAGTGTTTTCCTCAATGTTTTGTAATAAAATGGTAATATGTTTTATATATTACAAGGAGAACTGGAATCACACTGATGTATTACTAAACAGTCCGGCGGCATGCCTATTAATGGGAACATAAATGTTTCTAACAATGGGGACATTTTGCTACATGGAAGCCGCCATTTTGTGATATTTCCCATGATCCTTTGCTATCCTAACGTTGAAGTCTCATGTAATGTTACATATTTCAAATTTGAAATACCTCTGGGAAAAATATGATTGCTAGGGAAATTAAAAGTCCTGAAAATGCCTTTATTTTTATCATGGCTAAAACTTTTCCACTCCCATTTGAAATGTTCACCACGCCGTTTTAAAATATTAGAAAAAATAGACAATAGAGCTAGGCTTTTAGGTGAGAAACGGCCATTTTGAAAATTGAAATATTTTTCAACAGAATGATGTTTGTTATTTCAAGCACATCAATTAGAAACTGAAATTTTATCGCAACATCTGATTAGTATGGCTGCATGACTTCAATATTCTCGTATGTTACAAATGTTCCTGTTAATAGGCATGCTTCCGGACTGCTAAAATGCAGAATGGGCTCGACCAGTAAAAGAAAAAACGACCACAGTTTTGACGTATACGTATTGTTGTTGGGAAATAGGTTCCGAGACGCGGAATGCACGGTGCTTTACGTCCGTATAACCTCATGTCCTAATTTTGACATAAAATTTGTAACTCTAGGATTTTAACTTCCTCCTAGCAATTCCTAATCCGCGTTTTATGGATGATATTGAAATACGTGCCATGGACTCAACTTTGGTCTACACTAGCTATTTGGCTACATTTCTGGGATTTAAAAGAGCTCATGGCTGTCAAAATGTCACATCGTCAGATAACTACTACAGGAATGGCGACAGTTAGTACCCTGATGGCACAGGAGGATGTGACGTAAGACACATATTAAAAATACACTACGATGACTTTGATCTTGCGGTGAAAAAGATTGAGTACGCATTGATTTAAGATGCTGCTTGAAATATTATTGCATATTTTTTTACATTTTTAAATTGATTGGATGTGTATTGCTAAAAAAATTCGATGGAGTAAGGGCTATAAATGTCTTTGAACGGGAAGGGGACTATGACGTGGGTTCTGGGGTAGTGAATATGAAAGTGTACATGATGATGATATTTAGTCTCTGCCACCATCTACCAATGTATTTAAATGCACAAAATATGCAAACCCCTTGGATAAATATTAAACTTCAAAATGGGTCACCCAGGAATTATGGCCCCGAGGACAATGAGGCTAGAAGGAAGAGTATTGGTAGCAAATTATTATCAATGACTAACTTATTTATCCATTTATATTTTTATATTATAATCTTGGTCCATTATTGGTTCAACATATTCTCGACAACGTGTTGTAGGAGAAAACCAACCAACCAGCAATTAAAACACTTTGAGAAAGTATTGTATATAACAAGGAAACCAGTTTGGAGATTTATAGCAATATTCCAAATTTGTCTGTCTTTTGATAACACGGTGGCAAAGTTCGCATACACGTGGTCGAGTTCAGTTAAACGATTTCGACTTCAAAAACACGTTGTCAACTTCGATAATATGTTGCATTGCACTTAGCATAAAACAGTGCAACAATTCATCATACAATTGGGGATCAGATTGGGTTTTTTCTCTCTTTTCTTAAAAACGTATATAATCTTCAAGTCCGTGAAATCCAATATACTTCCAAGCTTCTTTATTCTGAGTTTTGGATTTGTTCGCTCATATAGTTGGCAAGGTATCATTGTGGAAAGGTACGTGTACGAAGGGGCTAAGCTAAATTAATCCGAGCCCTTAGGCTATGAGCCGTTGCTTATCCCCGGTTTCCATGGGGCAAGGGGATAAGAGTATATGACTCCCCACATGGCGCCAGCCCACCACAGATTAACTCCTCAACAGTGATGGTACTCATTTTTCAGCTGAGTGCACTGAAGCAAGTAGAGTGAAGTGTCTTACTCAAGGGCACAATGCAGCGCTTACGACGGGAATCGAACCCGGTACCTTCTGAATACGAGCATGACTCCTAAACCACTGAGACACTGCAACTGTTAAATGGGCACCTACTGCCCTGTCCGCCACTAACTCTAGGCAGTGGCCCTTTGCCCCAGTACTCCCGCCATCCTTGGGTGTATTTGTAATCTTGAGAACTCAATACCATACCTAATCCATCAATTGGCGCTTTGAAGTAATATAAACTATTGTGCAAAGAAATCCATACCCTTCTTTTCTTCTAATTCTAACTTAATGTGAATAGACATTATGACCTACATTTTAGTTGAGGCATGTTTGCTGTGTGCAAATTGTTGGATATCAATAGAAGGATGTAACTCATCTGGAAACCATTTTCCCGGACAAGCGTCGTTGCATTTCACGCGTCATCACACAGCTCAGTGACATCACACGTACAACAGACATACTGCCTGCTAACCTACCTACCAGCTCAGCGAATATTTATTTTTTCTTCGCGGAGCCGATTTTACTTCATATTTTCTTAATGTTTTATATTTTCACCGGGTATACGAAGAGTAACTTTTACGTGAACGACATCTGATTGTTCGTTACACGCAGACAAAACCTACATACCTTATATAAAGTGCTCACTGCAAATCCTATACCCAAAGTTGAAGACGTTGCGTCGTCCAGAAGAAACCCACTTCGAACGTCGATCAGGATCAGATGGAAATCGGGAAAACGTCTTTGTATTCCCCGGCACACGTCTATTAGTGCAACCAACGGCACAGTAAGATTCCGGCATAATTATGTTACAAAAATATCTTATATAACAACATGCAAGTGTTTGTAAGTCTAAATAAGTGTACAGCAGACGATCGTTCTCGCCCGACAAAATGGCGATGTAAACAAAGTCACGTGACCTCATGACGTCAGCTGAAACTCCCTAATATACAGTTCTTTAAGAAAACCATTTAGGTATATTATCAGACATTTGATAATATTATTTTTGCTCAGCTGTAAGACTTCGGCACTTTTCATTAATATCTAAGCCAACTGTAAATCTTATAACTATCTCTTAAGTTTGAGATATACCTTTTCTAACACATGAAGCGAGTGGAACCAGAAGCTACGTTCCTCAACACCCAAATATTTAAAAAAAACCAGTAGTCACTAATATAATTATTTAAACCCATCACTGTTACAAAATTATGTTTAATAAAACATTTTCAAAATATCAGTTATATAAATACTCTTTACTGATTATTCTCTTTAATCACTCATCAAAATGATTTAATATATTCTAAATTTATAATACTTTTGCAGTTATAGAAAACCGATTATTGGAAATTTGACCCCGAAGTTTACACATACGGCCAAATATCAAATGAAGAAACCATCCGATTACAGAGTGCAAAACATCCGTGACTCAATTCTCCGAGTTCTTTTCATCCATGAATGTTGGCTTCAGTGTAGACTTCCCTGTGTTGTCTTCCTCTAAGGAAAGTAAAGGTGGTTCTAATAACTGTTCTGCTTCCTTTAGGTTGGATTGTGATGTTGATTCTAATGAAGGTTCATCTCACTCTACAAACAAGAACGGAAGTATAGAAGTTCGGTTACGAAGACGGTACAAAAACAAAGGATGAAACACAACGAGAAAATAGTCAGATCCTTTTGTCATCTTCGAGAAAACCATGCAGCCACACACTACCGCAGAATGGCGCATCCTGATCGATAAATTAAAGGTCATGATACCATACAATGCCACAATTCTTGTGAACTTTTCCATTTAGTTAGATGGTACCTCGAAGATGTGCAGTACTACGATCGTTGGCCAGTTTATCACCATGTGTACCGCAGTGCCAAAGAGACCAAATATAAGTATAAGTTCGGTGGTAGCGACGCATCGTTTTACTGTGACTTCTAGAAACATAACGAAGGTTTATGACATCAAATGAATGGAAATAATTATCCCAGTTCCAAGTCCTTCAGTTTAGATTTCCAAATAACGTAAAATTTATGTCTAAATAGTTGAGACCCTAACCCAGATATAAAAACTAAGAACATTTCCTACTGTTGGATAGGTCTTTGTCTTTTCTTAATAATTTGATGTTTATACTTGTTATGTTTTATATGAAGTTACTAAGTCATTCCAAGTTTGTGTATGTGCGGTTTTCGGGGGTGGCAGGGCAAACGAAACTAACAGAAACGAGGTTTATCGACAGATCTTTAAATTTACTCTTGGTATTCTAGCTATCATTTCATATTGTCTATATAATTATATACATGTCATGTAGTCTTGTATAACAGAGTTGTATTATGTAGTATTTGAATGTATTGTACTGCAATGTATTGTCAACATTTGAGACTTTGTGTTGATGTTGAAGGGTTACAATTATTAATCACAATAAATTCAATCACGAATGTGTATTACATATCATTGAAATTTTCTCCCAAAATTGTATTCAATTTTACTCTAAACTCATTACTCTAAACGCTATTGAAATGATTTGTTTGTTACAAATTATGTTCTTATATTCAATCTTTAGGAATTTCATTCTGTATCTGAAAACAGTTTGCATCTTCAAAAAGTTGCTGTTAATAGATGCTTGAAAAAATCAATTCATTTTTATTTCTCCGTTTATCTTTTGCCGAAAAGCACTTTCGCCTTTAAGACTCTAGTTGTTGTTGTATATCTACACGGCAACACAGGGAACAAAATAATAGAATGACAGACTATTGAAATTCTCATTTCGTTTAGAAGTAGATTTTTACCAGATTTGTGTAGAAATAAGTGTTTAGAAATGACTGAAACCAGAATACTGATGACGTTACATCCTCACTATATTTCCTGAGATGTTGTGGCTAACAATATTTGGAAGTTTAATTTTCAGAGGAAATATGTTACAACCCTAGTTTTCAATTGTTTCCTCCCAGTCGTTTGTTTCTTTTCGACCTCTATGATACAATATAGAAATGTCTGACTACTTCACCTACTGTATCTGAAAACAGTTTGTATCTTCTAAATAAAATATGTAAATGGATTTCCATGTTTGTGTTTATGCCGAAGAATGCCTTAACGACCATAATGACTGTAGTTTTAGTTTGATATATACAAAAAACACAACAACAACACAGGGAACAAAGTGATTGATTATCAAAATGTCAATCGGGAGTAGTTTAAGTTTAAATTTTACCAGATTTGTGTGGATATATGTGTTTAGAAATAACTGAAACGGAAATATTGATACATTACATCCTCACGTTTTCTCCAAAAGCGTTTTTGCGCTTATTGAAATATATCCTGATATGTTGTGACTAACAATATTTGGATATGTAATTTTCATTAAAAATATTGTAACTATGAGTTTTTAGTAATTCCTAACAGTCGTTTGTTTCTTTTTGACTTCTATCAAACAATATAGAGATGTCTGAATAATTCAACTACTTTTTCAACCATTCCAAAACTAAATGGCTATTTATCCGTAGTAGTGTCAACGGTAATAATTCTACTGTGATGGAGCTTTATTACAAGACACTTTTATTTTATGGTGAATCAGAGAAGTAAAATAAGTTCGAATAAACCTTCATTTTAGTTTGAATAGGGTAATGAAAACACATGATGTATTTCTTTTTTTTAGACATGCTCTAAGAAAATCCGCAACGTAAATAGCTTCAGTATTCCAGCACCAATCAATTAATGGGAATGTTGATGAAATCGTTTGATTAATTGGATGTATCGTGATAGTCTTAGAGATTTTCACGTAGATGGCAAAAATATATTTGTTTTGTATAAGCGCATGAAAAGTTTACAATTGTATAACTCATGTAAAACGAGTCCTTCTTATACATACGCAATCACACAACTCATGTAAAGCGAGTCCTTGTTATACATACGCAATCACATAACTCATGTAAAACGAGTCCTTCTTATACATACGCAATCACACAATACGCAATCACACAACTCATGTAAAACGAGTCCTTCTTATACATACGCAATCACATAACTCATGTAAAACGAGTCCTTCTTATACATACGCAATCACATAACTCATGTAAAACGAGTCCTTCTTATACATACGCAACCACATTTATGAAGCAGTAACAAGAAACAGTGAGAACGTTTGATTGCATACAACATATTGCTTAATGATATACCTCCAAGCCAAATTAATACATCATGTATGTCAAAACAAGTCATTCCTTCTCAAAGATGAATATATGGTACATACTGAACTACAAGGCGCAGTGGCTCAGTGTAGTTAAAGAGTCTTGCTCGTATGTGAAAGGTACTGGGTTCGATTCCTGCCAAGAGTGCTGCATTGTATACTTGAGCAAGATATTTTACTCTACGTTCCCCAGTCAAGTAACTGTAGAATGAGTACCAGCATTGCTGGGGAGTTAACCTACGTCCAGGGCACTCATGTTCTCCCATCTTTTTGAGCCGCATAAACCGGACATAAGCAACGGATGGATGGATGGATGGATGGATGGATGGATAGGCTCGGATGGATCTATAATAACTTAAACAGAACTGAAATGTGTAATCACTATAGTTATCAAGCGGAGTTATGCAACGCCCCGCCTTGGTACCGTCCATCCAGTTACTTCCTTTTACATGTTTAAAAAATACGGTAGGCAAAGAGGTGTTCTCCATATAAGTTAAAACTAATGGAAATATGCTAAGAATACACTAATCTTAAGGCGGCAGACAAAATGTAACGAATTTGTATACTAAAAGTGAAATTACCAATCAGTCAAGCTTGACATAAAAGCTTTCATTGAAACATTAAAAATGGCTCTGCTTAAAACCAGGAACACTTCGACTGGCCCTCATAAAGAGCAGGGTCGGTTGGAGTAAAAGTTATCGTTTTCTCCAATTCCCCAAAACCACAAAACTGTGGTCTGTTCAACACTCTATACAAGCTGTTCAATGAAACATGTGCTTGATTTCCACCCAACACAAAGGAGTTGTTTTTAAGCGGAGCAGCATTTCCGAAGGAGAATGAAATGAACTTTGAAGCAAAGTTATTCTTGTGAAATGATGCGTAAATTTCTAGTCTGAAATTTGCACAACATGTTTTTCAGCAGTCTATACTAATTAGTATATAGTGAAATTTAATGTAGAGACCTAAAATATATCATGATTTATGGAAGGAGCCTAAAAATATATAAAGATATATGAAAAGAACCTAAAAAGTTATCAAGATATATGAAAAGAGCCTAACAATATATAAAGATATATGGAGAGAGTCTAAAAATATAAACAGATATATGGAAAGAGCCTAAAAATATATAAAGATATATGGAAAGAACCTAGAAATATATAAAGTTATATGGAAAAAAGCCTAAAAATGTATAAAGATATACGGAAAGAGCCTTAAAATATATAAAAATATATGGAAGGAGCCTAAAAATATATAAAGATATATGGAAAGACCTTAAAAATATATCAATATATATGGAAAGGGCCTACAATATATAAAGATATATAGAAAGATTCTAAAAATATAAAAAGATATATGGAACGAGCCTAAAGATAAATAAAGATATATGGAAAGAGCATAAAAATATATAAAGATATATGGAATGAGCCTAAAAATATATAAAGGTTTATGGAAAGAGCCTAACATTATATAAAGTTATATGAAAAGCTAAAGATTTTATATCCACAAAAAGAACTATAAATTCTAAACAGAAAAAACGTTGACAAGATCTACTGTGGCTCCTAGTTATTGCTAATCAAAGTTTGAAAACTTCAAAAAAAAAAAATGTATGAAAATGTCATGACGTTAATGCAGCTTTTAAGTTTTGTCTAGCAAGGATATTTCTTGTAGATGGATTTGAAATTGAAGCACACCACTCTTGATTAGGATTCAAATTTATGAAAGGAACGGATCATGAAAAAATGACGGTCGAAATGTCACAAAATATACTTAACGGTCTATATGTATTTAAGGGTCAGTTTGATTTATTGTATCAACTCCTCTCCCTGCATAGCTTAATGCGCTGCACCAACGCCTTAGAATTTGTTTGATGCAAATGAGGGATTGCATCCATATGTTTTCCATTTCCTATTGAACCAGCACTAAGCGTTGAATTTAATTGTAAATTTATTGATTGTTGAGAGTAATTATATAAAAAAAGATGATCCCATGCAATATTTACCGTATGTTCCCTTTTTAATCAATAAATCATATTTGTGATACCTTGATACCTCATTAACGTTGGAGATATATCATTCCTCATATTAGAAGACAGATATGTAATTTGTTATTTTGATCATACCAAATTTGTGGCTTTCATGCTTTCCATATATTCGATTTTGCCACTCGGTGTGCGTTGGGTGCACAGCTTCATATGCAGGACGATTATGCTGACCTAGAACCTAACAAAAAGTCGATAGACCATCCTCTCTCGTATTGGATCCGCCCCTAATCGATGCGGTTCTAATATAGCTAAAATTGATTAAGTACTGGGTTATCATACATTGTAATCATACATCATCATACCAGGGAGTTGGCATCTAATGCCAACTCCCTGATCATACGTAATACCCAAAAATTAGGTATTACGTCATCAAATTAACCTACACATTTGACTAGTCCACACTAAACATATGGGGCTTCTTATTTTCCGCCCCGGATTGTCTAAAATTTCGATGGATATCCTTAAATTATTGAGACGGAGAGTAAATATATATTCAAAACTTTCTGCAGCTGCTTTTTTTAATTCACGGTAACCTCTTTTGAAAAAAACAATAAAACTGATTATGAGCAATCTGTTTTGTTCATTTTCTCAAGAAGGCGACGATAAATTAAAAAAAAAGCAGCAGCAAAAAGTTTTGAATATCTATTTACTATTCCATATGTTATACAATAAAGAAGTAGATCTTACATAGGCGGGATTTGACTACCGAAAGTGACGGAGCGGGAGGAGGTGCAAAATCAAAAAGTATGAGGTAAACTCAAAATAAAATAAAAAACCATGCAAACGATAGAGATTCGAAAAAAATAGGGGTGGGGAGTGAACAAGTAACCCTCCTACACCTTGTTCCACCCATTTCAATGGTGCTATCAATCCATATGAAATGACTAGTTGTATAGCGAATGATTCTTGGGCAGTATTTGAGGCGGTAGTATTTCAAAACATTTATTCACACTATTCGGGAAAGTGATAAAAAACGATTAGTAAAAGGGTGTTAAGCCATGAATTACCTTCCAGAAATATCATATTTTGAAGAAGGAAGATAAACTAACAGCGTATATACTTTTAGAATTTCAAGATATACCGGTTATGACCAGTTCAAATGGTTTTAACTGGTTTGCACTATTTTCAACACGTGTCAACTGGTCTTAACATGTATTGACTCTTGGTTTAACAGTGGGCAACTTGTTATAACAGGAATCAACTGGTTTCAACAGGAGGCAACTGGTTTTTAACAGGAAACAACTGTCTTTGACAGGTGGCAGGTCCGATCTGTCTGGTCAAGGATCATTGCTTGGATTTTCCCTGCCTGCTCGTAATGAGATAAATGGTTTTAACTGTTCTAATGCATGTTATCTGTGAGTTACTGCTTATTCCATTTAGCATGTATTTCATCATAAATCTTTTCTGAAATACATTGCATGTTATTAATATACTATGTTTATATTATGTCAGTATCATTCTAAACGCACTCGTTTTGTGATACGTGTGTCATTTTGGTTACATCATGTAGCCTATGACGTGCGTAATGCAATACGCTTGCTGATACTGATATGTTGGGTATTAAAGCATCTTCTCTGCAACCAGCATCTTATCTATGCATTATCCTGTGCTGAAAATATAGCGCACTATGAATAAACCCTGTTCATATATATTAACTATCAGTTTAATAAAGATCGAACAAATTTATAGAAAATACACAAATAACACTTTTGGAATATTTTTTTAGGATCATGACAATTCACTTTGTTGGAAATGTGACCTAATGTCATCAGACCGCATAGCAACCGCAAGCATTCACCCCACATTCGAGTGAAAACAAAGCGATGCGCTGTGTTTGTTTACATACAATACGTACCGCACACAGTAAACGTATACGGACTTGCTCAAGTGTATCGCGCAAAAGTTTGTCTTCACTCCAGCAAATGACGTCATCTCCCGGATGTGACGTAGCACCAACCAAGTGAATATGAACATGCGAAGTATTATCGCACGTCGTTTAAAACTACGCACATTGAACATCTCGCGAGAAAAATGAAAATTTTAGACACACTGGCAAAACATTAGTGTACATGCATGGCTTTATGCGCACATGCATTCAGAACAGGATAATGCAAGATCACCCGCACTTCACTATGTATACTGAGTGTATATGAACAAACGTTTAACGAAAATCGGTTTGAAAAGAAAGATTTACTGATAAAAGACAATTTCTAAATTTAGCTGTCAAATCATTGCCATGTATGCGAATCTAAACTTTTGTAGAATTAAGTATTTCCATATTGCTGTGTTTGTTATTGTGCGGTGAGCTGTGTATTCCAACGCAATTATTCTCTAGTATAATAGTCTAACGTCATTGGGTTTTTTTTACAAATGCCGTGAAGAGCAGTCAACAAACTGTTACTGTATGCGGTATTGTAAATCCTTTTCACATTAAATTAAGTAAACACAAAAAGACTTTAATAACTTGTAGCAACGCTTTGCTGGGTTGATTGTGTTTTAACTGTACAGTATAGGTGTATGTGTTTGGGTCGTGTGTGTGTGTGTTGGGGGGGGGTAACTAAAGTGAGCGACATCGAAAATCGGGAGAACAGTTTTGTTCTCCCGATCGGGGGATCATTCACAGAAGTATCACACAATGCATCAATCCAATTTCAAAGTCTACATAGGAATAACATAAGAATCAGACACATTTTGAGCGCGGGGAACTCAACCACTGTGAAGGGTTCAATTTTTTCTTCACGATTTGAAATAATGGCATATGACTTACCTTTTCACCGTTCGCTTTTAAAATTTTCCGTGGAAATTTCGAGTAATTTGAAGAAAAGTTGTGACTTCTTATTATGTGTTACCGCTAAGCAGTCGCATTTTAATTAACAAGATTTTCTGAACAAAAAAAAAACATTTAAAAGTTTTGTTAAGGAATTATTTTTGACAAACATGGTAACGTTGTCAAAAATAATTATGGAACAAAACTTTAATTGGCCATTTAAGAGTGTCTTGAATTTACGGCCTTACTATAACAAGCTTTGCAAGTTCTATATAAACCCTGTCACAGAGTAAGTACTTATGATTTCCTTATTTTTCAGCATAATTCGAACGGGAGCAGTTAAATGAGTGGGGTTTTAATCTCCGTAATAAAAGATACCGAAATTTAAAGAAGTAAAACATTTGAGCTGTAATCACAACTTTCCATCAAAATTTCTTCCTGGTAAAAGAATACAATTCTACCTGTCCAAATAAATTCATAATAATATGGCTTCGTACGTCGAGGAAGTTCTGTACAAGTAAAGATCAAGGTCAGTGAGTATATATGAAAGATTTACTTACATCAGCAATGTTCTGATTTTTTACATAATGCGAAACAGACCATCACAAGGAATTCTCACGCATTATGGCCCGTACGTACGTACGCACGAAAATCATTTCAGGAAGAAAAACACATTTAGTGCACGTAAATAAGCCTTTTTTACAAATTTAATCTGAAGGTTCAATATATTCAAAGTGAAGTGTCGTCAGATGTATGGGCGGGAAATGGTATGGCTCGGGTGTGAATTGGCATAACATGTACCATGACGTCACCTGATTCATGACGTTGGGGATATTAATACTGTACACTAAAATTGTAAGAGCCAAACCAGTGGCATGGTAGCACAGGAAATGAAGAGAGAAAATGGTGATAGCAGAACTAGGGGGCGGGGGATCGTACTCCCGGTCAATAACATAGAATTTGGCTCCAAACTGTATGCACGCTGTAAGCCACGGCTGAACAGTCCCAAAATTTGAACGCTGACAGAACTGGGTAGAGTAAAGTTAAAGGATTAGTTCAGTGGTCAAGCAAGTCCATCGTATATGAAAGAGGACTTTAAAAGAAATAAAATGGTGAAGAAAGCGTTCACTATTTTGTTTGTTTCTTCTTTCATATAAGATGGACTTGCTTCACCCTTGAACTAATCCTTTGAAAGTAAAATCTATCCGATACATTAGACCAATAGGGTTGGTGCTTATTCCCGGTTTCCATGGCGCAAGCGGACGAGAGCACATGCCTCCCTATCGCCTGCTAACTCTCCAGCAGTATTTTACAGCTGAATTGACCGGAGCAAGTAAAGTATTATTCTAAATGACACAATAATAGCGATAACGGTGGGGTCAAACCCGTTACCTTTCGCATGACTCCTGAACCAATGAGCAATTACCCCATAGTGGACCAAACTCAGGGTGAATAGCTTTTTCTATAGAGCATATCTATTTATATTTTTTAATTACATTAATTCTTTTTTTATAGCCTGATTTGTTAGTTGCAGTTCTGCTTCACTGGTTGTAAAAAGCAACACGTAATTTGTACCCCTCTCACAAATAATATTTATGTATTCATACAAAAAAGTTAGCAAACAAATGCAGATATTATTCGATGCAAACGAGTTTAATGATTGAAATGCTTTTGGAAGGGGTTGACTTAGATCTAAGTTACATATCTCAATTACTCGTAAAAATTGCTAACAATATTAGATATTACTAGAAGTTTGGATGATCAACAGAGATTAACACTCCTTCATATAACTGCTCGCATTTCCAGCTCGAACATGGAAAAGGGTGTTATTCTAATTTACTTATTATTTTATCTTGGTGCTTTTATGGGTAAGTACATTCAAATTTATTTTACGTTTGATGTGTTTAGCCTATAGTACACTCAAGGACAAGACGCATGCGAGTGATAAAATAATATTGCCAATAAATTAGAGGAGGCATAAAGTCTGACATAATCCTTATCTTATATGATAGAATTAAATATAACAAATCTTCTGACCAAGTTTCATACCTCCCAAAGCAATCGGACCCATTTTTTGTAATGATTAAAAACTTTAATTCTACTACTTAATAGTAAAATGGGATTCGCCATTTTGATTTAAAAACATACAGATTGTGATGTCATCAGCCCAGCAGGATGTTGTACTGTTTTGTATTTCTTTATAATCTACCTCAAGTTTTCTAGCTAATGAAAAATTGTTTTTTATTTTGTAAGGGTCAATAATATTTTTGTTTACATATGGAATTATCAAAACATGCTGTTAAAACTTTGTGTCACATCATTTTGGAAGAAACACTTTAATAACACTTACAAAGAAATACATTATAATCCTTACGTCCTGTTGTTGAAATTATGTCATTATGCACAATATTTCAATACAGAAATGAACAAAATGACAGCCTCTATGTGTCGACTTGAAACATGAATAACTTCAGAGGTAAGATTTTGACTTGCTGTATTTGGTAGTTGGTTTAGATTTTAATCCTCAATCATATGAAATAAAGATTGCATTAGACTGTATGTCTGAGTCCTTTAAAGTTTCATACATGTGATAGAAGATTAATAAAGACAAAATTAGTTTAGGACTTATTAAAGTTCAACAATTTCACATGTGTGTTGAAAAGTGCGCGTGCACTGTAGAGTATGATGTCATCCTTATCAGACCCAGATCATTCTAAATTATTGGATAAATACGCAGTTTTATTTGAATATTGAAATGTGGGGTATAACATACACTTTCCAAGAAGAAGAAAATGCCCTTCAGTTCATGTACTTTATTGTACACTCTTAATACAAGAAAAGATATACATATATAAATTGGTCACCACACGGTATACAATGCAGGTATATTTTTAATACCTTGTAATTTTTTGAAATGTAATAACTCGATATCAATATTTGTATTTGTGCCGTGAGCGCTGAGTTGTGTCCTCGAGCAAAACACTTTACTCTATCAGCTTCAGTCCACTCAGCTATAAATTAAATACCAACACTGCTGGGAAGTTAATCTGCGACTAAAAAGTTGTGTTTATTTCATTTATTACCGATTATCATGCTATTAGATATTATCATCTGTTATTGTTATTATTTTTGTGTAATTAGGATGAGCTGGGGTGGTGTGGGTAGTTGAAAGGATGGAGGGTGGGGAGGGAGTAGATAGGAAGCGGGAGTACTTATTTCTATTTGATGTAAGCGGGTAGTGAGTTGTGCATCTAGGATTTTGTTATTTTGAAAGGAGTTTATTTTCTTTTTCAAAATTTCTTTGTAGATGTTTAGTGTATTGTATTGATATCCTTTTCGTTGTTAAGGATGTTTTCACTTTTGCTCCTTTTTGCTAATTATTTGTATACTGTAACCTGTTAAGCTTAGATCATGCTAATACCATTTGAAGAAAGTGCCCCTTGAAACACGGACGGGATAGAATTGCCACTGTCATTTTCATCCCGTTTCAAGGACATTCTTTCAACGAGTTGACTATGTATTACACAATCGTTTGACCACAAATTTTGTTATGATACGAGGTGGAGTAACGTGGAGATGAAATAGGAAACTCGAAAAATTTCAGCGACTGCTTGTTAATGTCACGTAAATGTTCATGCGGTTACTAGAATGCCACAGGCACAGAAAACCAGATGAAGTAGTGTATAAGGGGCGGATTCTGTAATGTTGTGTCCCGACATCTACGATTGCAGCGCCCTCTTTAAATATTTCCTCAATATTGTACACGCTGTATCCACTTAAACCATTCCCGAAATAAACTCCGTACGTACAGTGCATGCATTATTGTATACTATATGTATGGAGTGTGAGGGCAGTGAAGCGTACATTTTCGGTGGCCTTGAGATGTTTGATTTTCTAACATGTGAAAAAACTGAACATCGCTGATGTGAGGGCGCGAATCTTACATGAGCTTTCAAAACATGCACTTTTAACGTTTTTCATATGTAATGTGGCAGCTATGATAAACAAAATATAAAATCATTTATTTGTAAATGTTGATATTTGTTTTTCATCATATGAATTTGTTTTTTAATAGTAAAACAGAATAAAGAATATTTTTCATACAAATTATTTCGGCGCAATATGTGTCGGAATTGTAGCTTTAAGAAGTGGGAACTATATAGGAGGTCTCAAATAGTTACACTTTATGAACATATAACATTGGAACTACCTTTGAAAAAGTGGAAGTTGTTCCACTTGCGACATAATATGGACATTTTATCCTTTGGTGATTAGAACACTTGTCATTTAAAGGAGACACCGAGTCTGGTTCTTTTTTTTTACTTAATATGAAAGAATTATTATAAAGAGTTTTTAAGAAATTTACATGAGAGCGGCCATTTTGTTCATACACCCTCTAAAAATGATGTCATACACAGTAAAGATTAGAATATTGTATTCGTTTATTTTCTATTTCAATTTGTTTAAGTTCAAAGAAACAATTGTTCTTTTGCATGGGTCTATGATTTTTTATTTGTATATGATATTAATCAATCAAGCCTTTAGAATTTCATGTAAAAGCATTATGGAAAAGAAAACTTAAACAAAATACATTATGTGTGCTAGCACATTGGGTGAATTATGTCATCATTGACAAGATTTCAGCACAAAATTAGACAAAATGGCAGCGTCCATAGTACGATTTCAAACTGGAATAACTTCAGAAGGGAATGGTGGGATTTTGGTACTTGGTTAAATATCTATCATATATCAAGATAGATTGTTTAACTTTATGTCGTCCTTAAGAATTTTTGATAAACTACCATGCTTATTACTTTATGCTCCATTCTCCAGAGCTTGAATTTCTCCAAAAATACCTAAAAGCTACTAAATCATAATTGGGAATAAAATTATAAACAAAGAAGATAGCTCTTAGAATTTTGTCAGGTCCAAGTCTCTCCCATCCATGCAAATAAAAAGAGTCCAAAGAACAAATACAAAGTGTTTAATTCAAAAGAAATGTTGCATTACAAAAAATGCCTTCTTTAAATTTAATTCACAAAATTATGCAAGAGAAAATAATCAAAACAATAAACACATATTAATGTAATAAAAACTTTTACAAATCCATTCATTGGAAAAATAAGAACCTTTGGAAAAACTGAAGCACTTTCTGAGGCTGATCGTTAATTATGGAAACTTACCTGATATCGACCTACATGTACGCATAATTGCAATTGTCTAATCTTTTTACAAAATATTATATCCAGTTTTCATAAAATTCACTTCATAAGACAATGAAAGTTCAAATGATCATTCGACAGAATACAAGTTATCTGTCGACTGTTGGATCAGGGGAGGAACAGGCACTTCCAGAGAATGTGTTATTTTTTCAGAAATTCCTTCCCAACCCCTCCGGTTTAATTGCAGAATACCTTGCAACCCCTGAAATACTCTGTACAGTCGGCTCCGTACTCAAAATTAGGAGACGAAAGAAACACTACAAATATATTCGCCAAATTGAACTAGCAAATTGAACTAGGTCATAAAACAATTCTTGTTACAAGTGTGGACAGTATGGAGCCATTTTGGGATGTAGCCTACGTATGGGATTATGATAAATTTCCATCGCAAGCACGGAGCCAGCGGAGACGCTCCAAATGAATGTATGAGATAATAAAAACAATTCCCATCAAGCATAATTTCATCCCAAAAGTCCGTGGAGCTACTGAGTCGAAGCAGGGGTATTGTCTATCGATGTGATTTTGATAATTTATCTAAACAGTCTACGGAGCCAAAAAAGGCCGAAAATGTCTACTTGAATTAGATCAACAAAATTCATTCATACTTAACTTAGAAGTTTCGGGATATTCTGCAATTAGACCTACCCCTCCTACCCCTCCCCTCCTACTCCCCCCTCACCTCCTTCCCTATCCCAATCACACACCCCGGATACCCAATCCAAAATCACAGACTATTATATAAAACTAGGCTCCAAGTCATATGCATTAACATGGTTGGCAAAACTAAGTGAACAATAAAACATCGAATCAGATAAGGACATTTTAAGTAGAATATCTTCACATATACTGGTCAAAAATGAACTAAACATGTATAATCTCGAAAACAATCTCTGAATTTACATCATAGAAGTCACTCTGGTTGTAAAAATGTATAAAGGCTCTAATTTTTTCCTGCTGAAAATTGTTTAAACTTTGTAAGTTTTAAATTTGAACAGTTGAAGTCTAGTTGAGGTGGTACAATACTAAGAGGCTTACTAAGGGTGTGATGACAACTACATTGTCACAATACTACATTTTTAGGCTACTTTCGATTGATCGGGGCCTACTAAAATGCAAGTATCAAACGTGCGGAGAAATAGTTTTAGATTCAGTTTTAATTTTTTTTTATATCTTCATAATCATGCCCGTCAAAGAGAAATATTACATTATTTTGTTCCCATAAACTTAATACTATCCAAGTAATTATCCCAGTAATTTTCAGTGACTATTTGGATAATTTGCATGACAATTATGGTGTATCTAAAGACGTCCCCGTTTTTAACGTTTAAAGACGTTTCCAAGAATATGAATATTAGTTTGTAGCACTTCCATTGCCAGTTCGACCATAAAATCAGGCTTAATCCGCTCGCCTATATCTGAATATCATTCTAGAGCGTGAGAAGAATGTAACGGAATAGGTAGCTTTATAGAGTTTTTAAAACAAGAACTTTTGAAAAGAAAAAGAAAATTATCTACAATAGAAGAATCTATAGGGTAAGTAGACAACAGTGGACAAAAATGTCTGTCTTTTGCCCATAATATTGAAAAATTAAAATGTACAAAAGTTTAAAGATATATGCAATCTGTCTTCTTTTTAGGATCGATATTTAACAAGGTAAGGTTGGCATCTGGCTACATTCAAAAATCCAAGCGTTTGACTGTAAGTGTAATAATTTCATGGCGAACCACTTTCTTCTATACAGCGATTAACATGTATAATACGTTAAATTTATGTTGAAACGATTTCTTCCGTTTGTTAAAATGAAATACAGGATGGGTGCAAAATATCTAAAGTTCATTGGAGAACGTAGATTTAAATCCACCTGATACCACTGATGGACAATGGAAGTGGTTGCAGGCTACATGAATTCAAATTAAAGGATTATATAATGCAGCATCTGAAATGTTGTTACCCTCCTGTTCTTCCCAACGCGATTTTGGAAAGCAGCCTTAAATTTTTGGTCATCTGATCCAACAAATTTTCTATAAAATAAAAAATAACAGACGCAACTGAGCCCTTTTGAGTCACATCTCAAAAGTTCACCAAATGCTTATTAATTTTGGGAGGGGAAAATCAAAGTTTCAAACTTCAATTCTATCTATCTATCCTCCTTCTCCCGTTAATCCCCCCCACTTCCTCCTCCCGCCCAAACAATGTATATATTGTAGCGGCGTATGAAGATATTGCACATCGGGGGCCAGAATAAATTGGGTCCGAAAATGGCAATCCTACAAAATTGTAAGTCTTTCATCACGGTAAAACTATATGTAAAGGAGAGGAAGAAGGGAGGGGGAGAGGGGGTGGGGGGGACATGATTGATTTCCCGAAAACTGAATTTAGGACAATAAACGAAAATTGAAGCAAATTTAACAAGAATTTAATGCAAATTTTACGAAAATTGAACCAAATTTCCAAAAAATAAAAGAAATTTGCGAAAATGAAAGAAATTTTCCGAAAATTACTGGAAATTTTCCACAAAAAAATCAATAAAAATTAACACAATTTTACTACATTTGATGCAAATTTCTTAAAAATAGAAATAAATATTCTGAAAATGAAGGACATTTTACGATAATTTCTGCAAATTTTTAAGTGTAAAATATCTTTTCCAACTGGAAATCAGAATTTCTATTCCGGAGAAAATTTCCAGTCAAGACTAAATGGTTTTTACAAGGACTTGTAAAAGTCCTGGTTGGAAACAATAAATGCCTGTTGATTCCAATTAAACATAACTGGTTTTAACATGGATTTGCAATAGTCCATGTTTAAAAAAAAATGCCTGTTGATTCCAGTTAAACCTATCTGGTTTTAACAGGTGATGTGTTCATTACCAGTTAAAAACAGTTACTGACCTCTTAAAAACAGTTCAGACCAGTTAAAAACAGTGTGCATTTCAACTGTTTTTTTTCTGCTGAGCACTTTGGTGATTTGTACATAAACAAGATCACTTCCGGAAGGAATTTGACACTTTGGCTTCTAATATGAATATTATGGATGCTAATATAATTTTACTGGGTTGCACATTGAAAACTTGCATTCCTACAAACAATAATGAGGTTCTTAAAATGATTGTCAGTTCCCCAAGAAAGCCATGTAGCTTGGACCTTCTTGCTATTTAGCTACTGAAGTAGTGTGTCAACATACATACTCCTGCCAATTATATATAGTATCATCATCAATCACTTGCCGAGTCAAAGGTCTCTGGTAACTTCAAACGTTCATGCCGCTGTTGAAAAAGCCAGCACTGGACAAGAAAATTCTCAAGAATACCAGCCTGTATCAAACTTACCTTTGATCTCAAAGCCTCTGGACAAGTAAAGCACCTTCACCAGCATCTTAATGACAATGCTCTGCATAACAACCTTCAGTCTACGTATAAACATTACCATTCAACATCTATTAAAAGTACATTACGCCATTGCTGTGGCACTAGACAAGAAGTCTCTTTCTGTGCTGGTAATGCTGAACATTAACATCATAGATCACTGCATGTTATTTAATCGTTTCCAGTATACTTTTGGAAGTGGATCAATTTCCTCAGATTGGTTTAAGTCCTATCTGGGTGACAGCGTGCAGCATGTGCAAATTGGCAATGTCACATTTGGTAACACCTCTGTTTTCCAGGGTACCACAATGATCTGCCATGGGTTCTACAAGTTGTTGCATGTTTAAGCATCCAGTAGGTGAGATTATCAAGCATCATAACATTGATTACCACTCTAATATGGATGATACCCAATTAACGCCATTCATACTGAGTGAGACTTGGGACGATATAAGATCAAAAGCACTCCTTGTCGATATAAGCAATTGGATTAGGAACTACATGTTAAAGCTTAAACCAAGATAAACCTGAACTGATTGCTTTTGCTCCTAAATCTGTAGCCAATACCATTCACAACCTTTATATCTAAGTAGGACTTAATATTTTACATTCAGCAAATGTTGTAAACAATCTGGGCATCCTCTTAGATAAGCATCTTAAAATGAAAAAATCAGTTCGCTTAAATCACTGAGAGATATTATTACTAGACCTGTAATATTAGCAAAATCAGTAGAGACATTACGAATGAAGCTTGTAAGACCTTAATACATGACCTTGGTGCATGACCTTAGTGCAAGATCTTGGTGCATGACCTCGGTGCATGACCTCGGTGCATGACCTTGGTGCATGACCTCGGTGCATGGTGCATGACCTCGGTGCATGACCTTGGTGCATGACCTCGGTGCATGACCTCGGTGCATGACCTCTGTGCATGACTTCGGTGCATGACCTTGGTGCATAACCTTAGTGCATGACATTGGAACATGATGTTGGTGCATGACCTTGGTGCACGACGTTGGTGCACGTCATAGGTGCACGACCTTGGTGCATGCCATTGATGCAAGCCCTTGTCACCTCACAGCACTTTGATAGCTGAAATCATGTGCCACTAGACGTTACATATACGAATGGATTCATGTTTTGGTAATTGGACTGAGTGCAAGGTATTGAGCGCTTTGGCCCCCATTTATATTAGCGATCAACTGCAAAAATACCTTCCAGCCTGGACTCGCCGATCACAATCTACATCTCTATTGATTAGGCCTATACCCCATTTTAAAATAAACCATACGGAAATAGGCTTTTTGACCAATCTGCTGTTGTATTGTGGAAAAATCTACCCGTCGAAGCAAAAATATAAACACTTTTAAAAAACATGCCAAAACTTTTACTTTTACTGATTATAAACTTTAAAAGTATTTCATAAATTCATAATTATATCTATGGACCACCACAGTCCCTGATCATCAGCCAGTTGTGTAGTTATACAAAGATTCTATACAAAGATTTTCATTAGGAATACAGCAAAGAGCTTTGGTCCTCACAGTGGAACACCAGCAAGAACCCATAGTCCCGATGCATTGGAATGTGAAGGTAGGTGTCTAAGAGGTCTTTGAAGATGGCCCAAATATCCTGAAATAGTTGCAATATGATTGCGTTACAGGTCTCCATTTTGAATTTTGCTGGCTTGGTGAACTTAAAGCCGCCGATTCAAGATAGGTCGCCATATGCTGCTTTTTTGGGAGGTGATAACCATGGGCAACAGTTCTGCTGCATTTTTGAGGAAAAGGGCCGAGATTTTTTTCTCATAGGAGCTCTTCGAGTGTTGGATCTTGTGGTGTAGGAGTTGGACATAGGACGCTATATGGCAAACCTCTCAGATCGTCTTGATTACCCGAGAGTCCGACATGATTTCTTCCCACACCCCTGCAAACTTCCTAAGCACCCGACAGGTACTCCCTCTTAGGGGATGACGGGGTGTCAAACCTGTTTCCTTTTCTTGCCAAGTACAGCTGCGGCAACTGCTCAAGCCGTGGGTGAAAGGTTCGTTTTCTTGGCTGGGACACAGCAACTTTACCTGGCCACTTTTGCAGGCTTGAGGAAGTTACAGGTGCTGGGGAGAATGGCAGGCAACCACAAGGGCACTGAGCTGTTATCACCATCACTTCAGATATGTCACAACACCCAGCAGTGTTGTACGCCAATTGTTGAGTCAATTGTTACCAAATCCTGCATCCAACCTAAACACAAGGCTACATATGTGCACTGTAAATAAAAGCACTCTCTTTTTAATGCCCTCTAATCACCTCCAAGTACCCTCGTCTCATATCAACGATACTCCCATGATATCACTGGTTCACCTGCCTCACAGAAAATGAAAATACTCTCTCGCCCTCTCAAACTCAAATTCAAGCTTAAACCACGCATATCCAGGCTCCTGCTGTTCCACCTATACCTATCTCAATGAAAGCAAAAGCCTATAAGCATAGTCAATGTCATATCAACCAATAATGCTTCCACCACAATGGCGACCCGTCGGATCGAAAGCAAAGAGAAACAAACTAGTGTATACCGAACCAACTCAAACCACCGAAGCCATCACAATTTCATCTGATATTGCAGTCAACACTGAACCGGCCTGTGCCCCAACCATTCCAACACAGTCAGCCAACATCAGCGGCAACGGAATGGAAAAAATAATGGGGGCTGAAATGCAAATGGATAATGAAGCCAAAAGTGTAAGTGGCAAGAGCATAACAAAGTCAAGTTGCTTCAACCAAATGGCAAATCTGTCTTTATCTCTAGATGTGACAATCCATAACAACCTGACCAAGAAGCCTCCATGATCAAAGATCACAACTCTACATCATCATCATGCATTGTCACAACAACCACACAAGACACAGTCACGCTCAACAACGAATTCTATCGCATTTGGAATGATTTTGAGCCCACTGCAAAACATAAAGAAGCTAATTTATACGATACATTCGGGTCATTTGTATCATATTATGAATGTTTTAAAAGTACTCTTTGAAAAGTAACTTCTTAGATTACAATGGACTTCTGAGAGCGGTTAAAAATCAAAATCTTTAAATGTTCTAGTCAGATAAGATTCTTACAGTAGTATACGCTATAGCCACTACATGACTGCTACACACGGTCAGACAATGAAACTATTAACATTGAAACTGCTGCATTGGCTTATCATAGAAGCATAGATGAATTTCTACTACATGCTAGAATAACTAGGCCTTTCCGTGCTTTAGTGGGTGTTAGTCTAATTAGTTCAAAAGCTGTCGAACATGCGTATAGCATTACATTGAACATTGCGCGCATGCGAATAATAATACTTTAGCATAGTTAGCAAAGCAGCAAAACCATGCTTGAAGCTTGTAAACATGGTGTGACAATAAAACAATATTTTAATAACACCTGAAAATCCGAAATATGTAAAACAGTCAATGTGTTGTTAAGTTTTTAATCTAAATTCTGAGGTTACGTTTATTAAATGATAATATGCTGCCACCTCTTGCCCTAATTCATCATGATTAATGAAATAGACATATTTTATGTTTGAAATCAGAACATTAAAAAACACAAAATTCAGTCATTTGAAGAAAGCGCCCCTTGAAACATGGACGGGATGAAACTGCCAGTGTCATTTTCATCCCCTTCGAAGGACACTCTCTCAACGAGTTGAAAAGGTATTACGCAATTATTCGGCCACAGAGGTAGTTGAGACAACTCGACAAAAATGCTGTAATCTTATTTAAAAAAAAATATTTGAATATCAATGAGTTGTTACTTTGAAAAAGGGTTTAATTATTTCATTTGGTGCAAAAATCGTAAAAATAGCACCATTTTCAACAGCGTATTTCAAAGTGACTTTTAAATTCTTGCCAACCCATTAGCGTAACCTGCTAACCTTCACACAATTTCGATACACATTCTTGTGGTTAACGCTATTTCCATTCAATCAGTGCAATATACGCGTAAGGACTCTTTGTGTCTAGAGGTCAGGTAGTATGCACCATGAAACACACTTACGTAAAGCAAACACGTGCAGTGGCGAAAACTATTTTCCAAAGATAATGGTAGGCAATAGCAATTACGGGATAAGCATACACATAAACTCAAGCTTTTTTGAATATGACTCAATAAGATTATCAATTAGTTACTTATGAATGTACATAAGTCAGGAAGGCCCTGGATGGCCCTTTTCAGGAAGGCCCTGGATGGTGGGGAGAACCAGAACATAACACCAAAATATAATCAGTCACCATATAATAGATATGAATATGGAAAAATCGGACTGGAAAATCAGGCCTTTGCCATATTCACGTCTATGATACAAAAATGATATTCCTTATATACGTAAAACCAATTGGCGGCATTCTGTTGTGAGTAAAAAATGTTCTTCATCGGAAAAGAGTGTTTACTTATGAACATTTTCAAAATAGCAGTTACCAGCGCACTTGAATGATATGCACACTAATTGTGTACGCGGTTCCAAAACTGAGGGATTTGTGAAGTGATCAGACTGTAATTTGTTCCTTAATTTAGATGCTTTTTATGTATGTTCATCATTTCATTTGTAAATGAGTTTGAATGATACTTTAAAGATTCCAGATGCTACTAAAGTCAAAATCATTAATCGTAAGTACTCTTGTCAAATTTTGAGAAGAGTTTTCATTTCATGGTTACCTTATGTGCTGTTGTCTGAATGGTATAGTGCACTGTCTTACTCAGTACTGCACGTGGTGCTTACTGAGTGAGGTGTTTATCTCACCAAGATTGTTAAGAGAGCTGAATACTAAACTGATGAACCTAATACAACCATGTTTGATAGATGCCCAATGTAAAGGCAGGGTTGTAAATTCTTTTATAACAGTCTGTTAAGTGGTTATACTGGAAGTAATGTAAATAAAGCACAATAATTTCGTTTTTGATTTGCCAAGTAAAAAGTGGCACAAGATATTTGAGCTGCCTTCTCTGTATGATTACCCACAATACATTCTGGACACTAAGTATATAGTAACAGGGTCTATGTCAAGTTTACAGGAACCATATGATCAACTCTCCAGAATTGGGATAGTATGCACTTGTCAGTTGTATGACCCACCCCTACTACCCCCAGCAATGTCAGTCAAAGGTGTGTAATTGACATTTGCAATAGTGACTCACAAGTGCGTCGTTGCACCAAATTGTCAGTCATCAGATTGACTCTAGGGTAGGTCAATTTACTTCAGACCAATTGACTTTGTACAGAGGTGATTGTTTTGGGGCAAGTCATTTCACAAACAATGTCAGTCACCTAAGTGACTGAGGGGTGTGTAAATGTACATGTTTTGTCCACCCACTTTGTTACAATAACTGACCTTGTCCGAGGGTGTAGGGGTGAGTCACACAATCAAGGAGTGCATTATACATTTAATTAATTTAGTCAAACTAACTATGACAAAGTCAAATCAAGGAAATTCCTCTATTACCATGATTTTGGCTTATTTGATGACCATTTTTTCCGTGGCTTTTCATGTTGGGGAAACTCTTCATTGCTTCATCTATAATAAATAATACAGTGATGATTGATAATTTTAGTTATACAGTCGGAATAAGTAATACCATGAATCTCTTTCTTTTCTCACATAAATCTTTTGTTTTCAAATCATGTATCAGATTGTTTAAAGGAGAGTAACAAATACTGACGCTATCCATTAACCCTTACTCTACCAGGGCTTTAAAAATAGCGACCCCAATTTTCGTAACTTTTTTTTCATATGCGTTTTTGACAACTTATCTTTCATTTTCTTTCGTTACAAGTTTGCTTGGAATAGATGCTAAGATATTTATCTTTTGAGTAATTAAAACCAATTTAGGAAATATTGGACAAAATTATGCAAATTAAGCAATTTTTGGCTAAATTTGGTCAACAAATGGTCAATCTTTGCAGAAGTATAACTTCTTGTCAGTATTGAAAACAGAGATTTGTGTTACATATTTAGATTGTTTTTGAAATTTCCTTTCCAATGATACTAATTGAAATTGAAGAGGTGTAATTTTGTTCTTATAGGATAGGTTCTAATTAGAGGGGGTATGCCTTTATTTATATATCAAATGAAAGAAAAGTTCAAGTGCTTTCCAACGGCGGTTCAACAAAGCATGCGTGATGTAAGGTTTGGGTTACACGATTTTTTGAAAAAAACGGGTCAAAAATGGCAGAAATTCATGAAATTTTGAAGATATTTTTCCAGAACAAGAGATTGGACGTAGGGATTATAAAAAATATACCAGAAACCAATACTATCATGTCTTAGGACTTGTGTGTTTGATTTTGAAGCAAAAATGTGATCTTGAAATCATCGTAAGATGTAAAAGAGAAAAATAAAAAATAAAAAAACAAATATTCGAGTACTTTAAAATGATACCAAGATTACTCTTATAGGACTGTGGTAAAGTCCCGATTTTATTTTTAGAAAAAAGTGGTTTGAAAACGGCGATACTATCGCCGCGTGGTAGAGTAAGGGTTAAGTAAGAACCATCACGATGGTTTTAATTCCATTCGTCTCATATACACATATTTTGCACTGTGGTATTGAAGGCTGATCCCATATGCACACACAGTGAAATGAAAAGTAAACTAGTACCAAAATGTTTTGTGATTCCGATGCTTTTTTCATATGCTGATTGATTTGCAAGTTTCATATTAACTGTCATGTCATTACATATCATGAAATATTTGTTTCAGGATTTGTATTCAAAAACCACAACCACAAGGCAGATCAATAAGATAGAGGTACCTATTGACAACACTAGCATGTGCACAATAAAAACCAATATTATTATAACAAGTATAATGCAAAACAGACATTAGTTACTCATGTATCATATTTGAATTTTTTTACGTTAAGCCCCGTCTAGTAAATAATATGCACGGTACCACCACTAAAACCAATAAGGCACATCCACAGACCTTGGGCTATCTATGTATCACATATGACTGGAATCCATTTTATCATTCTTTAGATATTGTGATTACAAGCTCTTTTTAGCAAAATCATATTAATCCCCGCACATTATGCATATTAATGAAAATAAATGTTTTAACACCATGAAGATGTAAACACTAACATCATAATTATACCAAATATGAAACAAAACAGATATGCGGTTGTTAGGATATGAACATTTAAAAAAAAATACATTAAGCCCCACCTACGCATTAATATGCATGACATCACCGCCAAAAACAATTGGTCTGTATGTATAACACATATGACATGAATCCAATGTACCCTTTTCAGATATCGTGTTTACGAGCTGGCCGTCACATGCACACCCACACATTCATACAGACACACGCCATCATGACCGCATAAGTTCCTGATGCTATTGCATCAGAACCAGAAAGTAATTTAGGAGATATCATAGATCAAAATATTTTCAATGTTATGCATATAAACTAATTATTATGTATACCATCCCCCAAATATGCTCATTGGAACAGAACCAACGTACTCTACCATTGTGCCAAGTTACAGAATATACACTATTCATAACTTGAGTTATGAGCTTAGGTTAAACAATTATGGATGCCGACAACAACTATGGGTATGATGACGTCATAAACGACAGGACAATTCCTATCTATGTCTTTTCATCATGATTCGCAGACTTGTGAGACTAAAAGAACAACCAAGAAGAGCAAACGGTACCAGTTTTAACAATAATGCTCAACTCTGCAGGGTGTTAAAGTTCCTCTGTCCCACCCCTTCCCCCACTCCACCCTCACCCTCAACAACCAGAGCACAAAGAGCAAATAGCATCAGTATAATTAAAATTTCCTTGCATGGTGTGGAAGATCCCCCTCACTGCATGAATACAAATTTCAAGCCTTCTGCCTGATCATACATCATACAATTTAAAATTGCATATGGTAAAGAAAATCTTCAAACTTTAATCAGCTATGAAGCTCAAAGGTAATTTTGCTATTTTCACAATTCAAAGACAGTTCTACTCATAAATAAAAGAAAAAAGGATTATTATTTATTATAAAATTGCTTTTCAGTATTTGCATTTTCATGACCAGTGCATTAAATCCCGGTATGCATTAAATCCTGGTAATGCACTACCAAGAACAGTCTCACAATTTATTACGTGCAGGTTCGGCCATATTGTTTCACGTAAATCTTTGAAGGTGTCTACAAGTATTGTTTAAAGAGGGCTGATCGTATTGATTATGCAATTAATCATGCAGTAGAGCATGATTGTGGGATAGGTATACATTCTGAAAATATTTGTATTTATGATAACTCTTAAATTAAAGTGGGTGTAGTAATTTTGCTTAACCCTTACTCTCCCAAGGTTCCAAAAATAGAATAAAGCTATTTTCTGAATTTTTTGGAAAGAGGATTTTTTCAGCACTTTCTGTTTCATTTGTACCAAAACAAGTTCGACTTTTATGATTTTTTTTTTTTTAATTCCAATACAATATTTGGGCCGGTTTTTATGATTTTTGATAAAAAAAAGTAAAAAATGGCCCAAAATCACAAATTTTGGCATATTTTTTTCAAAAAAACACAAACATTGACCAAGTTCAAGTAAAAATCGTGTAGCAACCAACAATTCAAACTATATTTATACTTTATCTGAAGAAAAAAAAAATGAAAAAATATTCACGTATGACATTCGTCGTAATCTTCTTTTTTTTTTTTTTTAAATGTTTTAAAAAAATGCACTTTTTTGTAACGATTTTACTCAATTTTTTAAATCTAATTCATCAACAAAATAAACATATTATAAAAGATCTATTCAATCTGGTTTGAATGAACTTATTTGCAGCTCTATAGGATTTTGGAAAGGTACTCAAATGTTTTTTGAAAAAGGGATCGTAAACGTCACGGTCACCGTGACGCTGGGAGAGTAAGGGTTAAACAAATGATCATATATGTGCTTATAAGCATGTTTTTTTCATGAATTTTAGCACTATAATATTCGGTATAATAATAATAATAATAATAATAATAATAATAATAATAATTAATGATGATAATAATAATAATAATAATAATAATAATAATAATAATAATAATAATAATAATAATAATAATAATAATAATAATAATAATAATAATAATAATAATAATAATAATAATAATAATAATAATAATAATAATAATAATAATATATGAAGAGCATTGTTTACACTAAATGGTGAGGTGTAGTGATCATATTAATTAGGTTATTTGCATAACAATAGACTTTTCTGTAAAATGTTTAACATTAATGATATACAATTCATGTAACTTGGCACAGGGGTAGAGGACAATGGTACTATTCAGATGAGTATGGGGTCGTGTATGCATACTAATTAGCTTAATTACATAACAATTAATGAACACATTTGTATCTATATCTCTTAAATTAAGGTGGGTGTGTTTATTTGCTTACACAAATTATATTTATGTGAAGAGCATTGTTCACACTTAATGGTGTATTGTGCATATATTAGATTATTTGCATAACAATTAACTTTCGTGAAATTAACTTAAATTATGAATGGTGTACATTAAAGTAAAGACTAAATGAGCATGATTTATTTTTTATTTTGGGGAGGGCATGGGGTGGGGGTTGTGTGTGCATACTAATAAGCATGTTTTCATAATCAGGGAGCAATTTGTTCAGGTTCGCATCGCAATTTGCGACGCAAAAATTGTGCATAACGTCGTTTGGCAATTCATTTCCCTACTTTGCCTAGCAAATTTATACAATTAATTCCCTAACTGATTGAAGTTTTAAGCGCTTCAAATTTAAAAAAACAAGAACAAAATCTTTTGAAACCTTTGAGAATCACAAATGCGCAGTAATCACCTATGAATGGGGATATTTTGCACTTTAATTTTGCCAAAATGTGAGTAATTTATGAAATGCACCGCGAATCTGCAGCAGTAATAGAGTGAAACTAACAATAAGCCATAATGCAAGGCTTTAAATCACACTCAATCAAGGCCCGTTTTAGAAGCTGTTAAATCACCAAAAAACACAAGATCAAAATACTTTAATCGCCACAATCAGTACATTTACATGTAAATATTACCCGATGAATCAAATCACTAGCTAACAACAGTATTACACCAAATAGGAAACAAAACGGACAAACCGTTCTTGAAATATGAGCATTTCAATTCCTTTTATGTGAAGCCCGCCCACTGATTAACATGCATGACAGCAATACCAAACACAATAGGGTACATCTTCGGACCATGGGCTATGTATAACATGAATCCAATGTGCCGTTCTTGATATATCATGTTTACATATTAGGCGTAACACACACACCCACACACCCACACACACACCCATACAAACATGCATACATACATTCATACATACATACATACGCGCACACACACATACATACGTACATACGTACATACATACATACATACATACATACATACATACATACATACATGCATGCATGCATGCATACATACATACATACATACATACATACACACATACATACATATATACATACATACATACATACATACACCTACATATACATATACATACACACGCACAAGCAAACTGGATAGGAAAAGCAGCACAGACAATCATAGCAAATATTATTTGCAAAAAATTAAAGTAAGCAGCAATTATTCAGAAACCCACCTACTCCCACATCAATATAGTTCGCTTCGGAAATTACCTAGGCAAATGTGATTTTTTTCAAAGGGAGTAGAGATTTGTTCCAATAACCTTTTACAATGACTGCAGATGCCTTGCAATATATACACTTTTTTAAATGTATGCATTATGTTATCATGTCTAAAAGGGAGAGAACTACCGACCATACACATTGACATGAGTGCTCCTTTGATGTCATAAGTCTTTTGAATTTTTATGAATAACAACTCTACTCTTGTCTGCACTTGAAGCACAAATAACCCAGGTTAGTACTGTACCTTAGATTTGAATGCCTTAAGTCAAATATGGAACTCTTACTTCTTCAACTCCTTGAGTTTAAGGCAGAACTCCCAGGGTCCAATTGGTTTCATTGTTGTCACATCCATCTATAGATTTGTTTCTTGGTCAAGTTGGTTTTCTATTAAATAACAAAAAACATACAAATTACAGAATCACACGAGTCACAAGAACTTGAAATAGATACCTATAAATACAAACATGTACCATAAAATAATTATAATATTGCAGGCCCCTACAGTAGTTTCACTTTTCCAGAGTGGTAATAAATCCACCCTGCCCATGGCTGTATCCAGCCTGCCCCCTTTTTACTTTGCACTGTACATTTTGTTCACTAAAACATGCTTTTCAGAACTACTTTGCCTTATTTTAATAATGATTACAGTTCCGTTATAAAAATGCAGGGACACTATTTGTGATTAGTTGGACTTATCCATATTTCAAGTGCACTCCAACATGTCCTCAAAAGTGCCCTCGATACCTTAAAATGCCCTTGATACCTTTAAATGACCCATTTGGTCAGTGACACCATGACCCTTCTGAATCAAGCTAGGTATTTGAATATTGTACCTAAATATAACTTTTATTCAAGTTCCTCTCAAACTCATGTTCAATTTGATGAAAACGGTTCCTTTATTAATACAAGAATTGTACAATGATACAGAAAAATAAAAAAATATATTAAAAAAATAATAAATAAGATTTATAATGCGCACGTATCCACCCAGAAGGTGCTCAAGGCGCCGTACAATATGAAAAACAAAGGAATAACAATAAAAAAAAAAAAAAAATAATTAACATAATTAACAAAAACATACATAGGGGCCTACACAAGCACATACACCATATATGTATACACAAAAACAATATTAAATAAAAGCTTTGGACATGAGATGTGTTTTTAGATTTATTTTAAAAATTGCAACAGAATTGGATGATCTGACATGAAGGGGTAATTGATTCCACAACCGTGGTGCAGCTATACAAAAAGACCTATCACCCCATGAGTGGTTAGATTTTTGTTCACATAAAAGTAATTTATCACTGGATCGAAGAGCACGAGTAGGAATATTTGATTTTAAAAGGTCAGAGATATAATTTGGAGCACACCCAATCAACGATTTGTAAACAATAAGCAGTATTTTATATATTATCCTATATGACACAGGGAGCCAATGCAAGTCTTTTAGGATTGGAGTAATGTGACAAGATTTCTTTGAGAGCGTTACAAGGCGTGCAGCAGAGTTTTGAATCAGTTGAAGACGGTGAATTTGTTTTTGAGGAAGACCATACAGTAGAGAATTTCCCATATCTAGACGTGAAGTTACAAAGGAATGTATGATTGAAGAGTAGCAGTAGAGTCAAGATATTTCCTTATTTTACCAATGTTTCGAAGATGAAAAGCAGCAGTGCGGGTAACCCGTGAAATATGAGAGTTCATACCATGGTTGAATCAAAGATGACACCTAGGTTACGTGCTTGAGAGCAAGATTTGATATTAAAATCACCAATGACAATATCTGGCATTGTAAATTTTGCAAGTTTTTGTCGACATCCAATTAACATATACATTGTTTTGTCATCATTTAGTTTTAAAAAGTTTTGTTTCATCCAAATACGAATATCTCTAATACAATTTTCTAAGCATTGGATGGTTGAAACACTATGTTGCTGCAAAGCTTTGAAGGAAAGATCAATTTGTGTATCGTTAGCGTAGACATGATAAGCAAGATTATATTTCATTACAATGTCACGGATAGGATATGTATATATTGTAAACCATTGTGGTCCTAGAACAGAACCTTGTGGTACAGAAAAATCCAGAAAAACAGGTACAGATACATCATCCCCTATACACACATACTGAGGCCTATGAAATAAGTAAGAATGGCACCATTTTAATGCAATATCATTAACTCCAATGTAGTCCCTTAGACGTGAAAGCAAAATACTATGATCAACAGTATCGAAAGCGGCACTTAAGTCTAACAAAATCAAAGCAGTTATTTTACCATCATCAATTGCGGGTAAAATATCATTGTTAACTCTAAGTAATGCCGTTTCAATAATATGGTGTGCTTTGTAAGCAGATTGAAATGGATCTGATAACATATTGATATGCACATGATTTGAAAGTCTAGAGGATACAACACACTCAATTGTTTTACCCAAGAATTTTCAATTTGCAACAGGTCTGTAATTCTTCAAAACCTCCCGATGAAGGCCAACCTTTTTCAGGAGGGGACGAACGTGTGCAACCTTTAGACTGTCAAGAAAACACCTATCTTCTAGAGATTTATTTACAATGACAGTGAAATATGGTACAAAAATATCAATACATTGTTTAATCAAGGAAGTAGGTACAGGGTCAAGTTCACATGATTTTGATGGTGATTTCATTATGATATTGTGTATTTCATTCTCACACGCAGGTTGAAATACATAAATATTTTCTCTAACATTTGGAGCAGGAACAGTAGATGTACAAATAGAATCAGTAGTATTCATATCAAAGGATTTCCGAATAGTTTCAATTTTATTAACAAAAAAGTTTCAAAATGTTTCTGCAAGAGTTTTGTTATAATCTGAAGTGGGAAGGACTGGTTTTTTAGACTTGTGCAAAAGGCTGTTAACAACATCGAAGAGCTTTTTCTGATCCCCAGAGCAGTCACCAACCTTACTTAAATAATATGCCGTCTTTGCCTGATCAATCAGCTTAACCACAATATGACGCTGCATGCAATATGCCTGCCTGTGGACTTCCAGCTTTGATTGAATCGATTTCCGCTCTAAATGTCGACAAATTTTCCTAGCAAATCGTATCTTATCAGTAAACCAAGGACTAGCCGATCTTAGTTTAACAGTATTTTTCTTTACGGGTGCATGCTTGTTTACAACTGCTTGAAGAACAGTTTCATATTTTTCCACACAAATATCCAAAGTGCACTCTTCAACGTTAGTGGCAAAAAAGGCAGATTTTACATCCTCAGAAAATTGATGAATGTCAATTTCTTTGAGATTACGTGCCTTGGTGGAAACAGAAGGTAAGGGAGGTTTTTGAAAATTGAGAGTACACATGATAGCATAATGATCAGATAATCCAGGATGTATATACATATTGTTGAGTAAAGACACACGTTCTCGAGTGATGAGAAGGTCTAAACAATGCCTATGCTTGTGAGTGGGTTCATGCACATGTTGAGATAATCCAAAAGAAGATAATAAATCTTTAAATTGATTGGCGGCAGGATTATTTGTGTCATCCACATGAATATAAAATCTCCACAAAATAGAATATCAGAAGAATGAAGAAGGTATTCAACTATCATGTTTTCAAATTCAGCAAGAAAATGACCATAATGACATCCAGGAGAGCGATAAATATTGACAAGACGAACAGATTGAGAATTTGATTTTATTTCAGCATGAATTGCTTTAAATGAAGAATATGTTATAGTCTCAGATATTAAGGCTACAGATAAACTTGATCTATAGAGCAATCCAACTCCACCACCAGTTCTATTGAGTCTTGGAACATGTTGAAATGAGTACCCTACTGGGGTCAAATTACCAATTGTTAAAAAGTCATCAGCTTTCAACCAAGTTTCACTTATAGCAATGATATCGAGGTTGTTGTTCAAAACAAAGTCAACAAAGTCAATTGTCTTGTTTCTTATTGACTGTGTATTCAGAGAACAGAAGTTAAGTTGATCATTTATATGTTGTTTAGGTGACTTAAGATTGTCGAAACAAACACCACCATCAGAACGATCATCAATGTTAGTTAGTGGCCGAAAAGGTATTGATGTGGTAAGAACCGGAATTTGTTTAACTCGACGGCTACCAGCTTTTTTACCTCTGTGTGTCTTGCGTCGCCCATATATACTCTTGAGTATCCCAAGTTGTTTTAAATGATCCAATATTGCATAATGTAGAAGCGACTTTGTAGATATAGATGTAGAGGACTTATATTGTAGGAGTTCATCACGATTGTAGGAAATAGGAGAAGTTTGCGAATAGTTAGGGGTTGAAATATTTTGCATAACATGCTGTGTATCAGGTCCAGGGTTGGGATTGATATCCTCTGCTATCAGAAGTTCCAATTGAAATGTTGAGGTTGTGTTATTATAATATAGAATGCGTAAAGTCAGATATTTATGATGATGGACTTTTTGTTGTATTTCATGTGGTTTACATAGTGGAACCACACATTTGAAGTCTATGCAATCATCAATAGGTTTTAATTTATACAAGATGGAAATGATCAATAAGATTAATGTCCCCATCCTTTATACAGAGATCATTGATGCACAACACTTCATCCAAGTTGCACAACAACAACACTTAAATACACAACATTAACGGACAGACGCGGTAGTTACCTGCATTTTCCCATCAGTCACCAGAGGTGACTGCCGGGTTCTGCTAAACACTACCGAGAATGATAAATTACACACAGACAAACAAAACTAAAGATGGAAAACAACTCAAGATAAGAACCAAACAATGACATCAGGACGTGATGACAAGGCAAAGAGCAGGCAGCGGAGGAAAAAAAAACTAGTCAGGAGGGATGACCAGGTGGGGGGAAAGAGGTAGAGGTTCAGGGGTGAAGGGAAGCAGGAGGGGCTGGTGTGAAGGTCTAGTAGCTGTAAAAGGTGGGGTCGTTTGCGTTGATTATCTTGACTAAGATGGGTGTCCATGCGATGATTGAGCCTGTCTATAAGAAGGGGGACGTTAGCCCGGGAGTGAAGGTCAAGGAGACGGGTTCTGCGGGGGAGCCGCAGAGCCAGCCGAAGGGACTTGTTCTGGATGACTTGAAGTTTGGCAACGTGGCTAGAAGGGGCGTTGAAAATGGCTGGGAGGCCGTACTCAAAGATGGGGCGTACGAAAGTGTTGTAGAGAGTAAGGAGAGATTTAGTAGAGGATAGAGTTGAGGAAGAGACCTTACACAGCTGGGCAAGGCGACGGCGGCCTTTGGAGTGGGTGGCCCTGATGTGAGTAAGCCAGGGGTGAAGGCGAAAGTTGCTGGTGAAAGTGAGCCCAAGGAAAGTGGCTTTAAAGGAGTGAGGTACTGGTGCCCCATGGATATGGACCATAGGGAACCTCTTGGCATTAACAATCCTACAATTGTAGATGGGGAGGGAGACCGTCTTTTGAAGCGTTGATTTTGATTCTCCAAGTAGACCACCAGTTGATGATGGTGTTGAGGTAGGATTGAACGGTAGAGACTCGTTGAGTGGGGTGAAAAACCGGGGACCAGATGGCAATATCATCAGCGAACTGAGAGAGACGGATGTTACCCTGTGGGGCAGGCTTGTCGTTAACGAAGATGTTGAATAGGATGGGGCTGAGAGTAGAGCCTTGGGGGACTCCTTCGTTGGGAATGTAGGTGGTGGAGCGGTACCCAAAAAACTCAGAAAAAGCAAGTCTGTTGGAGAGGAAAGAAGAGAGGAGGCGAGTAATAAGAGGGGGAAAGCTAGAGCAGGAGAGAGAAGTTTGTAGCGTAGACCATTGTGCCAAACAGCATCAAAGGCCTTTTCTACATTGAGGAAGAGAGGAAGAGAAGGAATGTTACGATTGATGTAAGACAAAATACTTTCAGTGAAGAGAAGAAGCGGGTCAGTGGTGGATCTATTAGGACGGAAACCGAACTGGTAAGGGTTGAAGAGGTCGTTGCTTTCCATGTAGTCGGAAATGCGCTTGGCAAGTATCTTCTCAAAAATCTTACCCAGTGTCGGAAGAAGGGTGATGGGGCGATAGTTGCGAGGGCTACTGGGGTCTTTGCCGGGTTTGGGAAAGTAAATAACTTTCCCTGACTTCCAGCTGGAGGGAAAGTAGCCCAAAGAGAGAGAAACATTGTAGAGAATCAGAAGATGGGTAAGGGAATGAACATCAAGGTTTTTAAGAATGATGTAGTGTATACGATCAGGGCCCGGGACAGTGTTGCGAGTGCGTTTAAGGGCTTGGAGGACATCTGTCAAAGTGATGGGGACATCCAGCGGGGAACCAGAAGGAGCGGTGGGCGTAGGTGAAGGATTGAAAAGGTGAGAATTGTCATTGACAAAGTTGTCAACAAGAGTAAGCTGAGGTTCGAGAAAGGTGGGATGAAGGGGAAGTTGTTGAATGTTACACAAGGTTAAGTTAAGAAGGTCAACTTTAGCTTGGATGTCATAGACAAAGGAGGGGTCAGTGGAGAGGTTTTGAGAGGTGGGATGGTGGATGAAGTACGGGAGCCAGAAAGCGATTTGAATTTATTCCAAAACTTCCTAGGGTCCTTGGTGTTATGAAGGGCTTGACAAGCAGCTTCCCATTCAGATTTCTTGTGGAATTTGATGGCGATGATAATTTTGTGACCAAGAGAATTGATGCGGGTTTTGACATGGGGAATGGGATGGTTTTGGTAAAGTCTCCGGAGGCGACGTTTATCTTGGATGAGGGCGAGTATGTGGCGAGGAAGGGGTGAGCGATGAGGACGGGGGGTAAAAGTAGGGATACACTGAGAGATAGCAGATTGGATATTAGAAGTGAGTATGGAAATCTGATGATCGACCTCATCAGCCGTAGTGGGAAGGGTTGAAGGATAGGGGTCATCCAAGTTGAAAGTAAGTGGGGCTTATATGCCGCTTGGTTGACTGCACAACAATGAATCAAGATTCCTGGTAAAAGCTGGGTAAGTGAAGGTTTTTTACACAGGAAAAACTCTTGGAAAAAAAACAAGCCTAGGTATTAGGCTACAGTTTCAAAAGTGGTGAACAGCAATAATAAAGTTCAACAATTTTGTTCCCATTAAATATGAGAATAATGATTCCGAAAAACACAAAATATAAGTCCTGATTACTAGTGTATTCACTTTTAAGGTCCAGTACACAAATTAAGCAAAAATAAAACATGAATTTACAAGGAAATATTATGACATGATGTAACGTAAATGAGAATCACCACAGATGCCAGCCATAACAGTGTACTCTAGCATAGATGATAATCACCAGAGATGTCAGCCATAACAGATATACTGTAGCATCAATGAGAATCACCAGAGATGCCAGCCATAACAGATATACTGTAGCATAAATGAGAATCACCAGAGATGCCAGCCATAATAGATGTACTGTAGCTTCAATGAGAATCACCACAGATGCCAGCCATAACAGTGTACTCTAGCATAAATGATAATCACCAGAGATGTCAGCCATAACAGATATACTGTAGCATAAATGAGAATCACCAGAGTTGCCAGCCATAACAGATATACTGTAGCATAAATGAGAATCACCAGAGATGCCAGCCATAACAGATGTACTGTAGCTTCAATGAGAATCACCAGAAATGCCAGCTACAACAGATGTACTGTAGCATAAATAGGATTCTGTTGAATGTTGATAAGCCTTTACTTATTTCACAATTTATTCAAATATTTTGTAGAGGGACTAATGCTTATTGCCATGAGTGGCTCTGAAGGGTGTTTGAAGTATTGTAGTTACTGTGATACATGTACCTACTTTTTTCAAAGTCATTTTTTTCACCTTTTCCTATACGTATATTAATTATAAGATTATTAGTACTTGATAATACAAATATATGTTTAGTGTACAGTCGTTGTACTCACAAATTACCTAACCTAACATAACAAGATAATAGGCTAAGAAGGGTTAGTCACCCCATAAAAAGCCCAAACTAACACCACCACCCAAAAAAAATCAAAGACGCCCAGAGTTAGTAAAGAAATTATCAATGTTGGCCCTGAAATTGTGAACAGAATTGGAGCTAACTACCGACTCAGGCAAACCATTCCACTCATTAACAACTCGTTATGTAAAGCTAAAACGCTTAATATCTATCCGTGAGAACTCTATGATTAACTTTAAATTGTTACCATGAGGATTTGTTGAAACATGCAAGAAATAACAGGAAGTCAAAGCATCACTACCAGATAAGAATTTAAAAACCTGAATCATATCGCCACGTACTCTTCTCAACTCAAGCGTGGTCAAACCAAGAATTCAAAACCTAGATTCATAAGAGAGATTCCTTACTTTGGGAATAAGTCTAGTGGCTTTTTGCTGAACCTGCTCCAAAATGAACTTATCCTTCTCATAAAATGGACTCCAAGCTTGAACAGCATACTTAAGGTGAGGCCTGACTAACTGCCTAGACAAATTAAGAACAACCTCTCTACCAAGAAAACAAAAAAATCTTATAATCACACCAAGCATCCTATTTGCCTTTGCAGCTGCTAAAGCACTGTTTAGAAAGCTTCAGATTGCTAGTAATGACAACACCTAGATCCCTTTCTTGCTCAACACAATCAAAAGCCAAATTGTTCTGACCAAAATGAATAACTTTGCATTTATCATCATTAAAAGACACCTGCCATGTTTGAGACCAAGAAACTAACTTATCCAGATCAGTTTGCAAAAGTGAAGAATCCCGAGCATTATCAACAATTCTATACAGTTTAGTGTCATCAGCAAATTTACAAATCTTGGAGCCAAGGGAAAACATCAATATAATTAATGAAGATTAAGAAAAAGAGCGGATCCAAAACAGAACCTCGAGGAATACCACTTGTAACCTTTTTCCGTGGAGATACTTTACCACTAACAACAACTCTTTTTCGACCTGTCAATTAATCAAGAATTTATCCAACTGGCACACTTTCCCTCCACACCAAGTGTTCTTGTTTTTATTATGAGCTTGCCTAATGGAACCTTATCAAATGCTTTTTGGAAATCTAAGTAGATAACATCCAAATTATGACCAGAATCAACTAGTTTAGTAACATCATCAAGAAACTCCAATAAATTAGAAACACAACACCTCTTAGGTAAGAATCCATGCTGGGACAAATGAAACAAATCATTGACCAGTAAATGATCTAGTACAACATACTTAACAATGGACTCCATTGGTACGTTACATGTACCTACATGTACAGTACCAAATCAGAAACATGCTGTGTAAATGCCATTACTACAATTTATGAAAATATCCGCTGTACGGCGGATTCAGAAAGCTTAATCTTGCTGCATGTCAAAAACCACAACCATTTGTGTGATACTAGCTCTGTCTGAACTTCCCGCTCCACTGATTCAAAGAAAGGATCTATTGTTAACCAGCAAATGCAGTGTATTTGCTTGCCTAATTAGTTCAGCAGATGGTGGTGAAGCAGAAAGCTTACTGAGCAACAATTGTTGGCTGTTGAAAGCATTTAGAGCTAAATGATTTGTCTGCAAAAAGCATGCATGAGTAAGTTTAGTTGAACATTTTTTTAGAAATATTTTCAGTACAGAGCCTAACGGCCTTTACTCCTCATGACCTACTGTGCACTAGATATTCTCCACAGTGTGGTAGACGAGCATCACATCAAGGCATTCAGATTCACAATTCAATATGATCTCCGCAGTGTGATAGTGAATTTTAGAAAACATACTCTTGTATAATGACCAAAATCAATGCGAAAGGAGCTACTTACTATCCATATGTACTATCTACAGTATGATATGCCTAATCCAGGACCATAATCTAGAGACAGGACTTGTTATTTTAATTCAAGCAGATTCCAAACACCAAAAAAACATATTTTCCTTTGTTACTGTAATACTGTATTTGTGAAAAAAAGGCCAATTTGCTAAAACGCTGGAGTTTCAGGCCGCTTTAATCCTTACTCTACCAGGGTTTTAAAAAAAGTGAGTCCAATTTTCGTAACTTTTTTTCATATGCATTTTTGTCAACTTTCCTTTCATTTTCTTTCAATACAAGTTTGGTTGGAATAGAGGCTAATATATTTACTTTTTGAGTAATGAAAGCCAAATTAGGAAATATTGGACAAAAATATGCAAATTAAGCAATTTTCTGCTAAATTTGGTCAACAAATTGTTAATCTTTGCAGAAGTATAACTTCTTTTCAATATTGAAAACACAGATTTGTGTTACATATTTATATTCTTTATGAAATTTCCTTCCATTGATGTTAATCTATAACTTTTAGAAAGAAAGAAAAGTTAAAAAAAACACCAAAAATGATTATAGTAAAAAGACCCCAGAAAGTTGCAGCAGAAAAATAATTACGCAGTGGTCATAGAGTGCTAGCCGCGTATATTTCCTTTGCACCGCATAGTCGTCATTAATATATCAAATGAAAAAAATTGCAAGTACTTTTGAACAACAGTTTAATGAAGCATGTGCGATGTACGGTTTGGGTACATAATTTTTTTTTAAATGGGTCAAAAATGGCAAAAATTAATGAAATTTTGAAGAAATTTCTCCAGAACAAAAGATTGCAAGTAGGGATTATAACAATTAGACCAGAAACCAATACTATCATGTCTTAGGACTTGCGTTTTTGATTCTGAAACAAAAATGTGATTTTGAAGTTATTGTAAGATTTATAAGAAAAAAACAAATTGTAAGTTTTTGAGCAATTTTTGAGTTTTACCCTTTTTCAAGCTACTTTTTCTAAAAATTATGTAATATGACCATATACAAAAGTTACATTTTGTAAAAGAAATATCCGTTTTTTTAAATAATACCAAGATTACTTATATAAGACTTTGGTAAAGTCATTTATTTTTAGAAAAGGTGGTTTGCAAACGGCGATACTATCGCCGCAAGGTAGAGTCAGGGAGTTACAGGACAAGGATTACACCCGACCTCATGTAATTGAATACAAACTCATATTGCTGACAGCTGCCCTTGCTCAATGCTATTAAATTGAACTAAAATCGAGCAATTTAGAATAAAAAGCCCAAATTCTCAAATTTTCATATCATAAGAAAGGTAAACATGTATTGATACAAAAATTAGGTATTGTATACACTTCACAACAGTTTTCATACTCTTCTTTAGAAACATACATACACAAAAGTTAGTTGGTGCCTTTGTACAAATCTGTGAATAACTGATACTTAAAACATACCTTTAGACAAAAACTTCACAAAAATACCCAATAAATTCAATACATCAGATAACAAAGATAAATTTGAAATCATCCAGCAAAAATGTAAAATTAGAATGCACAAAAATTTACCTCAGTGAATGAATTGTAGATCAAATTCAACAGTTTTGCTAATGTGCTAACTGATACCAAATTCAGTCTCTACGTGTGCCATTTGGGCTGTTCTCGTTTTTAGATTAAAAAAACAATTATTACCTCGGATTCACCAGACTAGCAACCTCCACAAGGGTTGAGCAGTTCTTGTAAAACTTCTGATGTAATAAGTGCTGTTGAGCAGTTGTGTAATACACATACTGTTGCTTTATTGTTTCTTGGTGACACAAGTATTGAGCCATTAAATGTTTTTCGATGGTCAGCAATAATTGCCTGTGTATTTGAAATAGAAAACGGTTAGCTGCTGATAACTAAATTCATAGTACAGTATTTTCCTTTCATTCTTGCTAATTGTCCTTTCCTACAAAAATTGTTTCTTCATATTATCATACCCATTCACAACAACAGTTAAAGCTTCTTTGATAAATGCAACATTCAGGCTGAATGAAAGGGTACACTACACAATTGTGATTGAAATTTCTTCCTTTTTTGCAATTTCTCTTCAATTCTTTTTATTATTAATGGTAAGTTTTGCTAGTTCAATGTCATTAGTAAGTTTTACTAATTTTCTTTTCACTGCTGGTAGGCTAACAAATTGAAATGGTAAGTTATCATATTAAATATGACATGGATATTTCATAGGAAATCAGGAAGGCAATGCTTTAAAATGTTGATGTTAAAAAAAGTTGGGATTCATAAAACAAGAACGCCATCTATTACAAGCATTGAGAACTATAGTCAGTATATTCTCCTGTACAATACTGAAAGAAATCAACTTGCAAAAATTGCGGCCACAATCTTAATGCAGACACAGTACGATATCAGTTACGGTACGTGAAAAAGGGGTAATTTAATGTGATAAATGTTGCAATAAAGGGGTTACATGTAGGCTTCTAAAGTTTAATAACCTACCGTACATACAATATGATGGTGGCTATTGACTTGTTGGTAATGGATAAACCTAGAATATTTATTCGGCCTACAGTTTACAGCAATTAACACTAATGAAAATAAACATGACTAGGTTGGGCCCAAAAGGACTAATAGATTTTCCCGAGGAAGAAAAAAAACTAGCAAAATGGCTTTAATATTTATTTGGACTTGGATTATAAAATATTAGCCATATTAGGTTCCAGCCTAGACTGCACAGCATGGTTGTACTTGCAGGAGTCACTCGTTAACATTTTAAAGTCATTTCTGCTTGTGTGATAGGAATGTTTATTAGTTAATGGATTAACTATTATTAATTTACAGTAGCCTACCGGTACTGTCATTAAACTTTGCAAAAATAAGCATTGATTAACCTTAAATCTACCACGAGGCGATATTATTTCCGTTTTGAATGCGCCATCTTTGACTGCCTCCCAAAGGTGTTTTCAAAATATTGTTAGTAAAGTAAGGGTTAATAAGCCCGCGGAAAGTGTGCCAACTCAAAAATGTACACAGTATTGTCCCGGTAGGCGGCACACTGTGTCAGTGAAGCGGAACGAGCCCGACTATGCTACTCGGAATACAGAGGATCCTTCAATGGTCAATCTGTACCTAACCCTTACTGTACCACGCGGTGATATTATTGCTGTTTTAGGTGCGCCATCTTTGACTCCACTTCACAAGCGTGTTTTAATAATATTGCTGGTAGAGTAAGGATTAATACACAAACTTTTTACCCTAGGCTTAACTATAGAATATCCCGCACAGTATCACTAAGCCTCCATTGAGACACCATCATAGTGGTAACTTGGTTCTAGTGTTTGGGAACACTAGGCCTACCTGTCACACTATTAAAAATGTCATTGTGCATTGACTTATATATGAATACGCATCGTTCTTTAATTAAGCTTAGTTCACAGCGATTGCGCATTCACCATCCACTCCAAACCATGATGTAGGGGCCCATAATGTTTTTTTTTTATAACTAAAACGTTAATGTTCTTGCAAGTTGCATTAGTAGCATATTGGGCCCAAAGTTTGTGCATCTAAGGCATTAAATTTTATTTTTCATTACGAAAAAATCATTGTTTTCATTGTCAGCACTATAAATAAATTATTTGATTTCTCCTATTTTTTATGTATGATAAATTCACAGAAGCTTGATATTTTACTTATCAAGATATTCATCAAAGAACAAAGAAGTTTTGTTTGTTGCGGAAAAATCACGAATACCCCAACATTCGTGCACCTATGATAAACCTATGCAACTTTCAACAGCTGTCCCAGTAAAGTGTCAAAAAAGATTTGAATGAAAATATGGGGGAAAAATTTGAAAATATTAATTTTCAAAGTGATTATTTATTGAAAATATAGCCAGTTTCACTTTAAATTCCTCCAATTAACAAGTGAAATCTTGAATTTTATGTTCTTGTTTTTAACTTGGAGAAATATTAGGGTTCACACACTTCGGGCCACTTTCCATACCACTGCAAATAAGCAAAAGCTTGTAGTGCCAGTGGTACAGCTCCAAAATTTTGAAGTAGGCCTACGCCTAGTTATTAGTTATATACAGTACCCACTGTACATGCATATTTTTTGATGGGACTGATTTGTTATGTGTACACTGGGTTTTTAATATTAGCGATGCTACTGTAGCTACAGAAAAAAAAAAAAAAAAAAAAAAAAAAACTTTTACATCATCTACTAACGGACATGACAGATGCTCTAAATCTAAACCGGGTGCTAAAATTGTACACATAGAAGAGTTTTTATATGAATTTTACTGTCAAATCATTGTAAAATCTTTGTGGTATTTTTCGCTGCAAATGAACCATTTGCGATGCAACATTATGTCTAGCTTTTTTCGTATGCAGTATATGGAGCCTTGTTTTAATAGCTCGGTAAGGCCAAACCAAGATATAAGTTAGAAGGTAGAAGTTTTGAAAAGAGCAAAAAAGTTGAAAGGGACCAATGTATTTATAAACAAACATCTTACCAAACGAAACAGTGACTTGGCACAGACAACCAGAACTTTAAAGAAACAAGGAAAAATCACATCAACATGGACAAGGGATTGTACAGTTTTCATAAGAACTACAGTATATGGGCACAGCAGAGGTAGCTAGAATATATCTAATCAGAAATGAGTCTGATTTTGAAAAATTGCATCTCAATGTGTAAAAGTATCGATGCCATTTCTATTGAAATTTTGGAAATCAATATTATTTCTGTTATGGTGCATTATAATTGTAAGACAATACATAATGATTAATGGGTCCTGCAGACTGTTTCCCATGTAGTATATATTATAATATTGTATTGAATGATGCTTTAGAATGCTGGCTTTGTTTGTTGTAAGTCCACCGTAAGTGCGCTGGACTATCAAAGAACCAACTTAAAGTCCTTGGTAGAGATAAAACCAATTGGTTTTGTAAAAATTGTGTAGAAGCATTTCCATTTAACAGCTTAAATGATGATTAATTCTTTTGTTCTAGTATTGATATGAGTGTAGATCTATTTGATTAAAACAATGAGTGTTCTGCTTTTAACTTTGAAATATCTAATTATGATGATCCCACAATTTTCGAGGTTGGACATCCGGGAATGCTGTGATGCACGGCAACGTAACAATGCTTTTTTGACGATCTGAAAGGGGAAGAAGAAAACAAACAGTCAGTTATCATTGCAGTCAATGGGAGAAAAACGTTTTTTTTGTCATTTTGTAAAAATACTCAACAGAATTTATTTTTCTTCAGAAATGTTGTGTATTAAATAATAGTTTCCAACATATATGAATACTATTAATTTTCGCCAATGGCTGAGGCGACACAAGTATTCATAAAATGATCCCATTGACTGTAATGATAAAGTTTCCCCTCCAACTTGGCAAAACCGTATTGAGCTCGTACACGGTGACGTCGAACCGACCTCGAGAATTATGGTAATGAGAATGACATTGACCCAGACAGTAAGTTTTATAGCAGTGTTAACATAGACTGTAAGTATTATACCAACACTCAATTCCATAATGTAGTGAAAGATGAGCAAGGTCTATCTGTTATACATTTTAATTGCAGAAACCTAATTTTCTAATTTTAGTAAATTAGATAATTATTTAACAGATTTGGGGTTTAAATTTGATATAATAACAATAAGTGAAACTTGGTTTGATTTATGTGACAATTCTGATTTGTTTCAACTACCAGGTTATGAAATCTGTCGTCAAGACCGCATTAATAGAAGAGGTGGCGGTGTAGCTACATACATCAATAAGGATATTAAGTTTAAGCCTGGTTTTAGATCATTTAAGTAATGTGATAGAAAATGTTGTTGAATGTAATCTCAGTCGAGTTATCATTACCACACAAGAAAAACGTTGTCATCAGCTGCCTCTATAGGCAACCTGATAGTGATATACAGATCACCATTGATGTAATAGCAGTCCGGTAGCATGTCTATTAATGGGAACATAAATGTTCCTATTAATGGGAACATTTTGCTACATGGACGCCGCCGTTTTGTGATTTTACCCCGATCCTTTGCTATCTAAACGTTAAAGCCTTATGCAATATTACATTTTTTCCAAATTTGAAATACGTCTGGGAAAAATATCTTTGCTAGAGGAAGCTTAAAATTTATAAAAATACCTTCATTACTGTCATGACTATAACTTTTCCACTCCCATTTGATATGTTCACCATGCCGTTTTTGAAATATTAGATTAAATAGACAATAAAGCTAGGCTTTTAGGCGCGAAACGGCCATTTTGAAAATTCAAATGTTTTTTAACACAATGATTTTTAATGTTTCAAGAACATAAATTAGAATCTATGACATTTAATTGCAACATCTGAACAATATGGCTGCATGACTTCAATACTCTCGTGTGTTATAAATGTTCCTATTAATAGGCATGCTTCCGGACTGAATAGAAAGGATGTATAGACATAAGTAGTCTGATATTGACTTATGTGGTGATTTCAATGTAAATATGTTGAACTGTGATAAACACAAGGGATCTAGGGACTTCTTAGATTCATTATTTAGTCTGAACCCCTTCCCATGTATTGACAGGCTTACCCGAATAACAGGTCACTCAGCTTCCTTAATAGACCATATTTTTACAGATAATATTTACTCTCATACAAAACGTGGTCTTCTGATAAATGATTTTTCTGATCATCTTCCTATTTTTAACATAAGTACTTATCATGTGAAAAGGAAAGAGGTTAAGAAATATTTGTATTTGAGAAATAGAGATGAGGAATCTCTATCACTTAAAAAAAGGAGATATGGGATGCTGCCTTTGCAGCAAATGATGTCAATATATCCTACAACCATTTTATCAATACTTACACTGAATTATATAATGATTGTTGTCCATCTGAGAAAATTTGTATCAGTGATGGAAAAAGGGATAAGCCTTGGCTTAGCAGAGGCTTGAAAATGCATGTACAAAGAAACAAATTGTACATAAACTTTCTGAAGAATATAACCAACGATAATGAACAAAGGTATAGCAAATAAAAAAAAATTAAATGCTGTTCTAAGATACTGTGAGAGTAAATACAACTCTAAATTACTGGATAAACATCGCAACAACATTTCAGAAACATGGACAATTTTGAATGGAATTATTAAAGGAAAGAGGGATCTTTCTCTGACTTTCCAGATTCGTGTATGCATAATAACAAACTCATTAAAGACAAAAAAGCCATTGCAAATGGTTTTAATGACTTCTTTATGAATGTTGGGTCAGACGTAGCAGCCAAAATACCAGACATTGACAATGTTTTCATTTATGATTATCTTGATCAGGATAATTGGCATTCTTTGTTTTTGAAGAATGTAGATGAAGGGGAAGTAATACATGTAGTTAATAATTTGAGTAATAAAACTTCAAGTGATTTCAATGGTTAAAAATGTAATTATTGATATTGGTAAACCAACTTTTCTTTGTAATAGATCATTTGTAACTGGAACTTTTCCTGATGGTAAGAAAACAGCTAAAGTTATACCCATTTTTAAGTCTGGTGAAAAGAACACCTTTTTTTTTTGCCAGTTTCTCTCTTGCCACAATTTCCTAGAATTTTATAAAAAACTTTTTGATCATAGATTAGACAACTTTATTGACACTATGGTTTTAGATCAGATAGGACCTACTTCGATTGCTATATTAGAATAACTAGAGGAAATCACAACTTCGCTAGACAGTAGGAAGACAACTGTTGGTGTTTTTATTGATCTTGAGAAAACATTTGACACAATTAACCATAAGATATTAATAAAAAGTTACAGCACTATGGAATTTGTGGCATTGTGTATAACTGGATTGATAGTTATCTAAGTCATAGGAAACAGTATGTACAGCTAAATGATGTTAATTCAGATCTTTTTAGTATAGTTTGTGGTATTTCCCAAGGCTTAATCCTTGGGCCTAAATTATTCATTGTCTATATTAATGATATATGTAATGTATCAGACGTACTAAAATTTATACTATTTGCGGATGATACAAATATATTTGTTCTAAAAGTGACGTTACAATTTTATGTAGACAGGTTAGCAGTGAACTGAATAAGCTTCACCAATGGTTTAATGTCAATAAGCTGTCACTTAATGTGAGTAAAACTCATTATAATTTATTCACAAATTATAAATCAAAACAAATTTATCTATTACAATTAATAATGCTAATATTGAAAAAGTCCATGTCACAAAATGTTTAGGTGTATTAATTGATGATAAGCTTAATTGGAAGGACCACATTTCTCATGTATCAAGTAAAGTATCTAAGAGTAAAGCAGTGTTTTATCATGCCAGCCATTTATTAAATAGAAGTTCTTAGTACTTTATACTGCACGCTTTTCCTACCATATATTTCATATCTGGGGTAATACATATTATTTAAATATATTACCCTAATTCTTAAAACAAAAAGAGCTATTATAAATGTCTTAAGGCAAATTATCTTGATCACACTTCTAAATTATTCTATAGCATGAGATTATTGACTTTGTTTCAGATTATTGAACTTAAAACTGCCATTTTTATGTTAAATGATAAACTATAAACTGCCATTTTTATGTTAAATGATAAACTATAAATTACAGTCATAATGCAAAACACAAGAATAAATTTAAACATAAATATGTCCAAACAACCGAAAGGCAGCACTTCATTTCTATCACTGGGGTTAAAGTTTGGAATACTGTACATATGATAGAAACATTACCAACTGTAATAACAATAATATTTTCAGAAAAAGGTATAAGGAAAAATTATTTAGATCTCACTTGGCAAATTAACCTAATAGAAGAAGTAGCACTAAGTTCTTTCTCTTAGTTCTCTCTCGTACTTCTCTTTCTTATTTCTCTCTCGTAGTTCTCTCTCTTAGTTCTCTATCGTAGTTCTCTTTCTTAGTTCTCTCTCGTAGTTCTCTCTTAGTTCTCTCTCGTAGTTCTCTCTCTTAGTTTTCTCTCTTAGTTCTATCTCGTAGTTCTCTCTCTTAGTTCTCTATCGTAGTTCTCTTTCTTAGTTCTCTCTCGTAGTTCTCTCTCTTAGTTCTCTCTTGTAGTTCTCTCTCGTAGTTCTCTTTTATAGTTCTCTCTCGTAGTTATCTCTCTTAATTCTCTCTCGTGATTTTCTCTTATAGTTCTCTCTCGTAGTTCTCTCTCTTAGTTCGCTCTTGTAGTTCTTTCTCTTAGTTTTCTCTCTTAGTTCTCTTTCGTAGTTCTCTCTCTTAGTTTTTCTCTTACTTCGCTCTCGTAGTTTTCTCTCGTAGTCCTCTTTCGTAGTTCTCTCTCTTAGTTCTCTAAGAAGAAAAACATTATGTTTCTTAAGCTTTGAATTTTGAGACAAATTATAAAGATATACATAGTATTCCAGTGATGATATTATTTGAGTTGGTGACATCATTTCCTGCAGGTAAAATGTTAACATAAAAATGGCAGCTCCCATAGTAGTAGCATTACAGCTTTTATTAATTACAAACAATCTGTTAGGTTGCTTTGGGAGGTATGAGACTTGGTCAAGAAATTTGTTATTTCTTTTCTACCATATGAACTGAGGATTATGTCAAACTTGAAGGTAGTTACGTTAGTATGTCAAACCCAATCATCAAGCCTTGGGTAGAACTTGGTACAAAGTAGAAAGCCAGTACTCCATAAGTTAAAAGGTAGATCAACTGTTGACAACATTTTCAAAGACAACGACAATAACATTCAAAACCCAACAAAAATTGTAAAAGATTTTAATAGTTACCTTGTTAAAATTGGTCCTTCTTCATCACAAAATATACTCAAATAATACATGCTTAGAATTTTCTCAAAATAATACTCGGCTCCTTTTGTTTTCCCAACTAC
>JAIGNY010000511.1:72500-82500 GCA_020152595.1 Chiridota heheva
AAAAAAAAACTACTTCTGATCTCCGTAACGAACTGGGCTAACTCGTGTAATGACCTTCTAAGCGTTTTAAACAGCTATATACGTTGCAATACGAAACAACGAATCGCGCAGCAAAATTTCAACCAATCAAAAAATTTGAAAGGAATTATGAATATTTTGCACATATGACGATTTCGTTTCTTTAAGAATTACATTACAAATTTTCAGCTGCCTTTTCTGTCATCTGGTTATTCATCTCTACTGCTCATGTGTTGGAAATTAAATATTATTCTGTTCAGAATTTCCACTGAATATAAACCTCAATGCAAAAACGATAAAATTTCATACATGTTTAATTTGTTTTCCTCCTCGAGATCGCTTCCCACTCCCTCCTTTTGCCTCCAGAAAATTGTATACGCGCGGCATATTTTGTCTGATCTATAGGCCTTTTCTTCATGAGACAGAACTAACCCTCCCTTGTCCCTCCTTTTCGGCGCCTCTGCCTGCATGACCCCTCAATCAAAAAAACTCAATTACAATATGCATTATTTGAAAGAAGTATCTGGAATCTATCAGCCGACTCAACGAATTTAGCTAATAGAATATCATTTTGAAATGCGTTTATTTCTTACAGTCCAACGACGTTGGAAACGTTTCCAAAGTTGGGTGGGATGAGGGGAACCGTAATGACTGGGTATGTAAAATTCAAAACCAAGAAGAGAACAATGAGCATTCATCTGGTGAGAAGAAGAAAAAAACATCTGCAGGGGTTACTTCGAAGCCTATTAAGGGGAATCATATAAACTGTTGTGAGTCAAGTCCCCCCACCCCGACAGTCACTGCTGTTCTTATAAAGTTAATTCTGGGTTTATTTCTTATGCCGTTACAGCGCCTTTGGCCCGTATTTTACTGAATTATTTTCATTATAAAGCCATAGCCGTCAGTGGAGGGGTTATGGTTGGAGCTGGATTTGTGCTGACTGGACTTTTTGCCGAGGAAATTTATCACTTCATTATTCTAGCCTTCCTAACAGGTTAGTCATTTCTTAGTAAAGAAAACAACTTTGTAGACTTGGTATTTCTTCATATAAATCCTTCTTTTTAATCGTCTATTAAAATACCTTTAAAGTTATGGCGCACCAAACTCTGACAAACTGTTATCAAGTCATTACTGTACCCGAATTCAAATTCTAATGGGAATAGACTTTCTCATTATATTTATTGACTGAGATTTAGGAATACAAATATTAAAATGACAAAGATTTTGAGCTGTTCGCCCAGTCATACATCACAAATTTAGCATCAATTAGTGTTAGTGTTATTTTTAAAATCCCAAAACTATTTTATCTGATTATTGAGATGGGGTATAACAAAACTTTATAAAACCACGCAGCTTTTTCAATCGTCTTATTTGCCTTACACTCTACATGAAAAAAATGAATATAGAATTGCATAAAGCAGTTGTCTTGGACCTACAAGAATGACATTACACGGCAAGCTGTTGAAATCTTTGAAATGTAATATCAATCAAACAGAAAAGACAGTCTGGATCGTACCTCCGATTGGGAATACAGTTTTGTTCTCCCGATCGGAGGATCCTTTACAGAAGTATTCCACAATGCATCTATCCAGATTTAAAGTTTGTATAGGAATAATATGAGAATCAGACTCATTTCGAGCGCGGTAAACTCAACCACTGACAAGGGTTCAATTTTTTTACTATTTGAAATAATGGCATATGAATTATCTTTTCAGCGTGTGCTTTTAAAATTCGCCGTGCGGATTTCGAGAAATTTAAAGAATAGTGATGGATTCTTATTATGTGTTACTGTTAGGCAGTCGCGCTTTAACAAGATTTTCTGAAATTATGAGAAATAACTCGGAGATTTGTAAAAATTATTTAGCAATAACTGCGTGATAGTAGCGAAGTTGTTTATTTTTGCAAAATTGAACATGAACAAAGCAAACTTTGTTACAAAACTTCAATGAAACGACTGATAATCGTCTATGACTGAAACTTCACAATAGAAATGGCAGCTTTTATATATCACTGTAAGCGCAGTGCGTATGCTTGAGTCTCCCGATCGGGGGACTTATTGAGTCCACCGATCGGCGATACGAACCGACCTGTAAGATGTCATTTTCTTTTCTTTTTATTAATTCATTTATTTGATAGTCCTTTAACATTTAAATGAAAATGAAGAATTCAGGAGTATATTCTTATAGATTACTCACCCAATGGTCTCCCCTGCCATTTGCAGCCCCAGTGGACTCAGCCTCAATTTCGGCTTACTGAAGAGTTATTAATAGTTTTTTCTTGTGGGTCCCAAAATTATTTGGACGTAAAACTTAACCAACCCCACCCCCAAATCTCCACCCAACCTCCCCCACCCCCACATTCATATCAAGAACTATCAGGTAGATTTGATTCCTGCTTATATATTTGTTTCTTTCAGGTATTGGTTTTTCTTTTTTGCTGTTACCAAGTGCACTGTGTCTTCGAGATCATTTTCCTGACAGATTTACTACAGTCTATCCCATATCTATCCTTGGTTCATATGCTGCTATATCTGTACTGCCGATTTTAATACAGCATCTTCAACAGGAGTATGGTCTTCGGAGTACATTAATACTCTTTGGTACTTTGTCATGGAATCTTCTGCCATGTGGACTGGTTCTGAATACATTACGCCAAAAAGGTGGACAGCACGACGAAAATACAGTGATATGTATAGATTCACATTCGAAAATTTCTAGCGATACGACCCCCAAAACTGACTACATGCGTGAACGGAACCTATCTGAAAACGAAAATGCAGACCCAGAAACAAATACAGACTTATTATCTAATTATGTAAATCTCTTCTCAAATTCGTTATACGTTCTATTTCTTGTGGTGATTTGCGTCCGGAGAATGGCGAGCGAGGGATGGGTTCTTGCACTTATTCCTTTTATTGAAGAGAAGCTTTCACCGCTAAAGGTTTCCGCTTCTGTTGCAGCATTTGGTGGCATCGGTGGGATTCTCGGCAGATTGCTTGCATCGTGTATGCAGTTTCTATGGAAACAGAATTCGCTGCAGATAGAATTATTATTGTTTCTGATTGGTGCTGTTTCCTTTGGCTCATTTTGCCTTCTTCCTTCAGTGTATCTACTTTTATGTGCGTGTGCCTTCATATCTGGACTAGCTATATCCGCATCGGGTGCAATGTTAATTGGAATTTTGGACCTGGTGGTCAATCCGTCATTGTACCGCGAGGCATATGTGATCTATGATGTTGTGGGTGGCCTAGGTTCTGTCGTGTCAACGATAATATCAGGTAAGATATGTAAGACTTAAAAATATCGTCTAGTCTGATATGAGAATCCTCTCCTTTTATAACCAGAACATTCCAAACTGAGAAATATTCTTCTCATGGGTGGCGTCAGGATTTTTCCGACCGAGAGAAAGAGGCTAACCTTGCCCTACGAGCGGAAGGGTTGGTGTATAAATCACTCGAGGCAATGTTACATTCAAAGCTCGTAAGTCTAATTGTTCCCCATATATAGTAAAAAAAATCGATAATAGCAGGATCAAGTAGGGGGTTACCATCTTAATAGTACAATTGTGCTGGAACAATGTTAGCGATGTTTTCAGATCACGTTGGCCTGGGGCGTAGGAAGGGTCACCTGTTAGGGCGGTAAGTTAAGCTTTTATCAAGGGTATCGGGAAATCCGGTGCAATGTTCCGGAATCTTCAAAACAAAATTGATTGTATTTCAATTTTCTAAAAAATTCTTTCATTTTCTGGAAATATTTTGGCAATTTTCGGGAAAGGTTCTTGAATTTTCGGTGATCATGTCATCCAAAGCCGTCCACTATCTCCCCCAATTCGTAATTTCTGATGCATAAACTGCATGGAAATACTAAATAACCACTTGGTACAATAAGGGAAACCTATGCATAATTGACGAATTCAATTTTAGCCACAATTCTGCATAAACACCATAGAACGCATTGAATTGTTTCCCTCTGGCTGGCTCACGCTTACATGCTTGATACGCCACTTCTTTGAATTGAATTTCGGCATTAAACACGGCATGTTTCAAAATCTTCATATACAAACAAAAATCACCGTAAGTGTAATACGAATTTTGGTGAATGAACTCATCCCCTTACCTGCTTACCCGCGGTCTGACTTATGAGCTTATATTTGATCAATTTTCAAGAAATGTATGACTTGCCATCTTCACGATGCGTATCATTTTTCATTTCCACCATTTCTTTTCAGGTGTTGTTTTTGACGCAACTGGTACTTTTGGTCCAGCATTTTACATGTTTCAGGGATTTTTCTTCATTGCTGCTCTTTTCATTCTCATGATTATTATCTTTAGGCAATTTTCCTCTGGTTATTCTAAATGACTATCGCATTGGCTTAGTCAAAATGAGCAAGGGAGCAAGGAAAAGCTTATGTCGGATTCTCGCAAAGTATCTTTGGAAAAGATTGTGACGATGGGTATTTTGCGTCTATATCGGACAGCAAGGGCGTAGGATGGGTCACCTTTCATGGACAAGAACTCCAAAGATTTACTTTACGTTTTGTGAAATTACTTTCTTTTTGTGTATTTTCTTGTAAACTAATCTATATGCTGTAATATATCTTTGATTTTTTCAAATGGATTTTTTTCTCGCATCATGGGAATGTTTGGTTCATACACTTGCGATAATCTCCTTAACTGTGCAAAACGCTCTAAAAAATCACACATATTTTACACTTTAAACGTTATAACTAAAGAGTCTCTAAATATGTTGTTCCATTTCAAACGGTATAGAGATTTTGAATTCATTAACTATCGTTTGAGACTATTTTCATTTAATTATTCAAAAATAAAGCACCGTAATTTGTAAACTATAACTAGTGTTTTTTCTTGTTTTTCAATGGGAGCGCAAGCAAAATCACAAGGTCATCGCCGCTTTGACATTTGTAACTTATGAATGAAAGTATTTAGCTGTCCATTTTACACGGCCTGACAATTAACATATATCTATTTACCATATATATATATAATCCAACGTAATTGGTGCAAAAAAAGCCGTACTTTTCAACAAATAGAAATGGATGAGAGAAAACATTTCGCGTCCGCTTATGTATCCCTTTATTTTAATTCTGACGTAATCTTAACACGCTCGAGCTGCATGGACTGTACTATTGTGTGCAGAGGGTTTCCTGTTGTTTGTGTATTGTAAACATGCTGTAAAGAGGCGATCAGCGTTTTCCAATGTTGAATTTTGGCTTAATTTCTTCCATTTTTAAGAGTTCTTTGTATATTTTGTTACACTGAGATAAATTTCTTATTATATGACTGTATTCATCAGAAATTGAAACATTATTTGACTGAAATATTATCAACAACAATCATGAACGAAGAAGTGCAAGGGCGAGGCATAACGACAACGTTAGGTTGCATGATTATGATACCAACAATTAAGAACTATGCTATGTATTAAACTTTTTGTATGAATTAATATATGTTTATTATATACTTGAGTAAACTTCTTATATCTTTTCTTATCCCTGCATTCTAGAAAATTGTTTTTTATTCAGCACAAGTACAGATTGTCACACATTTGTTTAAGAAAAATGAGTTTAAAAAGTTCATCATCAGTCATGCCTTGTCTAACAAACTTTTGAACTGAAGTTGTGTGTGTATTAAATTTTATTAAATTTGTTTTGCTGCAAAGATATTTCATTGGAACTGGCTTAGTTGATAAATAAAATGTTGTCTAAAGTTCCATTCCACTTGGCCTACATTCCACATGCGGCATGCTATGCCGTCAACCATGGCAAGCCGTCCCACCCTCTCCTACATACCGTCCCACCCTCTCCTTCATGCTGTTCCGCCCCTCTCTCTCTCATGCTGTCCCGCCCCTCTGCCATATGCCATCCCAGCCACTGACGATCACTGGTATTATCTAGAGTGACAATCCTGGCTATGACCACGCTACGCGTAAACACTCTCAAATCTGTGGGACCACATAACACCTTTGTATGATAAATATGCACATATGAACGGCCTTTCATGTGTTGATAAATCCGAACTTAACCTCCACTGCGTGCAAACTAAAAGTCTGCAACTATTGTTTCAATGACTTCATCCTTAAAACAAACCCACATAATAATGGTGCAATCCAATTCCTACCAATTTGTATCTTTCCGTAACACATCACAGCTAGTTCCGCGAATTGTTTTCTTATGCGCGTTTTAAGGTAAAACATTCCCATTCGATACTATGTAATTTTCACCACATATGTAATACTGCTATTTTGTATGCAATGACAAAATAGATGAAGAAAAGAGGTGTAATTAATTTGTAGTGAATCTATTTACAATATTTACAAGAATCTGTCTCAGAAAATGCAAGTCTACATGTTTCAAAGAATCGCGTCTGAAATGAACAGAAGCCAGTGCCCAACTTACAGATTGGGCAAAACCTCGTGGTCGCGATGCCACGCCCATGATATGACGCATGCGGCGGAACAGAGCGGGAAAATAGTGGTCAGTATTGTTGCATGCACCATATCCTGGTTACAGATAGAAAGCACATAAAATCATGAGATACCCATGTGACATACATGAAATAGGGATGTTACGGCATCACAGTATCACAATATTAGCACCAATTCCCAGGTGCCATAGGAAATGTCTGGCTGGTTAGCTCAAATGGCAGAGCATCCGCTTTATACGCCGGAAGGTCGTGGGTTGATTTCCCGGCCGGCTCAAACCAAAGACTTAAAAATGGAACTTACTACCCTCTTGGTTGGTGCTGAACATAGGAGATTGGGGCAGGGAAATAGCTTGTGTTCCCTGGGTGCTGCTGCAGTTTTGAGTCGCGAAAGTTTTCATTGTAATGCGCTTTAAATACGCTTTGTAACAAAACGCTATGTAAGAACTACGTATTATTATAATTATAATTGCTCGTCACCTTCAGATTTTAATCAAAATAAGTTTGTTGGTTACGAACGTGCTATATTGTCTGATCTAGATCCTTATAGTAACATCAACCTCTGTTATCTGAAAGTTTTTATTACACCGAAGACTCTTTCAACAATAATCGGTCTAATTTGGCAGATAAACATATTTCATCTAAAATCTATATAAATACCCGTAGTTTATGCTCAAAATTTGACCACCCAAAATTACATTTAAGCTTACTACATATAATTTAGTTCAACTATTGGAATTTCTGAAACTTTATGCTGTTCCATAGGTGCAAGTGACAATGTTTCTCATGACCTACGTAGTACTCTTCATATGGAAACGTTTTCGGCGAAACGTCTCATTGAATAAAACAACGTCATCATGTCTATGACGTCATTTGACAATTCTTGTAAACAATGAAAGCGCTTGTGGCCAATTACGCCCAATCCTCGCTATAAATGTTCAGTCTTTTTACCAACAAGAACTTCTATTTTGGCGGGTATAACTTTTAGACTCGGCTAGAAGCAATTGAGAAACCCACCACAGATAGTTCAGTGATTTTACGCATCAGTTATTACACTCCAAATTGTATTAATGCACCCAATGGAACTGATTGTGAAAGGCCAGGTATTGTGGATTCAGTTACTGCAGGGCCAATTCATGCGTGTAATGTGGGGCTGAGGATTCAATTTATCTTGGACAAGTATAAATCATCATAAAGAAATGAACAACTCCCTGCTTTTAACAAGTAAAACTCTTACAGCAACAGACGGTCTGATATCGAAAATGCACATGTAGGATGCAGTTATACTGTCGATTATTTTTTGAACTATGTGGTGCGCCGGTTTCTCCATATGAATATCCGTGAGCTGGTCACCGACTTCACCGTTAAAGGAGACACGTGACAATATAAAATGTCAACAAACACTCATTTCAACTCGAGAAGAAAAAAAAACATTGATCACAGTTTGTCATTGACTGCAATATGATTCGCGCCGTTATTTGTAATAATTTATCTCTTATACCAAGATGTTGCTTTTTACAGGCTCTAATACATACAAGGGATTATTTCTATAAATAGTTATTTCCGTACAAGGCAATGTAAGCCCCCTCCCCCTCCCCCTCCACACACACACACACACACTCGCGCTCCACAAATGAATTGATAAACACGCCAAAATATATTTTCAGTTTTAAGAGAAATACCCTGTTTTTCCTTTTCTTATCCATTTTTTTATTTGAACTCCGTTAGAGAATAAAATTGCGGCTTTCAAAAACAAATACTAGTTTTCCGCATTTTTCACATTTACCAAAACTCCTGCCTTTCACTAGTATTCGTCTTTTTCTTTAACATTTCTTAAACCCCCTGCGTTTCCCTCCAAATAAATGATAGCAAGAAATAGGACTTTCATACCTTTTATTTTCTTCTACTTTATCTCTAAATTTTGCAACTAAAAATACATTTATGCTGACAAATTAAAACAACTACATAACTGCATTTAAAAAATCCTACATTCACACACATTAGCTCCATTTCTCAGACAATCCTGCAAAAAAAGTATTGACCATTTTCCTCTTCTACCCCGTTTCCATATTCAGTTCAGATGTTGGGACATGAATTAGACCTGCAATTTTCAAAATTCCCTTCCAACATTAAAATGGGGTGGAAGGGGTGGGGTATAAGAGTCAAATACTATTGTCCAGGATTGTATCTGTTATGGACACGTGAACTTCCAATTCAGATTTGAACAAAATGGTAAACGTGTTCAAAAATCATATTATGCAAATTTTCCAACTAAGAATTATTGTACAATTTGCGTAAAAACGATCAAAATTAGACTAGTCGTGACATCACATTCTCACCTTCTTTGAAAATCTCAGTTTACAGCTGTACAGAATTTCCCTTTGAGATATTGTGGGTTACAAGTTACAACCACGGGATATGTCACAAAAGTACTATAAAAAAAGTAGCATCGTGTAAGTAACGATGGTTTACTCAAGGAGATACTACAGTACTATATGTACTACCATTTAAAAAAAGAGGGTACGTGTTTATTCTCTTACAGTCAACTTTGTATACCAGTTATTTTAAAGATACGTTTTAGATATTCAATCAATCGGCATCGTCTAAAAGAAAGAAGATGATTTCTTCGCGGTTCTGCTTGTATCTGACCACTGAAATAATCATTTTAATGCATTTAGTGCAACGATTCAACGTTTTCTACGTATGACTGATCGATATCTATATAGTTAATTGTATAAATTTCACACAATCGTTAAGGATAGAACCTATATTATACTGAAGGTGGGTAATATCGAATAAAGTATCATTTTCGAACACAAATCTTAAACTCCAGTCTAAAGGGTCCGGTCCACACTCCCGATCGGGATATCATGATCTCCCAATTGGGAGATCAAGACATGCGCAGTGACTACAATTTAAATTGTTGCTAATAAGTTTAGCCGTTATTTATTTATCATTTTTTTGCTTGTTAAATTCTGTAAATCTATAAAACTGTATACTTTGAAAATGATATTGGAATTAATATTTCTGTATGGTGATTCTGCTGGTGATTAAAATGTTAAAATTTGCTCTTCAAAAATATTTACATTAATCTTTAAAGATTACGTTAAAATTCCCTGGTGAAAGTCAAATTTGCACTGGTGAAAATGGAGAAAATAGTTTCATCGTTCTGTTACACAATAAAATTTGAATATTTCGCATGCATTTCTCCTACTTTTGGCTTAAACCTATTTAAAGGTCAGTGGTCATCTCTAACGTAAGAGGTACATGAAATTCAGATCCTGTGTTTTGATTGGTTCAAGAAGCTAACAAGGTCGAATTGTAATACATCATAACATTTGCATAATATATGCAAATTGATGCCTGAGATTTTAAAATTATGTTAAATGCTCCATTTTTATCTAATGTTGATGTTTTTGATACTATGATAGATTTCAATAGATTTTAAAGCAATTTAAGTAACATACCTTTAATCTACAACAATGTGAATTTCAATATTCTCTACTTATCAATCAATTATGAGATACTATGAAATGATAAACA
>JAIGNY010000511.1:92500-98373 GCA_020152595.1 Chiridota heheva
TGTTATAGCTATTGGACACATCAACTTCAAGTGTGAGAATGTATTAATTACGCAGATTGGCTTCTTGATTTGTGTAGGTGTCGAATACCTGAATTTCGTCGCCTGGAAGTAGAAATGTTTGATATTTATGCATTCTTAGGAGGGAATTAATTTTAATCTTTGAAATAGTTTAATTTTGTTAGTTCACAAACATTTATAAATAAGCAGTCTGGTGTGGAAAAAAATACGAGGAAAGAGATGCCTTACTGGGTATTTCACGAGGACTAATCCACCGTTTTTGGCTGTTTTCAGTTCAATAAATATTACAAATGAAATGCGCATGTGATAAATATGTACTCGAAATTAGCGCCGAAAGGGATGTGCTCTGAATTGAAATGTATCTGACCAATGAAGATCAGACGAATTCTGTTAGCAAGTTTACATTTCAATCTTGTTATCTGTATGTTATCAAAATTAGTGACAATATGACTACAAAAAAAGTTGGCGCACTGTGTCTGATATTGTTTACTATACACGATTATGTGAGCATGCACTTTCATGTTCTTAAGTGCAAAAACATTTGACTTACTGAGAGAAAATACCGTTCCAGTCAGCCATGACACATCTCATTGGCGGTTGGCTTTTGTATGGTTCTGGGATGTCACAGCATTTTCCTTCCTCTATGTTGTGTAGATACAAACCCGAAGTTTTGAAAATCCCATTTAGAAGGGTGTACTCGTTATGACAGTTTGCGTAAATATTTTTACCATCCAAAAGTGTCCACCAATGTTCCAACTTTTGACACGTCACTTCCGCGTTAGCTGAACATCGGTAGCATACACTTAATAAAAGTGTAGCTAAAGCTGTTACTAGCATCATTGTCCTAAAAGAAGTCAGAAATCAATACTAAGCGATTCTAAATTTTGGCCAATCGTTTTAAATTGGTTCTATAATTAGATAATATTAAAAGCACCGACAACATTGTTCTCTTGACTAATTTTTAATGTTTTCCATAAGTTTGAACGTTGAGCTAGGATAGATCTTCATAAATTGTAACAATTTAAAAATCATAATCTTTCTTCTACCAATGACTTTCAATTATTGAGCCTGTAAGATTTTTGGAAAATAAATTGTTCCTTATAAAATAGCAATAACAGTAATATAAGTAAATAAAATAGCAACACTCACTTCTTTTTATGCAATCACCTTTTAAGGACACGTTGAGCACTTAATACATATAAAAGTACATGTATTCCATAACAAATATTACAATGCTGTTATAGTGTAATTATATAGGAATTTCCGATATAATTTGCCGTTGCCTTTTTTTAAATGTGAAGCAATTAATTGTTTTGATATTGCTTATTCAATATTGTTTATGTTATTCACTTGGTCGGTTCCACGTCACATCCGGGAGATGACGTTATTTTCTGGGGAGAAAACAAACCTTTGCGCGATACAAGTGGGCAAGTCCGTATGCGTTTACTGTGTGCCGTACGTATGGCATGTAAACAAACACAGCTGATCGCTTTGTTTTCACTCCAATGCGGGGTGAATGCGCGCGGTTGCGATGACCTCAGGTCACATTTCCGACCAAGTAAATAATTAACTACAATCTTGGACAATACTGTTGCAATATTCAATATTTTGATAACTATATATGTTATATGTTATGTTTCTTTAATATTATTTCCGAGAATTGTAACTCCCTAGCCCCTCCCCCCTTTTCAATGATGAATTTATTTATTTATTAACGTCATTTCCAGAAAAAATATTAACAAAGGCCAACATTGAATGGGAAGGTGGAGGGGGACGATTAATATAGTAAGGTACGGGAGGGGGACACTGGTGAGTCAATGAAATTATAACAATGTCCTTAAAATTCTAAAATATTAATTACTAATGAAAAAATAGGAATGAAAAAGCAAGAGAGAAAAATTCCAGCACTTATGATTTCTAAATGTGAAATATTTTTCAATAGAAAAGTAGATTCATGAAAAGCATCACATATTTTCACTAAGTGTTTCAACGAGTTTTGTCCAAAATTCTAGGCTGTGCTCCAAATGTAATATGCGTTATAGATGATTTATATGACTTTTACAAAGTTTATTCAGTATGATATATGTATTTCTTCTCAAAGTACTTCTAAAAATATTTAGAACGTGGAATTAGCTGAAAACTGTATAACTTGAAGACCGACATTAAAATAATTGTGGAATATTACCAACCTGAATAGTCTAGAAGAATGCTGCAGAAATGAAACAAAATACCTTTTGTAATCGTGTATATATATAGTACACGAGGATACTATGTGTTAAAGTCACTCCCCTCTAGTGTATTTACTTTTGTTATTGAAACTCTCCCGGATTCAAGTCGTAAAACGTATTAAAGGAATATTCCCAATGTTTTGTGTACAATTTTATTTGAAAGAGCATACGTTTAGAGGTAATTTGGTACAACAATCAGGTTGATATCATATTCCGTTCAGAATATATGGATTTTTAAAGAATTCCCATTTGCATTTTAAACTTTTTGTACAGTATGATGAATTCGTGTTTGATGATGTCATAGAGGCAATTCCATTGCAAAAGTTTATGTATTTCTTTGAACGTTAATTGGTTGTTTCTGTATGATTCGAAATAATTTTCCAAAAGTTATTCAAGTAGGGTATATTTCATCAAGTTATTTTTCTAGCAGGTTTCACTAATAAAAAAAGATGATAGATTTTAATGAAATACATAACTTTTGTGGGATAATATGTTGCTGTGATGTCACACTGAGCCTTTTTCAATTCGTTTCTTGGCATTTTTTTTGGACCTTAACATTTGAATATCTCCTGGCAGGATTAACAAAATCAACATGATTTTTGCACTAAGTTATTTCTAAAATGTTTCTCTTTCTTATCTGTGGTTACGAAAAACATGGGAATATTCCTTTAAGGGCACAGATAATATGAAAATCCTTTTATCAACAACATTACATGTGAAAATAGATAACCGGCATCAACATACTTAAGAAAACTTATTATGTTTGCTTTAGTCTGAATAAACATAGTATAAGATAGTTTGCATTAAAGACAAGTCAACGTTGTAACGTGGATGTAAACATACACTGCAATTACTCATTTCTAATTGGTCGTGATATTTACACAAATATTGAAAGGTCAATCAGAAACTGCTGTGGAATATACGTCCTAAAACGTATCATATTTACTTGTGAGGTGTAAAGAAAAATTGTTTGTACGAGATTCCTTCTTTAATATACATCAGAGGAATTATATTATGTTGATTTTTGGAGTGATACGACAATTTCCTCCAATCATAGAACAATATACCTTTTCAAATCTGAATTGGCAATTTCCGGATAAATAATTTAAATAATGTCAGATGGCCAAGATGTACGTGTCCATAATAGACCAATCGTATACTGGATCTTATTGACCAATAAAATACTGGAGGAATCTTGGCCGTCTGCACAATTCACGCACGATGTGGGACCAAGCGTAGGAAAAAATGTTTTCAAGCGCACGTATCATACGTGCGTTATACATGAAGGAAATACGCGCGAGTATTGCTGCTTACATTTTCCCCCTCAAACCTGCACCTGATTGGTTGGGAAACAAAGGAAAACTTCCTGCAGCATTTGATTGGTTAAAGTACTCTGACGTTTCACGTTCGGCTAAACTCGGTTTGAAAAGGTCTATAGAAAGCCGCCATGAGAGTTCTGCTTAGTCGTATACTGCAGTCTGAACTTTGCTACTAGTATAAAACAAAACGTTACATTCACTCGAAATTCAATATTAGTTCCTTAAGAGAAAAAAATGCAGTATATTATTAATTCCGATGATTATGGTGATGAAATGGCTCACAATAGTACTAAAATAAAAAACACTCGCAACGCATCGGCACCATAGATATACCGTGCGTGTACACTGATGTATTTTATGTCAAAGGTGGATTTCAAACGTCCACGGTGAAAACTCATAAAAATTGTATTATGTTTCACTTGATTCCATTTAGGGATTGTGTTTGTAAATGTTGTGATGCATGAAAGAGAACGCAGCTCAAAACCTGTAATTTAATCCTCCGCTAAATTTATTTTATAACAGTAACTGAAAATCATCAGATTGTCTTTTTTCTTCTGTCAAATTGTGATTGAGGGAACAAAGGAAAAACATGGGTTTCCCTTTCGGGTGTCACAATCTTCAATATGTCATTTGAGATTTGCATAATATGTCGAATAAGACTTTAAATTTCAAAATACGGTAAAATAGTCAAGAATAAAAAAAATTTGATGAAAATGTTTTACTATTTTCATGGTTTCATAGCATATTTTGTTACAGTTAAAGATAAGTTGTTGCTACCCGTCCGTACCGCATCTTTAAATTGACACAGAAATAAACAAAGTTGTTGAACTGAATTTAATTTAGTATCATTCACGATAGTTTATTCATGTTTGTCTTTATGTTTCTCTCATGCAAGATAACTCTTGTCACTAAACTAATCCTTAAACGATTATCCGATAATCAATCAGAAACAAAAACGTTTATAAAACAGCTAATGTATTTTAAACATTAACTGAAGAGTTGCATAGTAAACGTTGTAGTGTGAAAGTAAAGCCATTAGCAGTTCAGGAGCAACCCGAAAAACTGGTTACCTTGAAATACCCAACAAATTTGATACTTTTATGTATTACATCATCGCATGAGCCTACACATTTGACTAGCCCACACTAAACGTATGGAGATTGTCATTTTCCGCTCTGGATAGTCCAAAATTTCACTGGATATCCTGAAATTTTGGAGACGGATAGTAAATAGATATTCAAAACTTTTTGCCCCTGCTTTTTAAAATTCATCGTGGCCTTTTTGAGAAAATGAATAAAACAGACTGTCCATAATCTGTTTTATTGATTTTCTCAAAAAAGTTTTGAACATCTCTTTACTACCCATCTCCAAAATTTCATGATATCCATTGAAATTTTGGACAATCCGGAGCAGAAAATGATCAACCCCATACGTTTAGTGTGGGCTAGTCAAATGTGTAGGCTCATGCGATGATGTAATACATAAAAGTACCCAATTATTCGGGTATTTCAACGTACCCAGTTTTCCGGGTTGCTCCCGGACTGATTAGATATTTCTTTCAAATACAATAGTTAATAACTGTAATAATAAACTTTGTTAGCCATTGGGGTTTACTGTGAAATATTCCACCATACATACTGTTGAAGATATTATTGTAAAGCTTGGATAACATTTCAGTTGTTACATACAACGTTAAAACATTGAACCGTTATAAAGAATATATAATCGATTGAAGATTCCAGACAATGGCGTAGTAAACTGTTATCTCTGTTCATAGTACCATTATTGCACAAATTACAGACAGTAAACTGTTATCTCTCTTTATAGCACCATTATTGCACAAATTACAGACACAAACCTACTTTGAGTTTTATTGCTGCAATATACCGGGCAAACATTACATATAATCCTGTTAACCCGTGAATAAACGGGTCAGTGTCCTACAGTTTTTAGTGAGTGGTCTACTGTAGGCAGTTCGGAAAATCTCCAAAACGTTGGAGATCTCCAATTTTTTGGAGATGACTGTTTTGGGTTCCAACTCTTGAACCCATATTCAACGCAATTCCCCTTCAATCTTCATGTAAATATACCTAGAGGTCTAATTAGTGGTCTCCCTCATTTTAGCCACGTAACTGCAAGTAATCGATGAATTCAGGTCAAGGTTAGGATTTTCCGCGCCGAATTTCTGGAAATTTAAACGGTGAAATTTCTTGAGGCAACACATTTTTTTGTGTATTTACTCTTAAAGTAACCGAATACTCATATCGCACGTGGTACTGAAGTTTGACCCACACACTAGGCCAATGGG
>JAIGNY010000512.1:0-2500 GCA_020152595.1 Chiridota heheva
CAAGTTTAGCAAGTTCACTCGAAATATTTAGTTTTCTTAAACAGCAGCTTTTCGAATATATCTCAGGCACAAGACACAGACAATATTAATCCTGCATTTTTCATAAATTGTATACACATGACATCTTCTGAATAAGTAAAACGTTTAATTGAGAATAAGGAATATTAGGCAGATATTTTAAAATAAAACACCTCAAATTTAATTTTAGACCCATCAAATGTTTTTATGATTCACTATCATCATGGAATGTTTGGTTCTTTTTCTGGGTTCTCACTACTTCATGACATCATATGAGAAGAATGCTTTTGACTTCTTTACATTGTCATCGAGAAGTTTTACGTGACTTTCCCTTAGATGTAGTATCACCTTAATGGTACATTTTCAGGTAAAGTACAGTACCTGAATATATACAAAAGTTAGGCAAAAATGCTGACAAAAACAATGTTATTGTTGCTAATAATTTCAACCAGGCTGACATTGACTGCAGCGAAAACATTATTTCAGGCACTAATGCTTCCTCCGAAGCAGCCAAAATCCTTCTTGAAGTGGCCGATTCATTCAACCTCACTCAAATGGTGCAGTCATCTACTGCAGAGATAACAATATTCTCGATCTTGTATTTACTAACAACTCACCAGCTGTTAACTCAGCTAACGTCATACCCGGTATAAGTTACCATGGTATTGTTGAACTGACCCTAAACATCTCTCCTCGTAAAAAGTTGCCAAAACGTAAAATCTAAGGAAAAAAGATAACACATAACGCATAAAAGAAGACCTGTCTAAACAGGTCAAACTGCGATGTTATTCTAAATTCAATAGCTCATCAATTAATGTTGATGAAAGACGGAATTTCTTTGAAAAGGAAATTAAACTGATTATTAAAGAAAAAAGCACCTCACAAATACACCTCCCAACTAAATCCACCTTGGTTCACCCATACCCAACGCCGTCTGTGCAAGAAAAAACTTAAGCTGTTTAAGAAAGCTAAGAAAACTCAACACATCCATGACTGGAGTACATATAGAAGCTTTAGGAAATCCGTCCTACTGTGGTGTAGCGGTTATCATACATGTCTACAGACCACGAGGTCCTGGGTTCAAGCCTGGGTTGTGTAGACACGCCAGTGCACCACAACTGGTTATCAAAGGCCGTGGACATTGACTTGGTTGTCGATGTAATGTCTGTCCGTACGTCGTACCTGTGTTCTCGTCCGGGTCGTATTAAGCGTTTCGTGATAGCATTGTTACTATCATAAGCGATTACGCAGGTGACGACCCCGTCATTGTAATTGTGTGTTCACTCGTCGTCGTCGTCGTTCGTAAAAACATTGAAGAAGCTAGAAACAACTTCATCTGTAATAAACTTAACAATACCCTTCAAGAAGAAGAAGGAGAAGAAAATAGATGTTGGGAGTTCTTAATCGTATCCTTAATTTCGAATTTGTTAACTATCATCCCAATTAGCTGATTAGGGTTATTTGCTAATATCTATAGCAATATACTATTTTACACAAACTGTCTGTATCTATGTGTAAAATTCACCGACTGCCTGATAATCCCTTTTCGTATTTTCCTTTTACAAAATAAGCACCAAGTTTCTTTTAAAATTGTCGATTATTTTCTGAGACAAAATTCTTGGAGAAAGCTCGTTGGAACACGCTTCGTAAATATGTGTACTGCTTTCTATGAGCATATATTATTTATTATTCAATTAACGCATCAAAAGGCCCAAATTGGAGTCCAGATTTGAGTTTTGTCTCAACTTGTCAACATACCAATGAGATGAAAATAATAAACACGAGTCTTTTATATCCAAAAATTATTTGTAAAGAGGGAGGGGAGAGGGGAGTAAGAAGAAAATTTCGTAAAAGTTTTGGAAATTTGGAGACAAAAATTGGCAACATTTTCAGCAAATTGAAGACAATTTCCCGAAAAAGGAAATTTATCGAAAATTGAGGCAAATTTTACGAAAATGAAGGAAATTTCTCCCAAATGATTTCTTTGCAAGTAAGAGAAGAAAGAAAATGGGAAATCATACTCTTCAAAATCAAAACCTTCAGAGGATCGTCTGATAAAAATTATTGTGAGTCTCCTGGTCCCTAAACTATTCTTTGATAAATGAACCTCTGTTTAGTGGTTCCGTATATAATATAATCTTTAATCAGTATGCCTATTGTTTGACATTTGCCTAATCTTCCTCCCCCGTTCAATGTTGACCAATTTTAATGATTTTTGTTTTGCTTTGTTTCTCTTCAAATAATAGATAAAGGCATATAGATATAGGCTTAACCACGGAGAACTTCCAACTTTGGAGGAAGGGTATAAAAATCACACCAGAAAATATCCAAGCTCATTCAGCTCATTGCTACGCTGAACTGTTTCAACAGTTTTGTCCAAGAGATTGTAACTGCAAACAGGGTTGCCAGCCTGCCAGGTGACACTGCCGCAGGTTTATCTGTTTATACCAGCCGATAAACGGTCAAGACAGTTTCAATTGGG
>JAIGNY010000512.1:5000-57500 GCA_020152595.1 Chiridota heheva
ACTTTTTACAGTAATTGAGGGACAGTTTTTTTTTTTTTAAGGACGCTTTCGTCATTAAACAAAAAGTGGGGGCACGTGCTTCCTGGCCCGGGCTCATGCCCCTGCCTCCCCGGTTCCTACACTTACGGTTTGGGTATACGTGAGTTTGGGGGAGCAAGAAGGAACTTGCCCACTACACAATTTTTCGAAATGTATACTTTTTATGGTGATGTTTGGTATGATTTTGTGATCTCCCCCTTCTTTCCCTTCACACACACACTATTGACTTTCCCCCCACTTTTGACTTTTGTCCCACTAGGTAAATCTCCCCTATGGATTTGAGATTGAGAAGCCAGGACCAATGTTGCAAATTGCCCATCGGGTAAATCATTGGTATAAGGCCTTAGTACTTTTGACAATTACTACTTAGAAAATTATTGGGGAACATCCTCCTCCCCACCCCCATAGGCGGTGGAAACTGAGACCACGTGCCCCACCCCCCTCTCCCCCATACACACACACCTTTCTCATAATTGCCTTTTTTAGAGAGGAAAAGTGCCTTTTTCTGAGGGGAAAATGCCCTTTTCCGAAGGAGAAAATGCTTTTGAAAGAGGACAAGTGTCTTTTTTAGAGAAGGAACATGCCCTTTCAAACATTGAAAACCTTTTTTCTTCCTAAATATTTGATTTTTAATTAGAGAAAGTAACACAAATATTGCCCTGAAAAGACTACAAACGTGAAATTTAACACGCTTTGCGCCTATACACTATTCTGAATTTTTTCCTAGAACAAACTTAGGGCCCAACAGCCCTATACATATTGGACAATATTAAACTTTTTTCAAAATACTCAAAAAGCCTTCGCCAATTATAAGCAGGAAAACTTACCTTTGTTTTCCTGCAAGTTATAATTGGACAGACAAATTCATGTGTTAAAATTTAACAAGTAAGAGGCCTTTTTAAATGAATGACGAGCCAGCCCGATGTAGGCCCAATGGACCCAGGGGCCATTGTAATGACATAAACTAGAGCCGTGAGCCATCCCATCTGCCCCCATATTGACATAAACTTGCCCTCTCCCCATCTTAAAGTTTAAAAGGTGATCCTTTACAGACTGACAGAAATAAAATAAAATAAAAAGTATTATTTAAATTTTTAATTATATTTAAATCCCCTTATTGATCTTTTTATTGACAGATTAAAGAAAGTAACACAAACATTAAGCAAAATACCACAAATTTCGCTAGCCTTTAATTTAGAAAAAAAAACATACATTGGGACACTTGCCTTTGATTCTCTGACTGACTGGGTGTGAATTTGGGCCATGGTCTAATGTATACTAAAATTAGTTACATATTTTATTCTCAGCAGCAAAAAAATGATTACCTCCATAAGGACCCTTTTGCTTTTCACCTTATTTTAGACATTAAATGTATTTCGTTTTATAAACCACACAATGGCTAATCATGATCTATAAGCAGATAAGTCTAAATCCTTCCGATTTCAAAACTTACGTAATTAAATTGTTATATTTTATCGAATTTTGTACCACAATATCTTGAATTTTTGAGGCTGTAGATTTAAAAAAAAAAAAGAAGAAGGGAAAATGGGTCACCAAGAATGTTCGAACCTACAAAATTTAGAAATTTTCCATGGGGTGGGGGTGGGGAGGGGGTGACCAAATAAATCTATATTGCTGTGCTACATTATTATTATTATTATTATTATTATTATTATTAATCATTTCTATAGCGCAATCAAACATTTATAAAAATATAACGAGTGCGCAGTACAATAAAAATATACAAAATAATATGCTACATGCTTTGAAAATACGATAGTTGGAAAGTGTCCCTCAGATCCAGTGCCCCACTCCTCCCACTTTCAAACATCTTCTTTCCCCCTCCATGACCACGACACGGTGTTGGGGCCCTGATAAACGACATGCTTTAATTGTGTGAAATAATTAATATGTATGTTACAACTTCTACGTACTATGTAGAATTTGTGAGTAAGGGCACCTCCTGCCCCGACCCCTCAACTTTCAAAAGGGCACCTCTTGCCCCGTCCTTCCTAAACTTTCAAAAGGGCACCTTCTGCCCCCATCTCCCGCTTACTCAAGGCCCCATGCCCCCGTAGTTCCTACATCGCTGGCTACACCACTGGTCATTCATTACATAATTATGATATATGCCTTTCTTACTATGTTACATATTTTAACACATGTGACCCAATCTGCAGATCTGTCGGGCTAGTCACAGTTGCCGACTCAAATTGCATATTTGGGCCTTGATATTCCATGAGACATTTGCAAAGTACATGGAGAGCAGCTTTACATTGTTACAGTATACGCAATCTGCTACATATTCTATGCAGGCGATCAAGGGTTTTACATGTCTTAGAGCTAGGGCATACCGGTAACTCCAGTATCCGGGTTTGGTTGCAACCCCACCCAGTTCCCCCTCGACTTGACCGTCGATTGATGACACCGATTAAAAAAAAGTGTCGCGTGACTGACTTGAAATGTCTCTTGACTGCTTGAAGGTCTATTTTGGAGAAAACCATTGAAAACTACAGAAAAGCTTTAGGCTTAAATGGAACCTGTGTAACTCATGTCTGCAAGTGCAAGCTCTTTAATTGTTCAACTTTTGTATTTATTCTTTGAGGATAGGGAGGGGATGGGTGAAGCCCCTTAGATCTATTCTCAGGCATATATAACGAGCTAAGTAATAGCAACCCTAAATATACTAGTAATAAGACGAAAAAGATTATGACGAAAATTTTTGATTTTTGAATTGTCACTAAACAAACATGGAATGATATATAAACTTCAGTATCAGAACACACTGGTACAATGAGGTCTAGCTTGAAAGCTTTTAACTATAGCGAACTCATGTCAATCACATCAAACTCATACATCAAAAATAATCATTCGCAATTTCGGAAAAATTCCTGGAAACAAAATCTGAAAGTCTGAAATGCATTTTCTGCAACGAAATATTTTTCACTGGTTTTGCAGACTTCTATCTGTCTGTTAAAAAGTTATATATTAGAACTGTATTTAAACACTAAATTGGAAAACGAAAAAAAATGATCATTGTCATCTTAAATACATCTATACGAGATAGACCTATTCTAGCTGCTTACGATAAATGAATAGCAAAAATATGAGTTTTCTAAAAATGATTCCCTTTCAACCTCTTTCATTTAAAGTATATATGCATAATTTAATAACTTATCCTGGGTAAATAAGTCTTTGAATTACATACATATCTCTTTAAGTTACCGAGTAGTTATGGTTGATCAAATATTTAATAAAACAAAATAATTAATTTGGATGCCTAATTTGACAATTGTTTGCAATTGTTCACAATATGTTTGCAATTCTTTAAATATCTTTCCTATATCCTGGTCACTGAACACTTAAACCTAATAAGAACACATATTCCAGGTATGGCAAACATACCCACCCTCTCACTATGGGCGTACCTTTCAGCAGGTTGTGGGATGGTACACCCCCTAGAATGTTTTGTGTGTGGACAATGCGGCTCAAACGTATTGACGTTTTGTAGGTTTCTTTGTTTTTGTTTATTCTCAAAAATACAAAATATGCCTACTTTTGAAAATGTTTGGGAAGATATCATAGTTTTTTTTTTGTACGGACCCCATAAACCCCTGACCCTAATTCTCCCTCTGACCCCCTCCCCCTCCTCCCTGACCCTCACCCCTCTCCTGGCCCCTGATCGCCCCCATCTGACCCCCTCCCCCTTCCACTGTACCAGTCAGCCGGACACCAATTGGATATCAAAATCATGTCCTCCCGACTCGGCATGATGCTGCCACAACGACATGGTTCTGGCAAGGATGTGAAATGTTGGATACAGTAGCGTAGCCAGCCTCCCAAAAGCTGGGTAAGATAACGAACAAAGATTCGCCAGGATGCTAATCTTCTGGACTATGACGTAATATTTGAAAGTCGTCACGCGTTTGATGCTAATTCGATGGTCGCGGACATTTTGGGACATCAAAAACATGACATCTTAGAGATACCCGCAATTTTGCCCTGAAGTTTATCGTTGCAGGAAAAGACTTGAGAACTGATTTTTCAATTTTATAAGCCAAATTTTTTTATGTTGATTTCAATAATTTGGGGGCACTTGAGTACTGGTCCACAAAGTTTCTGGCAGTCCACGAGCGGGGAAGGATGGGAGGGGGAGGGTCATTTCTAATTGTTGTATATTGTGTGATTGTGGACATTGTTATAGAAAGGACGAGAAAACCTAATTGGTATGGAAATATTTAGAGGTACAGGCTAAGTCAAATAAATTGCTTAAAAATCTATCAAAAACCATGTGTCCATCAGTCCATAAATCTATGCAGCGACACATGGTTGTGAAAGCCATGCAGAAAACAGAGCTTTCAAAAAAGTGAAGTCAATAAAACTACAAAGTATATTAATTACATGTCTCGCATAGACCAGAGATACAGTGGCGTAGCTAAGAAGGTGGGGAAAGAAGGGCAGCCGCCCGGCCCGGGCCCTATAAGGGGCCGTAAAAATACTATTGTACCATTATACCATAGCCCCCATCCCCCCCCCTCCTCCTTTCCCATACGCTACTGCAGAGATATATAGTACTACATGCGGGCCCGGACTAAGCCTTGTTAGGGTCGTGCAGAGATCAATATGCAATGCCTTTGGAAGCTGTTTGACATTGGGTGCTCAATGAATATATGCTCAATTTTATTGTGCGTTAGCACAAAGCGCAAGACTTCGGCGTATATAGGATCCGAGAGGCCATGCTTAAAGGGCTCTGTCAGGGCCGTGGGCAACAGCCATGAAGCTGGTGCACTTAAACCCTTTCGATCTAAATTGACCTAGCTTCAGTCGCTTGGATGGGGAGTAAGATGATATAGTAGGAGACAATAGAAAATGTTGTAAACTGGGAGAGGCACCAAATGTTAGGGATACCCTAGCTAAACTCGATTTATCTTGACACCATGTGACAGTATTACATAGCAAAATGGCAATTCCCAAACTGAATTCTATACAATTGTAAATTGAAAAACAGAATTAAGTAATTTAACAGAAACTTACTGGTGGCGCTTTTCTGTATTTTCTATTTCTTAAAATTTACGAAAATTGGAGTATTTCATTCAGTTACATATCATTATGTAACAGCTGGAGTGAGCGTAATATACACATGTTAACAAATCACCTCCACCTTTGAGATTCTGATGTCGTTCTTTTTATTATATTTGTATTTATATATATTTTTCTTTTCATTTCTTGCCATAGGCATGATAGGGCCGCTATGATTTCATTTCAACTTCCCGTAATATAGCAAGACATTTGCATTCGACCAAAATTCAGAAAAATTAGAACAATTTTAGAACAAAATGCAGTAAAATTAAAGCTTTTAGTACCAAACTTGGAGAAAAGTCTTGCTCGTATGCAAAAGGTACCGGGTTCGATTCCCGCCGTGCTGTCGCCGTGAGCGATGAACTGTTGTTCTTGAGCAAGACCTCCGTAATCTAGTCAAGCTTCTGGTTTGGCAATCTAGCGTCCCGGCTCGATCCCCAGTCGGTCTCCAACAAGTGCTCCACAACTGTTTTATAAAACGGCCGTGGGTGTCTTGACGTTGATATTCCAACTTAGGAAGTTTGTCTGGGCGGTAAACCTCTAAACAAACCAAACCAAGACACTTTTTTTACTTGCTCCAGTCCACTGAGCTGTTAAGTAGCATTGCAGCATTGTTGGTGAATTAACCTGCGATATACGAGATGTATGCAATGGGTCTTCTGTTTAACAAATATGGGTCTGTGTTTTTCAGGACTCTGCTCTGTTTTCCAGGTCTGTGGTCTCTGTTTTCCAGGTCTGTGGTCTCTGTTTTCCAGGTCTGTGGTCTGTGTTTTCCAGGTGTGTGGTCTCTGTTTTCCAGGTCTGTGGTCTCTGTTTTCCAGGTCTGTGGTATCTGTTTTCCAGGTCTGTGTTCTCTGTTTTTTAGGTCTGTGGTCCGTGTTTTCCAGGACTCTGCTCTGTGTTTTCCAGGTCTGTGGTCTCTGTTTTCCAGGTCTGTGGTCTGTGTTTTCCAGGTCTGTGGTCTCTGTTTTCCAGATGTGGTCTGTGTTTTCCAGGCCTGTGGTCTCTGTTTTCCAGGTCTGTGGTCTGTGTTTTCCAGGTCTGTGTTCTCTGTTTTTTAGGTCTGTGGTCCGTGTTTTCCAGGTCTGTGGTCTCTGTTTTCCAGGTTTGTGGTCTCTGTTTTCCAGGTCTGTGGTCTGTGATTTCCAGGTCTGTAGTCCCTGTTTCTAGGTATGTGGTCTGTGATTTCCAGGTCTGTGGTCTGTGTTTTCCAGGTCTGTGGTCTGTCTTTCCAGGTCAGTAGTCCCTGTTTCTAGGTATGTGGTCTGTGCTTTCCAGGTCTGTGGTCTGTGTTTTCCAGGTCTGTGGTCTGTCTTTCCAGGTCCGTGGTCCGTGTTTCACGGTATGTGGTCTGTGTTTTCCAGGTCTGTGGTCTGTGTTTTCCAGGTCTGTGGTCTGTTTTCCAGGCTTGTGGTCTCTGTTTTCCAGGTCTGTGTCTCTGTTTTCCAGGTCTGTGGTCTGTGTTTTCCGGTCTGTGGTCTGTGTTTTCCGGGTCTGTGGTCTGTGTTTTCCAGGTCTGTGGTCTCTGTTTTCCAGGTCTGTGTTTTCTAGTCACCCAGGGGAGACATGCTCTCATCCGCCTGCCAGTGCACCATTGAAACCGCAGTAAGCAATGACCCTACTTTCCTATGGGCCCAGTGGCTCGGATGGATTGAACTTTAACTTGGAGAAAAGTGGACTATTTTAGATCAAAAATAGAGAAACACCAAAATGTTTCACATTCTTTTAATGTTATAAATAACAGAGCCAAAATGTCCCTTCATAGCCCCGATGGCCCTCAGGCTGATTCAGTACAAAGCAATGCTTTCTGCAGTTAAGAATGTTTCGCGTCCCTGACCGAGAGTTTTACTTTTTACATCTGTTAATTTGTCATGATGGACTGGTAGCAACAACTTGATCTCATTGGAAGAAAATAGACTATAAATTCTGAAAATAGGCTATAAACCATGATAATAGGCTATAAACCAGGAAAATAGGCTATAAATCATAAAAATTGGCTATAAACCATGAAAATAGGCTATAAACCATGAGCTATAAACCATGAAAATAGCAAAAATTATCCAAATTGGTTCTCATTTTACAGCATCGTGAACTTTAACGCCTTATACTTTTGCTGAAATTTTGCGACATAAAAAAACCAATGAGTTTCTTTATGTTAACTTATTGTTTTTCAATTCTTCACCAACGTTATTTCAATAGGAGAGATTGATGTGACAAAGAGATCATACAGCCATACACCAATCAATGTTTAGCAGGAGAATACAGTCTGGTGATTTTCAGTGACTGGATTTTAAGCCAGAATTTTAAAGAATTACATCAAACAGTTAAAGATTTGGAGCTGTCCTCTCTTCCATACGTCACAACTATACAGGCTTTGATTAGTCAGAACTCGGAAAGTACATGTGCTCGGAGCGTAGCGACCAGGTGTGTGTGTGGGGGGGAAGGGGGGAAGTCACACCCCCAACAAGCGATTTTTGTCGGGAAAATTGTGACTTTGTCGGGAAATTTTCATCGATCTTCCATAACGAGATGAACAATCGGAAATGAAAGCCACGCCAAAAAAACAAAAAATATTATGTCGGGGAAATTTAAACTTTGTCAGGAAATTTAATTATTTATAACCTTAAAAACGAAACTTCATCAACTCATGTTCATCGCTAATCATTACACATTGAAATTTACATAAGAAAAAAATTATATTCACATGATTAAACACACAAAAACACACACACATCAACTAACTCCTTGTCTGTACAAGACTGCAGATCTTGTTTTTAACTTGTTGAATTGAATCACAATTGAAGCTATTGTTTCAACCAGTGAGACGACTGATAAGAGATCAGATAACACCCTCGTCCCTTATAGCCATGGGAACTTGTGGCTGCTGCAAGTTGGTAGAAGATCTCAGAGTCCCACTTTTCATCAACTACGTAAATTTTGTTTATTCGAATGGTATAATCATAAGAAATCCCAGGTATAACAATTACGAGAAAGCAAGTTTTGTCACGGTCAGGATGGAGAAAAAAAGAAACAAAACTACCTGTCAGAACTAAGTTACAATGTGGACTGTGCAATCTACAATTTGATGATAACTATCGGAAAAACCATAATGTGAAATATCATATTTATAAGGATCTATTTTCAGAAAGTTTCAAACTAATGTCGGGAATGAGGTGTTGCTATTATTTAATTAAGATTTCCATACATCAATGGCTTCCATCATCAATTGCGAACAAGCTGACTGGTACAAGATAAAGTCAACAAATATTTATGGGTCAATAGTGATGAGAAAAACAATTTTAAAAATGTATTTTGCATTTTTTCTTCTTCTGTAATTCATAACAAATGGTACCTAAATGAGCGCCGGTGTTTCAATTTTAAAATAAAAAAGTGCCCATGAAAAATAAAAACGTATAGACTGATAGAGGCCTAATTACTTGAGTTTCCATGTAGTTTTGGGGTGATACTACCGTGTAAATCTGTGTTGAATTTAGATCAAATATCAGCCATAAAGTTCCTAAAATCGAAGAGCTTTCGGAAGGATCGCCCCCTGGATCCTTACCGGGGCTTCGCCCCTGGATCCCACTAGGGGCCCTAATGTAGGTCCCTAGATCCTACGCCGTTTGGGAAAAACAATTTAAAAAAAATGTGTTTTCTGTGTTTTCTTCCTCTGCAGTTTATAACAAATGGTACTTAAATGAACGCTGGTGTTTCAGTTTTAAAACAAAAAGTCCCCATGAAAAATGGAAAACGTATAGAGGCCTAAATAGTTAAGTTTCCATTCTGTTTTGGGTGATATTACCGTGTAAATCTGTGCAGATTTTAGATGAAATATCAACCTTAAGATGCCTAAAATCGAAGAGCTTCCGGGGACTTCGCTCCCTGGACCCCAACCGGGGCTCGCTCCTGCCCCACTAGGGGCCCTAAGGAGGACTCCTAGACCCCACGCCGTTTGGGCTAGTGTTTTGCGCTAGTATTGACGCCTACGGCCTCAAAGATTTTGTCGGGAAATATTCCTTCACACACCTCCCCGCTCCCAAATAAAATTTCTTAGCTACACCCCTGCATGATGTGCTTTTAATTAAACATTATTCTCTGAAGAATTGAATATAAATTCTTTACCTGTCCATATACATTCACATTATAATTCAATAGTTCATACGTTAGTACGTATGAAAATGACAAAACTGAGCAAAATTGACAGTTCGGATCTAAGTGAAATAAAACATTAAATAAGCAAAAAACCAGCCCAAACAGCTGTATAATAGAGGCCCTTACTTCATGTACTTTTTTATCTAATTTATAAAGGGCCGGTCGACATCCGGGGCCGAGATTATGCCCCTGTTATAATCCGCTCTACTGCGTATACACGTATACCAAGGAGGTACTAATTTAGAGGTACCTCCTTGCGTATACCATATCACCTGCTTAGCCATTATACTATGCCAGGACTTTGAAAACTGCGAGCCCAATTTTCGTAACTTTTTTTTTCATATGCATTTTTGACAACATTTCTTTCATTACAAGTTTGGTTGGAATGGAAGCTAAGATGATTATCTTTTGAATAATGAAAGCCAAATTAGGAAATATTGGGAAAAAATATGCCAATTAAGCAATTTTTGGTTAAATTTGGTCAACAAATGGCCAATCTTTGCACAAGTGTAAGGTCTTGTTAGTATTGAAAACAGATTTGTGTAACATGTTTAGATTCTTTATCAAATTTCCTTTCCAATGATGCTAATCTATATAATTTTTAGAAAGAAAGGAAAGATGAAAAAATCACTAAAAGTTATTTTAGTCAAATGCTCCCTGAAAACTACAGCAGAAGAATTATATCGCCGTAGTCATGATGGGACTCAAACTTGTTGCGCTCGCGTGTTGGCCGCGTTTATATCCAATACACCGCAAAACATTGAGAGTGATGTGGTGAAATTTGATTATAGGAAAGGGTCCAAATATGCCTGTATTAATATATCAAACATTAGTAAATGCAATGCTTGAAATTTTGGCCTACAATTTGAAGCAACAAATTAACCATATCATTCCACGTGATTAACTTCGCATCATAATATTGAGGTATAAATAGTTCTATGCTCATATTTCATTTCAACTTTCCCCAGCAGCAAAGACAAATAGTGCTGAAACTGTATGCAGAAACAAAAAAATATATAACTTTTTCTTCTACCAGCCTTGCTCCATTAGAGGGCAGGTTAAGTATTCCTTGTTTTAAGCAGAGCCATTTCTAATGAATGAAAGGAAATTAGAAGCCCTTTTGAACGGCGGTTGAAGGAAGCGGTTTTGGTACACGAAATTTCGAAAAATAACGGTCAAATATGGTAGAAATTCATGAAATTTTAAAGAATTTTCTCCAAAACAAAAGATTGCCGGTAAAGATTATAAGAATTAGACCAGAAATCAATAATATTATGTCTTAGAATTTGCGTGTTTGATTTTGAAGCAAAAATGTAATCTTTTGTAGAAGTCGTTGGGGAAGTCACGGTTGATCATATGGGCCGTCCGAATCATTTCGAAAAGTTTTCGAAGGTAAGGTTATAACAATATTATATGTAATCTTGAATTTTTTAGCAATTGTTGAGTTTTACCTTTTTCCAAGAACATTTATCTCCAAATTCTGTAATATCACCCCTATAAAAAAATATATATTTTGTGAAAGAAATATCTGAGTACTTTAAACTGATACTAAGATTACTCCATATGACTGGTAAAGTCCAGATTTTATTTTTAGTAAAATATGGTTTTGAAATCGGCGATAATATCGCCGCGTGGTAGAATAAGTGACATATTAGACAGGTCAAAAGGGGCAGTGAGTTGTAAACGGTTAGAATTTTGAAATGGTAGTGGCTTTTTTTGTGTCGGTGGTGGAAATGTTTGGTAGTGGCTTTTTTGTTCAACCCTATTTATAACTTATAAGGTGTGAGTAAATTTTATGTTGCTGTAATAGAGAATTTAAACAGGTGATTTTCGTTCAGCAGTAAGCTTATTGTTGTTTTTGATAATAAACAACAGGCGGTGTGGGCAAAATATTAACAGTGTTATAACATGTGGAAGCGGTGATCATAATATAAAAGGAAACAAATAGGTTCACCAAAATTATATTTGCATGTTATTTATTTGATGCGTGTGGTGGTAACTTACGTAAAAACTTAGTTCATGGGTGGAGTAAATTTAACTGGTATAAAGAGGATAAAACACACACACACACACACACACACACACACACACACACACACACACACACACACACACACACACACACACAATTGAAACAGTGAAGAAGGTAATCCAAAATCCTAGCACTTTGATATCTAATTGAAAAAATGTAAACATTTGTGTATTAAGCGGCTGTAATCAGACTAGTTTATGTCATAGGCTCAAATTCCTCAAAGACTTAATGTATTTGTTCATTTTGTCCGTGCGCAATTTTGGATAGGCCCAGTGGCGTAACCAGGAGGGTCGAGGGCAACCCCGCAATATTTTAGTCCTTCGGTTCAGGATGATTGCCGTCGGTTTAACAAGCCTTGACATTTCAGGTGGTTTCTATGCTTTTAAATTTTAAATGGGCATTTTCTCAGAAGAAAAAAAAAGTTTTTTCGGCAATATCAACAATTTGTGCGATTTTTATTCAAATACATCAACTAAGACACACACAGAGTGGGAGAAACAGATAGAGGGAGAAGTGGGTAGCAGAGTACACGGGATACAAAACAGGTTCATTTCTAAAGTTTGACAACATTTACACAAGTTTGTAGTAAATTATTGAAAACCTTTCTTTTAGCTGTTTACGCAACCCATATTTTTTTATAAGAGTGACGAGAAATGTGATTATGTACAAAGGGGAACATTATACGTTATCATCATTTTGTGTTTTGTATATGGTGTACTAACTGTAGGTCTCTTTGACATGGATTGTGAGTTGTACTATGCGTTGTGGCATAGGCCTACGTCTTTGACTTTGAAGTGTCAAATTTTGCGAGGTTTCAGGGCTTCGCCCATCGACTTCACCAGGGGCCCTTAAGCAGACTCCTGGACCCACGCCGACAAGTCGAGCGCTTTGCGATAGAAGTGTCACCTCAACTACGCCGCTAAATATCGGGTTGTTTCAGTTCAATTCTCCGCCCTCTCCTCCCGCCCCCGTTCCATCCCCAATATGAAAATCCTGGCTACGCCACTGGATATTCTCCTATGACAAAGCCTTGTAGAAACCGTGGGATTAGAAGGATTCTCTTCGATTCTATGGTAGAACAGAATGTAGTAATGTTTTTGTTTTCCATATATTTTTTATAGTTTACCATCTGGAAAAACATGGAATAAACACCAATAAAATATATATCACGTAGTGATAATACAAATTAATTTTCAAAAAAAGAGGCCTATCTTCACCATAAATTTTCCATAATAGACTTATATTTCCCAAAAGAGGTTTATACGGAGATAATACATCACTTTTAACTTGAAAACTCTTCAACGGGAAAAGATTTTTGAATTTTTTCTTCCGAATTTTTTGTTTCTTTGTTATATTTCATATAAACTGGATGTACACTTTTGGCGGCAGTGTGGATTCTGCGGAATTCGAGCGAACACTGGCTCTTCCGTTCAAAATACTGGCGGGAAAATGAATTATTATATAGCACAAGCACAATGTTCATTATGGCATGTTGTAATTGAACGATATACATAGAGTGGTTCTTGTTAAGTCACGCGGTGGAAATATGTTGTACTTTTTACTTAGTTTAAAGGAACAAAAAGATAACAATAAAAAAACTTATGTACAATTTGTTGTAGCAAAGGTTACAATTGTTTTATTTTCTGCAGTTGTTCCATCAGTCTATTCTTTTTCTGTATTCACTTCAAATACATTATCATGATTAACATTTTTGTTTACTAGTTAGCTGCTACCTTCTTTTTTTGTATACAAATGTATTATATGCAAGACTCGTACAAAAGTTTTATTCCCAAGTCCCATTTTGAAAATCAAAGCTTATGTTGTTGTTTTTTTGTGTTGAACGGCACGGAAAATAAAATTATCACTTGAAAACCAATAAGTCTATGCCCAATCCCATTTTTTTGTATGGTCCTAATTTAGCCTGCCTTAAAGGTTTATGGGCGGATGCAACTTAACTTATTGTTTTAAAAACAAACTAAATTTGCTCAAATTAAGCTACTTTATAGCTTTATGAAATTTTGCAAAGATATGCAATTTTGTTATGTTTGTGATTGTATGAACAGGCAGGAAAGTCAATTTGGTTATATCAATCCTTTATTAATAACTACTCATTTTTGTCAATTCTGTATATTGAAACCAATGTCCAACTTTGATTACTAGGTTATTTTCAAATTCAAAGACTTAACTCGTAATTTATTGTTTCAATATGTGGTTGAAAGCTAAAAGAAATAGTGTCAAGTAATATAAAGAAGATGTTTGATGATATTTGTGGTTTCAAATTTCGTTAAAGGAGTGTGGACATCTACAAGATTTAAAATAAGAGCATAGAAATCTGATTATTTGTAAAAAACTTATTTAGTTTTCAAGTTAGGACTAAACAAAGTTTCAAACTTTAAATTTTCTGCAGAATTTGTGATATAGTAAGTGGAACACATATCATAATCTTTATTAATTTCAGAATGTCTGTTCTAGCTCCATGACGATTCGGGTATAATCCAATGCGGAAAACTTTTACCTGAAGTACGGGTATGATCCAATGCGGAATACATTTACGCGAAGTCAATGCTGTTTCTTAAACAACATTGACAAAAGGTTATTCAGGCTTTTGTAAAAGGTAATGAAGGATCCTTCACATTGATGTTACACATTATACAATAAGAGCTCAAAACTAAAAGTGATGTAATTTGGTCATTTTAGCCAAATTTGATGTACTTTGTTGCTGTTTTTATGGTTCAAATCATACTTAACCACTTAAACCCATGTTGCCTGCAGCTGTCCATAGTCCTTTAAACATTAGTGTACAGTATTCTAATTCTTTATTGGATGTATTTTTAATTGGACAAAGTTTAAAACATAACATCATTTAAAGTCATACAGGAGACATATACAACATTTTTGCTTGCACGGACATTTTATTGTACTTCAGAGAAAAAACACATTTTTACAATAGAATTATGCAAATTTATATAACCAATAGTTTTGGGTAGGAATAAATGAACAAGAAAGAAAATCTTTGCTATTACCAATTTTTCTTACGATTTAAGAATTAAATCCATCATAACCAATTCTTTACTGATACTTTAAAGAACTGTCGGAAGGAAAATATGCGCGAATATTCAAAGCTAGTATAGAGAATGGGCTTATTAAGGGAAGTATATCGTATAGGGGCAGATGTTTTTAAATTACTCCAGCTTTGCAAGAGGCACTGGCATTTTTATTTGATTTGTTAATTTCACATTTTACTACAAGCTTCAAAATATCTTTTAGTTTTCCCAGTTATTCAAAGACAAAAAAGTTCAAGGTTACCTCATCAATGTAGTAACTCATAAAACATGTAAAAGCTAACAGTCTTACACCTTTTAGTTTTAACAATTGAACAACAAAGAAAGGAGAGGCCATAACTTGCCATTGTCAATAAAAGAATGTCATTAAGCCTAGGGATGTACCGGATCCAATTTTTTGGATCCGGCCGGAACCGGATTTTGCCGGATCCAGGTTGAAATCCGGCCGGATAAAATCCGGCCGGAACCGGATTTTTCATTGCTTACAACAATTCTCATAATCTTAAGAAACAAAGGGAAAGGGGTGGGGGCAGGGGATTGTCAAGTTGGCTACTAATGGCTAGCAACCCAAATTTTTTTAGAAAATAATAATTATTGGGCATATTGTGATGAAATCAAATCAAAATTAGTGAAAGTTCTGGATTAATCGTAACATCTTTAATATTATAAAACTTGAGACTGTCATACATGTGTTCTTACTGAGGAAGTCAAATGACACTATGGAGGGAGGAAAGGGTCATTTATCTAACCTTAACATGTATTTGAAGTGCATGTATGTGCAAATTGTATAAAAATTAAACTAAAATAATTAAGGACAGTAACAAGGTAATAGAAATGGATGAATTCTTTCATGTTTTACATTTGAAAGTAATTATTCTCTGAATTATTTTTGTGTTATTTCATTAAAACACCTTGGAACCCTGAATTACTTGTAAAACACTTCACTTAGATAAGTGGGGAAAAAACATTTTCTCTTTTTCAAGAGCAGGAGAATCTAAGCAATGAAAAATTGTGGAAAACAAATTCAGTCAACCTACATGTACATGTACTTTTATCTACAAATTTCATTAATGTCTCTAAGTGTAAAATTGTTAACAACTGGTGTGGTTTTATTTATTATCTGTTACAGCCCAATCTGTTTCAAAATTTCTATTGATTTCAAACAGCTACATGTCTTTATTCCGTTTTAAATGATCATACGCGTAACATAAGCCAATTTGTTCAGTGTTTTCAAGAAGAAAATACATTATCTATACCAAGAAAAATCCAGATATTCATGTTTGTTTTATATTTCATATAGTTGTAATGTACCACAGTCTCATAATGTAAATCTTCAATTGTTAAAATTGCTAAAAATCCGGTTCCGGCCGGATTTGGAGAACATTTTTTTTCCCAAATCCGGCCGGATAATCCGGCCGGACCGGATATCCGGTACATCCCTAATTAAGCCTTTCCAACCTGTACCTCCCCTACACATTCCCGTATCTACATATAATACAGCTTCCAATTTAAGATTAGAACGGTAAATACTGTCATGGTTCGCATGCCCATGCAAATTGACACTCATGTTATATGACCCGGCCAACTATAAAAATGGCATCTCACACTACATCCCACATGGCATCCCACCCCATTTCCCACATGTCATCCCACCCTACGTCTCACATGATGTCCCATAGACTCCATAAGAAGTCTCATCTTAGCTATCACAGTCCCTGATTAAGCATACTATGTATGAAAGTGTCAGTTCATATAATAACTTATATGCAAATGAGTTGTTGAATAAGAAAAATGGTGGAGTCAAATAATTATGCCTGATATAGCCCTTGATGTATACAACATGGTAAATATTATATCATATGTCCCTCATGGCCCCCATCCATATCCCACATGGCATCCCTCCCTATGCCCATATCTGGTCAGGTAATAATCTGTAGCAATTTTATGCAAATGAGCACAATAATAAAGGTGGAGTTTAAATATCATGCTTGATACAACTGTTGGTGCCCAAATCTTTTGAAGAATTTTAAATCTCAAGTGCTACAAGACAGACTTGAGGATCTCTGAAGAATATTGGAAAATTATATCATTTTACAGTTATCTTCTAAATAATAATAATAGCTGGTGCTTATAAAGCGCCTTTAACTCAGAAGAATCTCAAAGCGCTGTACAATACAATACAAATGGAAGAGAATAAACAAAAAACTTAAAATTCATAAGTTACAAAGTACCGAACATTAAAATTTAAATGCATACTTAACATGGAATGCAAATTTAAAATGGAAATGCAGACTTAAAAAACAACAATTATGTAGAAATAGGTGTAAAAGAGTAAAAATGATTATGGTATATACAGATTACAAAAATATAGATCTAAGAAAATATCAAATGTATTGTAGACTTTTTAAGGAAACTAGTCATCAATCCTGTCTTAAGTATCTCTGAAAAACTTTAACAATTTATAAGGAAATTTTAACCTTCCATAAGGATATTTGAAGAAACTTTTAACTTTTTCTGAGGAACTCTGAAGAAACTAACATTTTTTAAGGAATTCTAAAAAAACTGTAACATTTCAAGGAAATCTCAGGACAAATCTGTGGACGGCAGGACGGACGTAATCGCCATTACATAGCTTCGCATAATGCTTTGCATGCGACCAAAAATGTGCCGACCAAAGTCAAGCAACAGAAAAAATGTGCAATAACATTAAAGCAAAAATTATGCAAAACAATATTCCTTAACGTATGACAAACTAGACATTGGAAACGATACAAATCTCCCTCACCGCTAATAATGCATATTCCAGAATATCCCACATTTCAACTTGTCCCAAATGCCATCCCATACATATACTCAATGAAATCACAACTGAAAAACATATATATACTCTGTCATTATACCACTTACATGACCCACATGCCATCACAAATAAAATCCAGATGATACCCCACCACATGCCATTCCACTCTGTTCCTCATGTCGACCCACTATTCCACATCCCAATCAACTCTGTTCTACATGCCAATCCACCCTCCTGTCCAATATGAAAATGTATCCTGACCCATGTCCCACCCTGACCTACAACATACAATTACTAACCCTAAGCTTTTCAATAAACCATCACATCAAAATTCTCCATACAGAAAGCATCTGCTTCTAAGATTGATGTATAAAACACATTAATCTTGATGAATTAACTATCTAAAATAAAAGATATTCAAATTCAACAGTTAGTCCACAAAAAGTCACAATCGCATCATGCATGACAAACTTATTTTAAGAATTCATTATGAATGCCTTTTACTATTCATAGTACACTTCAAAAATATGGCCACCATAAAAATAAATTATTATTGATATAAATGTCTAAGAACACATTACAGCCACCATAAAACCACCACATCATTCAATATTGAGCAACTTTCCAATATCACTGTTAAACCTGTAACTAAAGCAATTTATTACTCAACACAAAATCATGGAGACATGTGATTAAATTTTTTCATAAAACATTTGAATGATCAGGTAAAACTAGAAATATAAAAGCATTTGACACTTTTCCTACATCTTTTGAATAATTATAAGGTGAATAAATAAACTAAGAATATATGTAAATGTTACTTGATTTAAATGACAAACCAGATGCCTTGTTTAAGTCACCTAGAACAATTGTTCTGGTTTACAACCTCACCTCATTGATGCACCTTTTAGATTTTGATGAGGTTTATAGCATGATTTCAACTACTTCAATTTGTATTTTACAAAAACGTTTTAAATAAATATATAAAATTCATCATTAGAAATAAACAGCAATTGTCATTTAAGTAGTTGTCATATCCAATATATGCAGCTTATCTTATTGTACTTTAACATGAAAAGAACTTTACAAATTACATGATTAACTATAAACCAGAAAAGTTTAATGCATTGCATATCATTAAATATGCTAAATAACATATATTCAATGGCCATACTTACAATAAGCACGACATAATCATCAAATGCATTGGAGCATACAAACAGACAAAAGGATTATCAGTGTACCTACCATATGCAATGTATCAAATGTATTGTCCTTACATTAATTACTGTGTTTTCAGACAATTTTCAGCAAAACCATATTAAGCCATAAACAAACTAGTATGAATCAAAACAGACATGTAGTAGTAAAAATATAAGCATTTGAACGATTTTTTATATAAAGCCCTGCCTTCACGTTGATATGCATTAACATCAAAACAAAAGGTCCACTAAGTTTTGTGGTTCCAATGTTTTTTCTTTCATAAACTGATTTAATTGCAAACCCTTTATTAACTGTCATGTCATTGCATGTCAGGAAATGTTGTGTTCCAAGATATGTATCCATAAGCCATGATCATTATGGCATGTTTTAATTAAACGATACATATTGTGATTGTTGTTAAGTCACGCGGGTGGAAATATGTTGTACTATTTACTTATTTTAAAGGAACAAAACATAACAATAAAAAACTTGTTATGTACAATTTCCACCCGGCTGACCTAATATCCCAACTAGAACCAAAAGGTTTGGTTCTTAACCAACCAGAACCAAAAGCCACACCCACCATGCAGAACAGTAAACATATTGACAACATAAGCATTTGTACAATAATTAACGACATTATCATAGTTAGTACAATGTAAAAACAGTTATTCATTTATGACGCTTGTGTGTGTGACTCAACAATGTCTATGGATCGTCCACATGGCTCAGAAGGTATTGTCTGGCAGCTGTATAGTAATCCATTTGATCTTCTGGAGTTGCAAGCTGCTCAACAACTACTGGAAAGTGGTGTATAAAATCATGCTCCAAAGTTGCTGATAGAAGATTAGTAGTTGGGACGTCAACAGTCTTATCATCATCACTTACACCGGTACCAATTTCCATACCATATTCACCAATTTCATCCTGTTAAAAAAAAAAAAAAAAAAAAAAAAAGGTTATAATAGTAAAAACAGTAGTGAATAATTGTCATCATTTGCATTCATAAAGGTTTTCATTAAATAGTTTTTAAAGATATGAAGTTAGAACAAGAAAAGAAAAGGTTTTGAGGTTTACGTGCATAATAAGGATTTCACTTGCAACTATTGTATAATAAATGTTCTTAAACAATGGACTCAAAACAACAATGACAACCAAATAACTCAAATGTACTTACAAGAATGGAATTTCACAATTAAGTAAAATTAACCAGATATATCCAATTAACCTTTATGAATCACATAGATGTCTATGCAATAGGCCATGCATGATTGCGGATATAGGGTTTGTTTGCCCCACCTAGGTACTACGTGGCTGTGGTTTATTTCCTAATTCAGAAACAGCAATTTACATGTAAAGACTCGCTAACAACAGAAACATTTCAAATATAAAACAAAAAAGACAAGCATTTACTAAAATAAGAGGATTTTATTACACAAGGCCTACTCATGAATATGCACAAGATGGGGTCATTGGATAATTTACGCACCACTTATGGACCTGAACTGTTTAAACCCTTGAATTACCCTCTTCTAATCCACTCTCAACGGCATGAGTGGGAGAAGGGGTGTAGGGGTGTAGGGGAGGCTCTTTACTTGATACTTTAAGTGGTATTAGTGTGCAGCCTGAAAGGTGTTTTTCTTTCTTTCTCCGAACAGAGTAACAACTGCTTTAATTTTAGTTTATTTGGGATTAGGACAAAATTCTAAGCAATTAAAAAAAACAACTGTGGATTGCTATATTGTTTGGACAAAAAAATTGTATGTAGTACATCCACCGAAGCCATATATGCAGTAATTCACATTTACATACATGTATTTTAAAATTATACAATTTTGACACATGCGGTATCGAATACTCAACAAAAATGGAAAAGCAGCATTTTTTGGGAGCTACATTATGAAAATGGTGTAAATACGGCTCCTGTTCAGGTGACATATGTATATATACCTCACATATGAGAGTACAACCCCCACCCCAAAGGACTCTCACCCATACTAAACTGGCTACCATATCCAATAATAACTGTCCCTCCAACACTCCTCTCTCTGCACTTCCCTATCTGATATCCTATCTTCCCTTCACACTTTCCTTCCCTCATTTAAAAGTGTATATACTATAATAACTCCCAACAGATGTTTCACATCAATCTATCAATAAATAATCAACAAATTAATTCATACTGTACGTCTTTTAATCTTTATGATATACACATACACCAAGCAATGGCTAAAGTGTAACAATCAGAGGTAAATGAATGGAGGCTATTTAATTTATTATTCAAGATCAGGCATTGTTTCCTCTTCCTTTTCAGGACAGGAACCACATGTCTTTCAGGCTTTCAGAATTAGCTTAAATATATATCTATATATCTATATATATATATATATAAATCGATCTATATCTATCTATCTTTCTATGTATATATATATATATATATAAAAATATATATATATATATATATATATATATATATATATATATATATATATATATATATATATATATATATATATATATATATATATATATATATATATATATATATATATATATATATATATATTTACCCCGCTAAGCGTAGCGGGGATATTTACGAGAGTTATACTTACCTTCCATGCTATAATATGCAATCTGGTCACATGACCTGATTCTAACGCACTTCTAACCGAACCTAAAAAACGCAGTAACCAGCCAAGCCCTGACCTCCATAATACCTCTGTACCACCTCACTCAACATTCCACCGAGGCCTGAACGAGAGGGGAGGCGGGCGGGATGCATGGAAGGTAAGTATAACTCTCGTAAATATCCCCGCTACGCTTAGCGGGGTAAATTTACTTCAAGTTATACCTTACCTTCCATGCTATAATATGCAATCAGATTGCAACCGAGGATAGGAAGGAAGGGAGTTCAGATCGCCGCACATTTTTTTTTTTTTTTTTTTTTTTTAATGGCTGGTACGAAAACTCACACGAACCGAATCCCGTTTAAAGGACGAAATCCCTTCACCTCGGAAGGATGAAAGACCTCAAGAGTGGGAGGAACTAAAACATAGGAAACCACGGCGAGGTACAGTCAAACCGAACAAGGCACCATTCGTTGACAGTAACGGAGGCAAACCTCGAAAGAACCTGAGCGTAAAGCCCAGAAAAACAAGCCAACCGGAAGAGCGTTTGGACACAACTACAGCAAAGTGTCACAAAAACGCCACAAGCCACACCGGATTCGTCCACGAGACAGAACCGGCGAGGAAACTACGATTGGGAACGAAGCGTGTACCAATGAAAACGAATTGAAGAAATCCCGGACAAGGGAAAAATTCGTTAGCGCATAACCGCGTAAGAGCTAAAGTTAGCGGGGGAACACGAACGTCGAAAAGTGAGTCAGACCAAAAACAAGAGAAAAACCGCAAAAAGCGGTTTCTCGAACGCCGGCACGAGAGATCCCGTGAAAAGAGGTTATGCCCCGAACCCGAGTGCATACCGCGGCCGTTCTATGAACAGTTCAGACTACTTTAACAGAAAGCCACTGGATGATCTATCGGAGGAAAATGTCACATGACACACTACGAAGAGATCTCCCAGAACTCACCAGTGGTCGCAAGTCAAAGACCGTAGACCCCACCGGAAAAACCCTGGTGGATAGCTGCAAGGTATCCCAGAGCTCATGACGGAACTATGACAAACATCGTCCCTGACCCGAGGCTCGTACGTGAAGCCTGCAAGGTCTCGAGCAGCCAAAGTTCGTCCTGCGCCGAGACGAAAAAAGGGTCAAGTACCCGTCCAAGTTTCCGACAGAAGGGGTCACAAGAAAAGTGCCCCGACCTTGATCGAAGCCCCGTCGGCACCGACGGTGATATCTGACGGGTGAAAACCGTAGCAGTTGCGGGACCGCGTAGCTCCAGGCCACGCCTATCAACAGCGAAACTTGTCTAAGAAGTTGACTGGAGAAAGTGTTAACGTACTACGTATAGTAACAACCTTGAAACCGCGGAGCCTACGGCTACGGGCGCGGAGAAAACGAATACCGTATGTCTGTACGGGCAGTTAAGTAACAGGCCGTAAAACCGCAAGCAGCTGTAAGGTGTTAAAGTATGGAAGGAACCATACGTGCCGTTGTTGGTAATAGCTACCCCAAACGTAAGGTTGTCTACCAAAAGGCCACCTATGGTCAAGAAAAATCTCCTTCATGGAGGTAATATTGACAAGTAGGGGTAACGTACTACGTCAACCGTATGAGTCATAAACCCCAACACTGGGGTAGAAATCACGAAAGAGGTGACGTCCTGTGTATACTACACGGACCGTTAAACACCCTGCACCACGGAGCGGAAAAGCGCGTGGCTACTGGGGGGACTTACGCCGTACAAAGTACGCAACCCCGTTAAATATAATAGATCCGTTATGGGTCTACAAAGGCGTCAGCATGACAAGTAAAAACCACGAGTCCACCGCCAACGATGTCGCTGTGCACCACGGAGCAAAAAGCTCGTGGCTACGCGAGGGGGACAACTGGTACTGGTACGTGTCCCGAACGAAGTAGCTATCAGTACCAAAGGACCGTCTAGGTCCACGATAGCGTGAACGTACTACACCTGTAACGTGAGTCGTTATCTCATTATACCTCTATTCACCACGGGGCCACCGAGTAAGTGGCGACGCGTAGGGAAGAAGTACACAGTACGCGTTCCGTTGAGAATAGGTAAAATATATATAAACTGAGGCCGTAAGAAATACGGAGGAGTTCACGTGCCACGCAAGCTATACGAGTCGTAAACTGAGTTTGTTCCATCACGGAGCTACGAAACCGGTAGCTGCGTGGGGAAGAGGGGACGACCGTCGTACTCAGTACGTGTCCCGGTAAGAGAAACGGCCGCGGAACGCAGTAGTTCATGGCTACTGGTCCTCTACCACACCGCCGCGCCGCTGGTATAGGCCGTTAACTCCGTTTGTATAAAATCACTACGGAGCCGCGAAGCCGGCGGCTACGCGTGGGGGACTGCCGTCGAACGCTAAAAACGTCCCAGCAAGAAAAAACGACCGCGGAACACTGCAACACGCGGCTAACGGTCGCAATATCCCGAAGTTCCGATACCCGGGTTTATCGTACATTGTACGTAAAACCGCGTTAATATCTGTAGAATGTGAGCCGAGGGTCTCGTTCGACGCAAGAATCACATTCAGGGTATGCCTCCCGTAAAGAAGGAAATCTTATCACCCGAGCGCTAGGCCTCGAAACCCGAGCAAGCGCTAACACGCGACGCATCCTGGGAGCGTGACGTACCGACAAACGGGGACTCGTCCTCGTGTCCATGAACTGGTGAAAAACTATGCGGAACCGTGACGTTCAACGCGAAAATCTCACCAAGTCAGCTCACACGGACGTGGGGATCTCCGAAACTAACGGGTGTGACGTACGTTGTACGTTACCTTGCTGTAGAACTAAGCAGCACTACAGACCCAAACGTCATCTCATGCCCCGGACGGAGCCGCCAAGTTGTGTTACGGACCCGTACGGGGCCGTAAAACAAGCCGTGGGGCCGTATGGAACCGATTACCGGAGCCGTACGGACCCTAATGGACCCGTGCAAGGAATCCAATGGCTCTACAACTAGCCGTAAAAAGGGGACTAACTCACGTAAGACCCCGTAGGGCGTCGCCTCTAGTTGGCCGACCGGTCCCAACGCGGAACCGAGGACCACAGCGGTGTACACGGGTTTGAACAAGTCGATAACACCAAAGCGCAACCTAAGAAGCGTTTACATGCGACGCACCGCAGGACAGTCAAGGCGCGTAACGCACCGACACTAGGGACCTGCCCGTCGTGTCGACGATATAGGCGCAAAACATCGCGGAACTGTGACGTTCAACGCGGAAAATCCTACAGAGGCAGTTCACACGGCCGTGGGACAGCGTAGCTATGACCAAGCAGCTTCCTAGCTAGCGAACTCAACTTCGGGGTTCATCGTACAGTGTACGTTATCCCGTTGCAAAAACTCCGAAGTCGTACAGGCCCGTACGGTCTAGAGAAGCGTTTGCACGCTATGCAAAGCGGGACCTCTGAGGTGCGTAACGTACCGACGCACGGAGGCCTGTCCTCCGTGCCTACGATACTGGTGAAAGTAATTGCGGAAATGTAACGTTCAACGCGGATAATCGTATAAATGGTGTTCACATGATCGTGGAACTGCGTAGCTAATGGCCACGGAACCATGAATAGAATAGCTCTCACGGCGCTATACTACTTGTGAAGATTATCACTTGTCACCTGGCCACATAGCTCGTAGCTAGCGGGTGCATATCCGGGTAAATCGTACGGTGTACGATATCCCGTTACAAAACTACGGAGCCGTACGCATCCGAACACCGGAGCCACGCGCTCTCGGTCGCACCTTGAAAAATACCGGTCGCGGTGGAGTCTGTGCTCCGACCACGCCGCTGGAACCCAATCGCTGCAAAGAGTACCACGAATGGACTCGCAGCATAATCTGCACGCGTAACGCGTGAGATGGATGTGACCGGAGCGTAAAGCAAAGAAGCGTTATCACGCTATGCCGGGTCATCAAGGGTGTGTAGAGCATCAACGCCCGAGGACGTGTCCTCCATGTCCATGATACTGGTGAAAATAATTACGGAACGGTAATGTTCAACGCAGACAATCTTAATTGCGTTCACACGAGTCGTGGAACTGCGTAGCTAATGGCTACGGAACCAAGAAGAAAATAGCTGTCCTGATGCTATACTTCTTGTAAAGAAAGTCATCTGTCACCTGACCACGTAGCGTAGTAGCTAGTGGGCGTATAACCAGGTGAACCGTACAGTGTACGTTAACCCGTTAGAGATAAGTTCCGCTCACTGGAGCCATCCAATGGAAGCGAAAGGACCCGTAAACGCGGACCGTGGACTCGTATGGAACCGTACGGACCCGTAAATACGGGCCGCGGAACCGTCAATGGAACCGTACGGACCCGTAAAACACGGACCGTGGAACCGTACGGACCCGTAAACATGGGCCGTGGAACCGTATAACTGTCGTAGCCGTTGGCTACGGGACCAAGAAGAAAAATAGCTGTCTCAATGCTATACTTCCGGATGAACCGTACGGTGTACGTCTTTCAATAGGCGCTCCGCTAGGAGTGGGCGGCGGCCCCGCCTCCCTGGCTTTGGACCTGGGTGGCGGTGGGGAGACGAAGAGGGCCTCTCAGACCGTCGCTTCTCCACTTTCTCCGCCGCTCTTTGAAAGTACCGGTCGCGGTGGAGTCTGTGCTCCGACCACGCCGCTAGATCCCAATCGCTGCAAAGAGTACGGGGATTTGACTCGCAGCATAATCTGCACGCGTAACACGTGAGATGGATGTCACCGGAGCGTAATTTAAAGAAGCGTTTGCACGCTACGCATCACGAGACATCCTGGGTGTGTAAAAACATCGACACTCGGGGACCTGTCCTTCATGTCCATGATACTGGTGAAAATAAATACGGAACTTGTAACGTTCAACGTAGACAGTCTTAATTGCGTTCACACGAGCCGTGGAACTGCGTAGCTAATGGCTACAGGACCAAGAAGAAAAATAACTGTCAATGCTATACTTCTTGTCAAGAATGTCACCTGTCACCTGACCACGTAGCTAGTGGGCGTATAACCGGATTAAACCGTACGATGTACGTGAACCCGTTAAATACGGACCCGTGTAAACACGGGCCGCGGAACCGTCGAATGGAACCGTCCGCCCCGTAACAACGGGCCGCGGAACCGTATGGAACCGTCCGCCCCGTAACAACGGGCCGCGGAACCGTCCGCCCCGTAACAACAGGCCGCGGAACCGTATGGATCACGGAACCGTCCAATGGAACCGTCCGCCCCGTAACAACGGGCCGCGGAACCGTATGGACCACGGAACCGTCCGCCCCGTAACAACGGGCCGCGGAACCGTATGGATCCCGGAACCGTATGGATCCGTCCCCGGAACCGCACAATGCCCGCACATAGGGCTGCGGAACCGTCAGGGATGGTCCAACGGAACCGTATGGAACCGGCCGCCCCGTAACAACGGGCCGCGGAACCGTACGGGACCGTCCAATGGAACCGTCCGCCCCGTAACAACGGGCCGCGGAACCGTATGGAACCGTCCAATGGAACCGTCCGCCCCGTAACAACGGGCCGCGGAACCGTATGGAACCGTCCAATGGAACCGTCCGCCCCGTAACAACGGGCCGCGGAACCGTATGGAACCGTCCAATGGAACCGTTCGCCCCGTAACAACGGGCCGCGGAACCGTATGGAACCGTCCAATGGAACCGTTCGCCCCGTAACAACGGGCCGCGGAACCGTATGGAACCGTCCAATGGAACCGTTCGCCCCGTAACAACGGGCCGCGGAACCGTATGGAACCGTCCAATGGAACCGTTCGCCCCGTAACAACGGGCCGCGGAACCGTATGGAACCGTCCAATGGAACCGTTCGCCCCGTAACAACGGGCCGCGGAACCGTCCAATGGAACCGTTCGCCCCGTAACAACGGGCCGCGGAACCTTATGGACTCACGGAACCGTCCAATGGAACCGTTCGCCCCGTAACTTTTTACGGGCCGCGGAACCGTATGGACTCCCGGAACCTTATGGAACTGTCCCCGAACTCACAACAACCGGCGCACTGCGCGTTACAAGGGTCGTGGAGTCGACAGGGACTGTCCAAAGGAACCGTTTGGAACCGTGTTTACAACTTAGGCGACGTTCGTTAACGTCCCTAAGAGGTTCTCTCTCTCTCTCTCTCACTTACCTTACGGAACCGTCCAATGGAACCGTTCGCCCCGTAACTTTTTACGGGCCGCGGAACCGTATGGACTCCCGGAACCTTATGGAACTGTCCCCGAACTCACAACAACCGGCGCACTGCGCGTTACAAGGGTCGTGGAGTCGACAGGGACTGTCCAAAGGAACCGTTTGGAACCGTGTTTACAACTTAGGCGACGTTCGTTAACGCCCCTAAGAGGATATCTCTCTCTCTCTCTCTCTCTTACCGTTACCGCTCTAGGCGCAACGCCTCTAAGAGCGTAACCTTCTCAGTGAATCTCTTTTATATATCTGAAAAGAGAAGAACATATATCCATGCGTACATACACAAATACGGCAAAGTAAGTATGATCTTACGGACACGCTAAAGAGAGACGAGGCCTAGCAGTCTAAACAGAACACCAAAACTCTCTTAAACAGAAAAATTTTTTTACTGAAAAATAAATTTCTTAAGAGAAGAACGTAAGTCCAAGCGTACAAACCTAAACACGGCAAAGTAACTATGATCTTACGGACACGCTAAAGAGAGACGAGGCATAGCATTCTAAACAGAACAACAACACTTGCTTTAACAGAAAAAAATTTAAAACCAAAAAATTTTCTATCTGAAAAACTTTAGAAACCGAGAAAACGCGTCCAACGTAATGACTTTTCTAGCGCTGGGGTAGCGTGGGAAACACCAACCACTGTGTACTTGAGGTCTGTAAAGATAAAAAGGAAAGATTATTTTCCTGTAATTAGGTCGTCGGAGAGACCCACCCACGGTCTCTCCGACACCCCAACTTCAATCCTGAAAATTAAATATTTTAACTCAAAAACTGTGTGAGAAAAATAAAAATATTCATATGCTGATAACGTGAAAACGAAAATAAGCTCGCTAGTAACAACTGTAGCTCCCTAGAGTTGTTACAGGGCGACCCCACATTTACCCAGCGGTGACTATGACCCAATGCGCATGCGCCAAAATCGAAAAAAAGAAATTGGCTTAATGCATACGAGAAGGTGTACTGAAATATCCTAGCGTGCTAAACACTATACATAGTATAACGCTAGGGTCACCTCGAGGCGGGTGGGGCTAAGGGAGAAAAAGACTAATTCCCGGGGTGAGAGGACCCTAGGCAGGCACAACCTGTGCTCTAGGGCCTAAAACACCCACCACGAGAGTAGGACGCTCTCGAACTAGCCATTCGCTATGTACGAATGGAGACAAAAACCCGCTATCCTAAGTGTAGGCTACACGGGTAAAGTCGTGTAGGTCGGCCGAAGAACTCTCGGACCCATGGCTATCTCACCCTACTCTCGGAAGACTTGAAAAGGCGAGCCAGATGAGAACGGGCAGCGTAAAAACCCTTCAGGTAGAAGCTGCCGAAGAGAAAAAGTTAGAAAGGTTAATTGAAATATAAAACAAAAATGACCAGTTTTCAGCGATGTTGTGAAACAAACGCGCTGAAAAAGAGTGAGGTGGTACAGAGGTATTATGGAGGTCAGGGCTTGGCTGGTTACTGCGTTTTTAGGTTCGGTTAGAAGTGCGTTAGAATCAGGTCATGTGACCAGATTGCATATTATAGCATGGAAGGTAAGGTATAACTTGAAGTAATATATATATATATATATATATATATATATATATATATATATATATATATATATATATATATATATATATATATATATATATATATATATATATATATATATATATATATATATATATATATATATATATATTTATTTTTATATCCCAGGTCTTGTTGTAACTGTAACTAAATAGAAATTCTGTTTGCACATGTTGTTTTCATATGAAAGATTTGGACACTTGTTAGGGTTACTCACACAAAACAGTTCTTTTCAGGGCATCACTACAAGGAAACTTAAATTATTCAAAACTCAGGACAGATAATAGCTTTTAAAATACAATTAAACCAAATTTATTCAGACTAAATGGATATTCCATAGGCGAAGATAGATGGTGAAAACTGCACACATAATTCAAAATAACATTAAAGAAACTGTGATTTTGCCTCTTTCATGATGCACCCTGAATAAGAATAGAAGATTCTTTGTGGTAGTATCATATGGAACTTGTATGTAAAATATGTATTGTGTCAATATATTTTTTTGATTATTTATATTATATGGCAATAATATAACCCATCAAATCACGAAGAATTCAAACTACCTCTGTTTCGAGTGTGTCAATGGGAAATCCATCCAAAGCTCCGCCATCCACAACTGTACAGGGTTCCTGTTCATGGCTGTTCGAAGTTTATGGCACATGTATGCTTGTCTGAAATTATGGAGGTTAGAATTGATGATTGGCAAAAAAACATGGTGCAAACAATATAAGTCCAAATCATTAAGAGGATCCAGACACCCTTGTTGCTCCAGTTGGTGAAACACATCATAAAATTTGCGAAGACAGCCCTGAAACAAAAACAGATGGAAATTATTATATGCTTCAATTATAACTTTTAATAGTGCCTAATATTTAGAAAGAATTACTTTTAGAAATTATCATTTGAAAAATAACTATTTTGTTTCTTTCATATTAACCGATGCGGCCATATTTAATACATGCATTATATAAAGGCAGGTTTGGTTGAGAAATCTTTTATAGTAGCTAAAGAAAATCTAAATCCACATGAGTCATTAAGCTCATAGGTACAATGCTTATCCCTGGTTTACATGGCCCAAGCAGATGGGAGTACATGACCCCCTCATCCAATCAGACAAGACGTCAGTTCATCACAAAAAAAATCCCAGTCGTGCTATTACTCATTGGACGTGAGTGGATTGAGAAAGTACAGTTAATACTCATTTTATTGCAATGTATATCACAAGTGTTTTGGTAATTGTTCTTTAAAGTGCTTTGTATCTCAATGCATTTCTGATTTTTAAGACATCTACAACTGGCAGGGTTTTATTTTTCTGTTTGGGGTTGTAATTAATGATTTTCCTTTTCACTATTAACAGTGTTGATTAGTTCTTATATAGCGTTCACTTCCACACAAAAAGTATGCAATCAGAGGTACTTTGTATACATCATATACTTACTTGGTAGCTTCTACCATTACCTGGGTCCTCACACTAAAAAAAAAGCGTGATCCCAAAAAGTTTCCTTTTCTATTGATTAACGTGATATGTAGCATTAGACCTCAATGCACACTTACACGTACTTGCCTTTAGCTTAAAGCTCATGTAAGTAACCAAACAATTATGAATTATAAATTAATTAAAAATAATTAGGAACTAAGCCATTTGCAAAATTGTAGGACATACATAATAATCTAAAAAGTAATATTGAATTGATTGGAAGCCAATGCAAATCTTTCAAACATTATATTTGGGAAAAGGTTTGCGGCAAAATTTTGACAACGATGTAAATTCATTATGCATGATTTGGGAAGGACGTATATAATAATGTAATACAATAGTTCAGTCAAAGATGACCAAAAAAAGTACCAATTGTTCAAGGGACTTCCTATTTAAATGGCTACGTAATACCCTTAAACGATACAAAATGTACATAGCACTTCTGCATTTTTCACGCATATTTGTGGAAGGATAATTCTGTATCCATCCGTACTCACAAATATTTAAAACAATTGCTTTTGTGTATATGTACAGCATTGATATTAATACTCTTAGTAACTTTTTTGTAATTTGAGGTATACTGGCAAATTTGATAACTTAGATTGTTATTATTATTCAACTTTAGCCTATTTTCATTCATTTAATCTGAGATCCTTTTTGGCACAAACTTCAAGATCCTAAGTACAATTTCTCTCTTCCTCAGGGCTATATGCTTTGAAAAAGCCTTATTGAGAACTGGTGGCAACGTATCCCTTTAATGTACTTGCATACAAATTGTATGCAACAGGGCACCCACAGCCCCTTGGGGACGGAGAATGGGAAAATTAGGCTCTTCGGAAAAGGTACCCAAACCTATATTTTGCTCCCTTGCAAATAGCTGCGACAGCAATCTAACCCCATTCCTTTTACCCCCAAATGATTATGCAGTACATGTAGGAGGACACTACTGATCGACAGTGACAAAAGCAGCCAAAAAGATTGAGTAATAATAATGGTGTAACTCTTTAATTATCAACAGTAAGCAGCAGATCATTTTGTAATGATTTCAAAATTGTTGGTACTGTATGATTATCAGTTGCTCCTGTTAGATATGAAACTTCTGCAGGATATGGTTGAAACCACAGTATGGTTTTGTAGTTGTTTAAAATTTGCAATATCCTAAATTATGTGTATTGAAAATTGTTTTTTACTTTGTATTACAAAATATTATTGGAACCACATAATTATTTTTATTTTTTTTGCATTACTCCTGTATAACGGTCACAGAGTAGATGCAATAGCCCATTAATTCTTTTCTGTTGTTGCATAAACAGGAAATTTTTAAGTAAGTGTACAAACAACTCACCCACAACATTTTTACCCCTCATATGTGCCACAGTCCCACAAATTTAAATCACTGCTATCCTTAACAAATGCAAAATAATGTTCGCTTACTCAGAAAACATCTCGCCAGAGCCTTTCAATCCACTGATTGTGGACACTTCTACTAGTAATTAAAGAGCCACGACCAGTTCCCCTTTCTTGAAGCATATACGTGCAAACGTCAACATTTTCCCCACCATGGTCAAAACGTACACGTTGAGGTAGACCAAATGCTGCAACCCCGGCTCTGAAACACCTGAGAACTACTAAGGCTTTGTTGTCTCCGTTGCATTGAAGAAATACCGGAATTCGGCTAAATTCATCGATGTGCCTCCATGAACCACTAATCTCCACCTACGAATGTTAAAAAAGAAAGAAAAAAAATATAAGTGCGCCTATCAAATATATACTTTATACAAATAGAATTTAAGTAATGTGTAAAGTGAAGACATCTCCACAAATTCATTGCCCACTCTACACCAAGTTTAATCCACAAATCATTTCTTGCTAAGTTTTGATCTGTACTGATCATTAACGTTACGAACACTTCAGTACTACCTTTTGAATTCATCCAAGCCCATATCATAGTTTGAATTTTATTCACACAAAGTGCCTGTTGTTTAAAACGTTTTCAGGCAACATTAACATTCCTTTTTTGTTTTTCTATCATTAATGTCGTAAATCAATTATTTTTATTTCTTTGATACCAGAGACCACTAGTGTGTAACCATTGTCATTGCAGTTTACAAAATATTGCACTGCAAAGCTTTGGCGCTAATTAAGAAGAAACTAATAGTCTATGAGCCAGAAGGGTGCATTGGTATAAAAAAGAATATCAAACACCCTTCACACCTTACATGTACATCTACAATCACTGTCAAAATTATTTGGAACACTTTCTTCCTCTACTACCCCTCCTCACTGTTAGTAAAAGTTTGGAATGAAGAACTTAGCTTCTTCCTTTTGAAAGCAACAATCATGCCATCATTGAAGCAGGGGAGGGAAAAAGGTGCTAAGTATTTTGTCGCTGATTGTTTGAGTTTGGATAGAAAAACATAGCATATTAAGAGGTGTAAGTGATGGTTATACACGTTTTTATTTATTTACCTATGATATCACTCAGGTTTCGTGATAAGACTTTCAATTAGTCAAACATGAGCTACATATATTTATCAATCCTTCATTTAATTACCAGTGATATAACTGAAAATTTATAATATGTATTCTTAACAATAACAATGAACTTAAGATGTGATGCAAAGAAAATCAATTACATGTATAAATAAGTAATTTTGTAATTTGTCAGTCCCCAATTACTCCTAAATTCGTGTGTAATACGACTCCCTCCTCGAAGCATTACGTCATGCAATCCCGACATTAGTTTGCATTGCGTCCTTTAATTATTATAACATACATACCCCACCTTATATTTTACAGGAAACACAACTGTCTGTAAATGTCTCATTTGAAATGCCAAAATCTGCAGATTATCTTAATAAACTACATAAATAAAAATACATACAACCATCATTAACACATCTTAATACACTATATTAAACACACACAATCACAGACAAAATTATATGGCACTTTTCCTCCCCTACCACCCTCTTCAATGTTGTTAGAAAGTGTAGAATAAAGACTTTAGCCTCTTAATCTTTAAAGGGTGTCATGCTTGTACAAAAATATTTATCAAGCATGCGAATATAAAGACAGTTTAAAATGCTACCTGATAAGCTTGTGATTCCCATCAATATGCCAAAGTGTATTTGGACCAGCGACCTTATATTGTCGCCGCTGGAGTGCTCTCCTTCTCCTCGACTCAACACCTTCAGGATCTAATTTCCTAATGCTGCCACGAATGGACTCGCGCTTAATTTTGAGACCCATACTCTCCACTAAGCCATGTACCATCTTCTCACCCCAAGTCGGATTCTCGGTGATGATGTCAAGAATAAGTTCATCCAATTCGTCATCTGCTTTGAAATAAAGAAGAAAGTAATGATGAAAAACCATAAACCAATGGACCATATATATTTTTTGGTCACACGGCTAGTTTACATGTGGGAATTGTCTGAACATTATCAACATATCTCAAGGAACTGTACTTACAACAAGTTATGATAACCTTGTTCCACTAAGTTGTAACTATTCAAGTAGGCCTACTGCCCTCCAAGTAACTTTAACATTAGTGTTAATGCCACCTAACTAAATTGGATGTTTATCTCAATAGCCTAACGTTGGGTCTAACTTAGCCTGGGTCTAACTCAGCATACCACCAACAGTTAACATTAGTTATCCCTCATAATAGGCAACCCGTCTCAAGTATTTCACTTTCCCACTGAAAGTGTACACAAAATGTCCCAGTGATATTACATATCGACATACGTACACGTGGGCAGCACAGTAACTAACGCTAGGCCTACCCTACTGTAATATGGTTGCATTACTCACATTAGACCTTAGATTGACCCTTATAAATATTGAATGACTTGGAAAAACCTGTTGCATAGTTATCTCCCCTGACACATCCTATTTAAACCATCCAGCATGGTTCTTGACATTTTGTTGTTGTTGGTATTGATGTGTAACATGCATTACCACAAAACCTATTTAGGAATAAACAGTATTCTGCCTACTCAGCACGGTCTGTGTTTGTGGGTTGGGCATGATTATAGTTCTAATTTGTCACATTAACCATGATAATCACTGTATTATTATGCTGCGTTTTGATGATAATATATATATATATATATATATATATATATATATATATATATATATATATATATATATATATATATATATATATATATATATATATATATATATATATATATACATATATATATAAATATATATATATATACATATATATATACATATATATATATATATATATATATATATATATATATACATATATATATACATAAATATATATCTATATCTATATATATATATCTATATATATGCATTACTATATATAAATATATATATATGAATATAAATATGAATAAATATATATATAAATATAAATATATATATATACAGATATTTATATATATATATATATATATATATATATATATATATATATATATATATACATAAATATATATATACATATATACATATATATATATATATATATATATATATATATATATATATATATATATATATATATATATATATATATATATATATATACAACCATGTAGATAAAAAAGAACTCCCATGATACAACTAATACAGTAAAATTGGAATGAGATACAGAGAGAGGAAGTATAAGATCAGTGAATCTTTTAGTCCAGTTTAAAGAATATTTCACTTAGCCTAAACCTAATCCCAACATTGCTGTATCATAGTATTTTCCACATTCATTAATTGAGTTTGAGTTAGAGACCGCCACAAAGACTTGAAGACGCCACACTAGGCCCCCTAGGCCTAGCCTACCAACAACTTACAATACAACATAACAAAACTAGTCTGAAAATTAAAAAAACACCAACCACTCAAATTCTGCCACCTGTCCTCTCTCCGGAGTTGGTACTCCCGCAAATAGTTTCCAATGGTGCGTTCAGACACATTGAAAATTCCAGCAAGTTCTTGTCTTGAAAATCCAATTTCACAAAAGTACAACAGTTGATCACGGGAAAGATTTATTCTAGGACGACCGCCAGCTGCCATTTTGAACAGAAATTAAAACAACGTCGAAACATAGACTACTGACTGTACATACATAAATAGGCTTACAACACTACTGCCAAACAGCTGATAAACAATGAACAGCTGATTCACCGCCTCGTGTTTTTACCACCACCTAAGTTTTCATCGACTCGAATAATTTATCAACGCTTGAAAAAATCGCCTACCAAATTCAATCGCCCGCTAAATATTTTGTTACACCACTAACAAAACATCGCCTGATAAATTTTTTACCGCCAATGATTTTTTACAACGCTTCTATTGTTTTTCATCGCCTCACATAAATTTGACCGCCTGTTTATTTTTCAACTAGTTTTTGCCTACTTGGCGTTCCATAAAAGACAGTTGCAAAGCTACGTAATAATTTGTATTTACTTCGCGCGGGGAATCCCCTCTTACCATCGACACAATTGAACAAGATATACGTAAACATAGTAATTATTTCGTATACAGTTAGTTGTATGGCATACATTAACCTGGCCAATGTGTTTATGATTTGGAAGCTCACTTTCAAGGAAACAAGAGGGTTAGTGTCTTCATGCGAAGCTATCCTTAGTAGTGCATACAGTTCTTATTCAGCTGTTCGGTGAAGTTTCTTCAGTTGTCTTTCAACATGGAAAACTATCTTATAATTGTTTTGTTTTTGATCATAATAGCCGTAATCTGCATTATAGGCTGCATAATATATACGTGCTGTAAAGGTACTAGAAGCAAAGACGTTGATATAGAATACGGACAACGTGAAGCCCCGGCGTGGGAACCTCCGGCGATTAACCATGCAGTGACTAAAGGCGCTTATACTAGGAGCAAAGACGTTGGTATCAAAACGGACGACCTGAACGTGAAGCCCCGACATGGGAACCTCCGGCGATTAACCACGCATGGACTAACGGCGCTTTGCCAGTTGAACCAGCCCTGGTTGAACCTCGTAAGGGAAATTGGAAACATTTCAAACGAACACACTGTGTTGCTAAGGAAGATATTCTACAACCCCACAGTCGAAAGGAAATGAACTCTTTATTGGAAAAAAGGATCCAAGCAAAATATGGTGAAAAGTGGGAACATACGTTTATAATAGGAAATTCAAAGAAAACTTTTAAAACGTGGCTTGTATATCAATTTAGCACTGGGGTGAATCATGGAGAGAAACGCACAAGCAGGGACGCTCTACAGATCATAAATATGAAGAGACGTAATAATGGACATAGCTATGACATCGTGTTTGACGGTAAAGCATTTGTACAAGTAACGGTCGATCATAAAGGCCGTCCGAATCATTTCGTAAAATTTTCGAAGGTAAGGTTATTACAATATTATTATTAACGGTATTCAATAGAAAGAGCTTTAAAATCTGAACAAAGTAGGCTTGAAATTAAGTAACACATATATTTGAGTTATGACTGACTCAAAGTGTGAAGAATCTTTAATGAATACAAAAGTTGTTATGCACGAAAGAGAATCCAGCTCAAAATCTTCAATGTAATCTTTTAAACTTATGTCCTAAATATAAGTATTTTTTTCTTCTGCTAAATTATGATAGACGTTAGGATGGAAATTCTAACTCTCTTGGTCATATGCAAAGGAAATTCATAGGCTTTGTTGTTACATGTGATGTCACAAAATTACAATAGAATAAACATAATTTGTATAAGGCTCACAAATTTAAAATGGTCAATTTTCAAGCGATTTTGATGAACCATCTGACTACTCTGCTATTTTCATGCATTATACACATTTTCTTCCAATTAAGGTCAAGTTGTTGCAACCTGTCCAATGGTAAAACACTTAGATATATGTAGAGACAGTTTGGGTGTGCAGGGGCCTCTTATCATATTTGGTGTTTGGTGAGAGCCAAATTTCTGCAAGTGATTATTTTTATGTCACAATTTTATTATGTGTTTATGTTGTCCTTGCCGGTTTTAATCTGCCAATCTTTTTATTTAATTACGTGACCGTTTCACTCCAAAGGTTTAGAGCTCCCTATATCGTGGTTACATTGCGTTATCAGGTTATTCGGGAAACAGGGAAAGGGTCGTTAAACAAATGACGTCAATAGCGTATTCCGAATTGTGATCGACAGTTTTAATCATGATGTAAAATATTCTGATTTTTGTGGCTAAAATTCCTTGAAGGTATAAGACCTTTCAGAACCAGAATAAGCTATAGAGCGCTTTGAAATATGATTAAGTGGACACACTAGAAGTTGAAATTTGTTTAATTTGACAATTTTACAGACTTTGCAAATTTACGATAAATTACATATGTTTTCATCATATTATGATAATTCCTTGAACTGTTGAAGGGAAATAGCGAATTCTGCGAGAAAGAGTGTTTGATTCTTTACCATACCCGCAACAAAATTCTAACTGGAACGGACTTTCTTTTTATTTTCAGGATCCGAATTTTGTATTGCTTTTTTACAATACATATTAATTGTACAATGGTAATTTGCAAATAAATTGCAGTACACGAATATCGATTTTTTTCAACAACAAAAAAGAAGTGGAAAACGAATGGAGTTGAAAATGAGGGTAAAAGAGTTTTACATGCAAAGTTAAAACACAAACGTGCAAGTAATTTACAAGTGAGAGCCCCGAGGCTGATTGCTTTTTCAAAGGATCTGAGATTTAGATAAGGAAATTTTTCGGGAGAACCTTAATTCTATGGATCTCCAGGATAGATATCCGAGTGTTAACAAACATCCTTTGCATGGGAGTGATCGTTCATTGTTATTTTGTCTATTGTATTGGTAATGTCGCTGCATGTGATAATTATTTTGCATTTGTTTTTACATTTTACATCAATAGAAATAAGTCTGGTTCTGAAATGGTGAAGCTGGGCAGATCAGATATGTCATAAGCGCCCAGGAATTAAGCGGCGGGAGGAAGAGCTGAGCCGATTTTCCGCAATTCTTTCCAGTTCCACTCCAGTTGGCGGTATTTAAGTCCACACCAGTTGGCGGTAATCAAGTTCCACTCCAGTTGGCGGTAATCAAGCTCCACTTCAGTTGGCGGTATTTAAGTTCCATTCCAGATAGCGGTAATCAAGTTCCTCTCCAATTCCACTTCAGCTGGCGATATTCTAGTGTTATACAGTTGGCGGTATTCAAGTTTTCTGGATGTACAGTTGATATTAATTGGTGAAATATCGGGCGAAACTGAGGAACAATTTTTCCGCTATGCATACTAACTCGGTTACGGTGTCGTATGTTGCTGTATTTTCCTTCACTAAGGGGAAAGTGTTTTTCACAACCTTATGTCGTTTTCATTGTCTCCCAGGAATTACGGAACTGTCACTGAAGATGGGTGTAGATTTCACTAGGAAAGTGTGCTTGTACCACCATGATCTCACCAAGGATATATAGATATATACATAGTAGATTTTACAACGAGAGACATTTAAAGGGGCACTAGACCGAAAAGTGAGGGCACACACAAATATTTAGCGCAGGTTTTTAACCTACGTCGAGAGCTAAGAAGTTTCACTTACACCAATACCAAGTAGCTGTTACATAACTATTCTAATCTTTGGAGGCAAAGCAGGTCAGAAGATTCACCAAAAATGCCCTCAGTTATCAGTCTAGTCCTCCTTTAGCCGAAAATTTAAAAAAACGGAAACTTATATCGCTTTTTACCGAGAAGGAACACTTTTGAGATTTAAGGGAGCACTAGGCCGAAAAGTGGGGGCGTATTTCCAGTCCCCCTCCCCTCCACACACACACCAAATCAAATGCTATACATGTAGCATGCAACGGTATAGCAATTTCTTGGTTCATAGGAATATTCAAGTGAACTTTGCCCTCACGTCGCCTGTGGGTTATGGAAGCATGAAATTGATAAATCTGTTGTGGATTATATATCTGTGAAATTTGGAAAAAAGAGTGCCCTCACTTTTCGGCCTAGTGTTCCTTTTAAACTGATCTCAACCAACCTCTAAGCATGTGTATATATATGTGCTTTTTATATCAAAACTATTTGTAAGAGGGTGCAGTTTCCCAGTTTCGTCAGCATTGATTCCCAGTACGCCTATTGTTATTTTTCATGTTTAGGATTTTAATTTTACCACGTTAAGATACGTTAAGGCCTTTTTGTAAGTGTTTGTCTTTTAAAGGCTTTTCTGTAAAGGTACTGGTGAACGCAGTAGCATTTAGGCCTATTTAGCACTCGCTGGCATTGCAACTTTAATTTTCGCGTACTCTGCTTTTTATTTTGGGTCAGATCGATCAAATTAAGGCGACACTGACCCTATGAATTTGGACACTTGTGCTGGGTTGATTAAGTGCTAGAGACACTTAGGAATTTAGCCACAGCTGTAGTAGGTTGTTATGCCATGTTGATCTAATAATAATTCTTGCAACATTAACACTTTCTAGAAGATTCCTATAGGCCTAGGCCTAATGAAAAATAATTACAAAACAAATTTTAATCTGCGCTTTGAGGGCATTTAAAAAAGAATTAATGTAGGCCTTTCACTTAGTTTCACAAATTAAAGTTTAACTTGATGAAAGAATATTTGGCTTAATTGCAAAATACCCCGCAACTCTGTGGAACCGGCTCCACGGTCAAAATTTTACGAAACATTATTGATAAGTCCTTAAAGAAAACGCTATTCGTATATGCTAAATTGAACTTTGGGTTCTTCTTAGAATAAAAATTCTTGTGGTAAGCTTGGAGCCACCAGAGCCGCTCCAGGATGCTTTCATGAAATTATGAAATATTTTCATTGCAAGCGTGGAGCCGCGGAGCCACTTCGGGGTAAATTCATCAGATTATGAATGGGCCTTTGGATCAATTTTCATTCAAAAAGTCTGTGGAGCCACACCAGGAAAAGTCTACTAGCCGAACCATGGTATCGAGGGGAATTGGATATGAATAGTGTATTATCTCTTTGTAATAATTCATAAGAATTGTACTTTATGAAAGTCTACGGAGCCGGCTATGAATATTCTGCAAATACTTGGATATGATTTGATTTTGAAAAATGTACCAATACATTTGTTATTGATTAGTTGGATGCCACCAGCATCGTGGAAGCAGAAAGCGTGACGTCATTCGCCCTATACTTACGTATAATCCGAAGGTCTCTTTCTGGTGGAAGGTTCCGCGAAAAATAAACATGCCAACTCCCTGGTAGAACTAAGATCGAGACATTGTTATTTTTGTTGAGATCATGGGTTAAGATCATTGTGAGCAATTGGAACAATATTAAAAAGTAAACGATAACCTCTCAACTCTTCTTACATGATATTGACATTTGTACGGGGATATTCAGTCGGAAATCTGACCTCGTTTGACCTAAAAAGTTTAAACATTGCGGACGTCTTACAATTTTGAATTTGGCTCGAAATTCAAATGCAATGTACGGCACAATATCGAGCAAAATTTCACCCTTTATAAGTCAAATTAACTTAAATGATTTAAACTTTATGGAGAAATATCATCAAAGCAAACACAGAACAGCCTAACCCTTATGCATATTGATATACAAGTGGAAAAAATAAGGTCAAGACCTACCACTAGTCCGATCAAACGTATCGGCCGATGGTCGAAAATTAGGCCTAAATTGACTTTCTCAAAATCAACAAAAGAATTTCATAGCTAAAATTGTAAGAAATTTACTTCTTGACACAAAAAACTAATCGACACTAGACAGTTACGCTGTGAACGGTAGTTCACAAAACGTTTGCATGCAGATTTCGAATTTTAAACACGCGTGTGATGGTCGCCATTTTAAACGCTGAATATTCAACATATATGACCAGGTATTTAAATATTAATCATCATTACACTGGTTCTATCAGTGCAGTTGCGGGAGTGCACTGGTTCTATCAGTGCAATTGCGGGAGCAGCCTGGTTCCAACACTCAATTTGGGAGATTCAATTATTTGAAAACGATTGAGAAGGGCAAATTAAGTTCGGATAAAACAGTACATCTCAAATGACACTTTCCTGGTACATTTTAGAAGTATGGTGAACACTTTACAAGTAAGCTAAGCTTTTAAATAAAATAAAAAAGACATAATAAAGGTTGGGTAAATTTGGGTTGCCAGGGGTTCAGTCGGTGGGGTTAAGAAAAATTGGATGAGATATTAAATAAAAAAAGAGAAGACTGGGTTTAACAACATGACGAGAAGGGAGACGGTTCATAGTTTGCCCCTAATGTGTTATTTCCAACTGGGCTTGCAATAATTGTGAAGTTATGGATTCGACCAGGGGCAGATTGGTCAACTGACCCTGGACCAGTGGTCCAAGACGCCGGTCCCAACACGCTGATCGACTTTCCCCCCATAACTTGAGTTTGGCCGCTGGCCCATTGGACTAGCTAATGTAATTTTTTTCAGGAAATAAAATAAAACAAAGATATTTGTATGCTTCATGCATATAAACGAATAAACATTATGACACTTATCATTTTTTGCGTGGTAAGGTCAGACGAAGGCACCGGTCATTTTACCTGGACCGGTATATTTTTATGTGTCAGTCCGCGCCTGGATTCGACCCTCATATATGGTACACAAATGCAGTTTAGCAAAAATTGTTAGATCAAAAGTGGGTGTGGAAATTAAGTCCAACTGAGGCAGGGAGTAGATATTGCTTCTCATCTCCCATTCAATTCCTCCACTGTGTTCGGTATTTGTTCATAAAACACAAAATGTAGCGTCAAAGTAATCCATGGTGTTGTCCTTCAGTACTTGGTCCGCGGGATACATTATCTTTTCCTCTTGCAAAATAGTAACGAATGGATAACATCAGGAGCAAATGACACAGCCAGCCTTAAAAAAAAATGATTGTGGCGGTGATGGGGAGGGGAAGGGGTGATGAAGGAGGGGTTATGGGGAGGGGGTGATGGGGAGGAGGAAGGGGTGAGGAGGGAAAGGTGAGGGGAAAATTGTGAGAAGGGTCGAACTGTGATGTCAAGGTCCAGAAATTACAAGGAAAAGGTGGGCGTTTCAGCCATTCCCAATCCTTTTGAGAGGTTGAGAGGGAAGATCCTTGTTGCAATGGTGGGAAATAGGCGAAACAAAGGAGAGGAAATATTACTTGGCAATACTTCACATGGAACAAATACATTCTCCCCATAAACCTTTGCATATACACCCACTTTCCTTGGGATGCCCACCACAAGACAATGAAGCACCAGGTATCATTTTCTAGTCTGTGGTGTGACTTGGTTCAGGCTTGACCCTGAATCTTTGGGCTAAATAACCATCTGAAAAATCAATGAGGATGGGAACTTTCAAAAGAAGTTTTAAATCAGTTTAATTAGTTCCAAAAAATTATCTTTTTTTTTTCCAGTCAGTTTATAGCTTAAACAAGGTTGCCAACACAATGCTAAAACAGCTACAGAAAAAACTCAAAATACTTCAAAGGTGAATTCAGGATGAGGTTAACCACAATGGGTGCACTGGAAATTGATTCAAACAATAAAGAAGTAAAATTAGCACACCAATACCTTCAATGACTTAATGACCTCGATTGACCATTCTTACATTCACCTTTGGAATACTTTAATTTAAGAAAAGCAATAAATAAGACACAATGGAGACAGATTAAACAATAATAACTCTTGTTATCTTCAAATGCAACAAAATAAGAACCAATAAAAATACATCTTTATCAAGTTAACCTGAATAAAGGGTAGTGCTTATGTAAGTCTATCAATACACAATATAAATATAAACAGCTGGCAAAAAAACTCCACATCAAGTGTGTATTACTGTAAGTTTCTTTAATATTATTTGTTATGAATATAACAAATCTGACACTTCTATAAAATTAAAATGAATGGCACTTCCTCGTATCACACAGACAGCCTTAGATATATACAGTATATGTCACCCAGACAATATACAGTATGTCACCCAGACAGTCTTTAATAAAAACAATGTCACCCAGACAGCCTTAGATATATACAATATGTCACCCAGTCTTTAATAAATACAATATGTCACCCAGAAAGCCTTAGATATATACAGTATATGTCACCCAGACAGTCTTTAATAAAACAAATATATGTAACCCAAACCGGCTTTAATATATGTCACCCAGTCTTTAATACATACAATATAATGGACTTTCCACCTTACACAAATAGAAAACCAGACAGATACAAACAAGGCAAAACTTTATACTATGACTACTTTGCACAGGAAGCTCACAAGTGATAAATCATGGTACTTCTTAGAAAAACAGACACATTTTCTCATTCTTTACTGTTCATATGTACATTTATAGTTGTAAAACTGTACATAGCTAGTATATGTCAAAAAATAAACTGTACAGTTTAAAAGGTACAAACATGAAGAGCACAAATATTATGCTGTTAGTCGCTACAAACACTTCAAACATGCTACAGTTTTACACAGCTTTTTTTTTTACACAGCTGCATTACAAAATAACTTTAGAAAAATAACATTCATGTGGCTATTGTACACACCAACTCACTTTATTGTGACCAATTATTTTATGGGCAGGTCAGGTCAGGTACAAGAAAATTTAAAAGTTGTTGTACTCTGAATTTACAGCTCTTTGTAAACAACTAAAAACCTGTCCATAGAAAAGTAATCAATTATGTCCTCTCCAGGTACAAGTAAGAAAGAAAGACATTGATTGTAACATCTTTATCACTTGAATAACATGTGTTTCTTTACCAGCCAATTACATTTGGAAAGACAAACTTATTTGTACTTTTTACAACTTCTCCACAATCATCCGCAATTCAATGATAAATAATGAAGACATTGCTAATCCAAGTGAATGTATATGGCAAACAATAGTCTTTTAGGCTAACTGCTCTCCAGCACTGGTTAAATTTGTCCATGCCCATAGCCACTTGCAGGACCCATGCCACTCATTTGTGAATGCACTATCTGGACGGCCCCTGGTTTCAGTAAATTCACTTTCAGGTTTTAAACTGGACATCACTTATCTTCAATGCTACTAACTGATCACTCAATGAAAAACAGAAGCAGATCATACAATATCTTGGGGAGGGAGGGGAGGGGAGGGGGCAGAGTGGCATTCAATAAAATCCCAGCAATGGTTAATGAAATGACAGGCGTCATGACATTTTCACTTTTGACATACTTACCAATGGCTGCTAAAAAGAGTTCGTAATAGTTTTTTGGTTAAAAATATAAAAAAAAACCATTTAGTATTTAGCATTCATCCATCACTGTACTGATGCATATGTACCTGTGAAAATAAAAAAATAAAAAAATGTTTGAGTAATCATGAGAAAAAAATCATACTGTACATAAACTATTATATACTATATATATGAGCCAAACTTGAAAGTGCTCAAGGGATTAAGTGGAAAGAATACAAGTCATCATTGGCACGTAAGTTACTGCTTGCTGGAATGGTTAAGTTGTTCTATATATAAAGAAAACAGCAAGAAAAGACTTTGGTACCTGTAAAAATAATAAATTATAATAAGGAATGTTCTTAAAAAAACTTTATTCTTTCTAAATTTGTATCACACACATGCATTCTTTAAACAAAGAAAATGAATACACTGTACATTAAGGCAGGCATTTGTACTGGCATCAGATATGGCAAATGAAAAACATACTGATCTTTGGCACACACATGATATATAAAAGTAAAAAGATAGGGATCCAAAAAGTGGTAAATGTTCTATGTCTCTAGAAGTACACAGTTACTGGTATGGTAAAGCTTTTAAAATAAAAAAAAGGAAGTAAAGCTTTAGCACTTGTAAATAGCAGCTTCATGGCAAAATTAAAAACACTTAGTAAGCCTCACAATACAATGTCTCAAACAAAGGCAACTGAAAGTCAATAAAAGGCAGGCAAGTACTTTTAATCTGTGCTTTCTACTTCATAGAATTTTTTTCTGATGGGCTCCATTTTGCATTGCCCATCATATATACACATTAACATTTTAATACAATTTCAATACTAAAATTCATGGTTTCAATTAATCTAAAGTTTCATAAAATTGTTACCTGATACAGTAACATTTAAATAAAATTTTAAAATGTAAACCATGAATTGCATGTACAAAATAAGCCTTCCAATTTTTTTTTATTTAGGTTCTAACTCATGGAAACTCTTAGATGATACTGTAAAGACCACCAGAATCAATAATCATCTCAACTCCAACTCCTCTTCAAAGTCATTTTGTTCCTCCCAATCATCATTGTCAGCCACACTGATATCTCCCAAAACATTGGGACCATAATCTGATTCATTGGAACTGAAATAAGATTCATCTGAGGTAACTTGGGAATCATCTGAGAGTAAAAGCTTCTAGGTCTTACTAGTTATTATACACATCCCTCAGTGCAGGTTGACATTGGGATTGCCGTACGACAGGGGAGAATACTGGACCTTTGGTGTAATAATAAATACACCAAAATTTGGAGCTTCGTATTCATTAAGATCCATGGAGGCCGCCATTTTAATTGTAGTGATAACGTTAAGTCAATGGGGATTTTTTAAACGAAAAACCAATATTAAATGAATATTCATTAGATTTAACCGCAGACTTTTCAATTTTATTGTGGACTTCGCGATAGAATAACAAAAGACTTCCGTTGACCTTTTGAACAACCCTCTCGACACAGGATTTCATGATGGCTCAGTCATCGCTGATACCATGTACATATATCATACGTTACATTACACAATTACTACCGTTCTCTTAGTAAAAATCCTATTCATATAACGTTATCACAAGTTAAAATGGCGGCCTTCATGGATCTTAATGAATACTACGAAGCTCCAAGTTTTGGTGTATTTTCTTACTACACCAAAAGTTCAGGATTCTCCTGACTGACGAGGGTTATTTTAGATTAGGTACAATTCCTGTTTTTTTAAATTCACGTTGTATAAAATTGATGATTGAAAAATAACTTACTTTTTGGATACAGTTATATTACTTAGATTAATAATACACTTTTTCAATAAAAACTTTCCCTAAACATTTACCTATTTAGCACCACAACAGGATAAAGTTCGCTGTGATTCATATTTTGGTCGTCATTTTCACCGCACGTTTGTGATTAATTATTCAATGTTAGCAAATTTTTTTTTAAATGTTCCACTAAACTGCAAGTTGATTTTTCACCGACAACATTTAAATCTTTGTTCATATAACTTTATTAAATAATTTTGCTAAAAAAAAAAACTGTGTGCGAAAACATATAAAACATCAAGAAATGTTTAGATTATATAATTGTAATAATCTAAAATATAATACCCCTGCTAAAAATATTATAGCCACGATGACAGTGTTTTGAAGTGACTGTACTTTGAAGAGCTCGTCAGCAATTTTTACGGAAAGAAAGGTAATCTAAAATAATTCAATAAAAGTAACTAAAATCACCTTAAAAACAGTTTTTGAAGACATGAATGGGCTTCGAACATTGATTCTAATCATTGTGGGCGAAAAAGAAGATAGAATGGTTTTGTTTTCATTAAGATCTTAAAACTGAGATTTTCCTATACTTTTAACACCTCGCTTAAAATAGTACAGGAGGGTATAGGATTTTGTAGCACCCTCGGATGGCCAGCCATCACTAACGGCAGCGCAGCCATACTAACACGCTGGCATCAGTCCGACGGTACTACAGGGAGTACTAGGTCTTACGTAGTTATTATACACATCTCTCAGTACGGGTTGACATTGGGATTGCCATATGGCCAGCCACCACTAACGGCAGTCATACTAACACGGCTGACATCAGCTCGACGGTACTACGGGAAGTACTACTATTAGGCCTAGGTCTAAAAACAGATAATTTGTTTTTTCTAATCCAATGTAAATATAAAAAGACACATTGTGAAACTGAGGCATACCCCTTGCTGCATGTACAGGACAAGAGATAAACAACTGCTATAGACATTTCATTAGTACTGATAGTAATGATATGCCCAATGGCAAATTGCCAATGTAAAATCTGTCTTAAGAAGAGTTAGCATGCACTTGTAGGCCTTGTGTCATTACAGCCTGGCTAAATCGATAAGCGTGCTACTACTACTAGACTAGTATTCGTTTGGGAACAAACACTGAATACAGAACTGAGTGATTTGTAAGAATAACAAAACAGGAAGAAGAAAAACTAAGCCCGAATGTTAGACTTGGCTTTTTATAAATATCAACTGGCATAAAATTGCATGATTAGTATTGCACCTTCTCGACCCTAAGCTAGTCCTAGGTACGATAAAAAATGATGTGGGTACTACAACACGCTAGGCTGCGATAAGGAGCCCCAAACCGGAAGTTCCACAAAAATATTAAATTTACAAGAAACATCACACTCAACAAGTGGGAAAGTAAGATTGAACGATAATTTAAACTTTCGGCCGTTACATGGTACTATATGCAAGTCCATATCTGGCTGAGAGATTCACAAAACCAAAAGTGCAGACTTGCCACTCACCTCTAAACATCCGATGGAAATGGGATTGCAGTTAAATACACCTGTTTGATCGCAAAAATGTGCTGAATATCCATATCTCTACACGCACTACATATTCAACACCTCTACTTTCCACAGGTAGCCATGTAATTTTGATTTGACGTCACTAAATCTGAATATTCAGTTCCAAAAAACTGACTGGTAATTCTAGGTAGCTCAAAACAGCATCTTCGGAGTTACTGCAAAACGACTTCCGGGTCAGGTGTAAATGTTTAATTAACATGGGATAACGGCGGTATAGCGAGGCCAGATCTCCCACTGATTGACATTGCTAGGATCACGCAATTACCCGTTTCTTGAAAAGGTTGCGTATGACTAGTGCGCAGGCGCGTTTTTGGTAAGCGCGTTAGAACTTATTTATTTTGGAGCATTACGTAGTTGGTGGGTTCGGAACAGCTGGTCCTTTGCTTATGTAAACAAGGAGGATCGCTTTTCGTACACTTTTTCGTATTCATTGTACACACATGTGGATGTCTGACTGCGTGTGTGAGGCCACGTTTGTGGTTGGAAAAGGTTTAATTCGTCCACACTTGGTACTGCAGTGTGGAATTTTATAACAAAAAACCTAGAGGACCATAGTGGTATCAACTGTTGTTTATGAACTTGGAGCTTCGGGTTGGTGCCAAGATCGGTGAGTAGTTTTAGCTGTTGGATGATATTGGATGATTGTTGAGGACCTAGTACATGTAGTTCTGATGTTAAAGTTTTGGTGTAGCCGAGCTTAAGTTTAACCTAGGCTGTGTGCAACTTGCATTGTAAGTTGGGGTAGGAAAAGTTATAAAAAAATGCTACATGCCATGGCAGTTTATATCTAGTGGTTAGGCCTACTTTCTAATTTAAACTTGAGCCTTTTAGGTCTTTTTCCTCCAGCTGTTAATGCCAACCAAATTCCATCCTGTGGCTGAAAGCTGGGAGTTGACAACTCCTTGCAGAAAGCTTCTGCACTCAGCAGTGTGGGCTAACTCTAGTCAGGATTTATGTTATGCCAAAGATATTGGTGAGGAGCTTAGCTAGTTTGGCGGAATTTAGCATAATATTTCTCTCATTGATACAGAAATACATAAGAATTACAGTAGTATTAACGGAAACTGGTGTACTTGGCTAGTTGTAAATTCTGGTGTAATTCTTCAGCGTGGAAAAAAAAAAACTTTCCACAGTGGGGTTAAGTTGAGGTGAGAAAAATTGTATGTCAGTATATATATATATATATATATATATATATATATACATATATATATATATATATATATATATATATATATATATATATATATATATATATATATATATAGATATATATAGATATATATATATATATATATATATATATATATATATATATATATACATATATATATATATATATATAGATATATATATATATATATATATATGTATGTATATATATATATATAGATATATATATATATTTGTATATATAATATATATATATATATATATATATATATATATATGTATATATATTTATATATATGTGCGTATATATGAATAATAGTTATTATACACATTCCTCAGTACTGTTGACATTAGGAGTGCCATACGAGGGTTGTTATATTGTAGCTGGTATACAATTCCAAAAATTTTGAAAATTCAAACTTTATGATTGAAAGATGAGTAACTATAGAATGCAGGTTTATACTCGACAAATAACTTCCGACTCATGAACTTCCTGCGTGAATGATTTAATTTACAAATTATAAAGATGTCCAAATAACAACTCCCTGGTTTAATCATATAGCTTTAATACAGTATCACTGGCTATTCCCGGCTGGGCAGCAAATTTGAGGGGATTGTAAGCCTAACTTAATTAAAGAACGATATATCTTCATGTTGAAAGAATTTTTCAAAATATTTTAAGTCAAAACTATGGCATATCCTTGGCTGGGCAGCACGGTCTTGTGGATTGTATGTAGGCCTACTTATCTTAATAAAGTACAATGCATATTCATGTATGATGATAATTGTTTCAATGGAGTGTAACTTCGCTGCCAGCAGCCAGGTGTATACTTCGAAGTGAACCTGTGTTCTATAGTTGTACCAAAAAGAACTTACTTTTGGATAATCTTTCCTGAATTTGTCTAAATAGTATACTTTTTCCAAACAACTTTTCCTAAATTTTTATGATGAAATTAAGTTCTCTAATTCATGTTTTGATTGCCATCTTTCTTAGTCACAGCACGCTTGTTTTCAACTAATCAAACCTCTGCAGATAATTTTTAGGATGTTCCATTAAGCTGCAGGATGATTTTTCACTGATTTTTCTTCATATAATTTGATTAGATAGTTTTAATCAAACAAACACTGTATGAAAAAAAAAAAAAAAAAAAAAAAAGAGCAATGTTTAGATGATGTAATATTACTTTGTAAGCATTATCTATTTTAATGGAAGAAAAACATGGAGCAGCATCATGTAATTGTAGATACAATTATCAAACTGTACATTTTCATAGGCCACACTCACTAAAAATGACAACTAGGGGTCATTAAGATTAGGCTCTATATGCAATAAATCATTCCTAATAAAATACATCGGCCTACCCGTAATTATGCTTCCCACAAACTACAAAATGAATTCATTCCCCATCTGATTTTTGAAGGAAAGAAAATCATTACCTACTTCCTGGATGTTGCTATTTCCTAAGTTTTTGGAGCACTTTTTTACCTCTTGTCAATAATGATCGATTCATGAATGGTGTGTGCTTGAAAAAAAACGTTGCTCAAATATTATGCAAAATTCCTTTGGGTGGTCGTTTTAACTGTCGATTTGAACCAAAAATGATTTTGACAATCAGTCATTTGTTTATACTGATTTGTGTTTGCTTTTCTTGGCTCTTAGGTTTCATCATTTAAATGAACTCTCCATGCTGACTCTTCATGCCTAATCAGCTTTCAGAAATTGATAAGTAAAAAGATTGCGATTAAGGTATGTCATTTTTTTGTCCATGAGAATCGATATCTGCTTTTTACTCATATCACACCAGCCCTATCTCAAACTGTGGCATCGTAATGTTTATAAATTTGGGAGCCAAATTTTGGATTATCTACTGCAAGTGCAAAGTGGGATTTCTCAAAGTTAATGCTTTGAATTTGGAGCCACCATGTGGTGGGAAGGGGAAAAAACTCTTAGGTGTCCAGGTCTTGTAAATTAGGCCTCAGAATTGTTTTTACTGGATTTTGCAACAAAAAATGGAAAAACAAGCAAAAAATTGACCATTTTTGCAATGGTATTTCAGTAAAATCTAAGGGTTGATTTGTGGTTGTATCTACTTTTGTATGTACAAGTTTTGAAAAATGAAAAATAAAACCTTATTTTTTTTTTTTTTTAAAGTTTGTATATATTCCTGTACATTGGTATTTTGACCATTAACTTATGACTTTTTACCACTATCTAGCAAATTAAAGTGCTAGAGGGTATTAAATTAAACAAACATGTGTGATTCAAACTACCAAAAAATCAGACTGGGAGAAAGGCAGTTCAAACGAGCACTTGAAAAAATTTTGCTTTCATTTTCATCTTTAATTTTATTTTTCAAAAGATATGGGCTCTCCCCATTGCCTCCTCCCTGATTAAAGAACAACTGCGGCAATTGTCTCACTGCCCTGTGGTTCCGATACCACTGTACATGTATGCAGAGAGGACAGTCCGAATTATTCTAAATAGATTGTATAATGTAAGAAAAAGGGGCAACCTTTTTTCAAATAAGAAGTTGTTGACAGTGGTAAGCGAATACAATACTTGACGTCTTTAGGCACCCTCTAGTTCAACTGGACCCCACCTTTGTCATAGCAATCTAGTTATAGCAGCCTAGGCTATATGCTTACACTATATATATATATAAAGTGTAAGCATATAGGTTGCCATAACGTTAGGAACACCTGTGGCTAGGATAGTATCGCATGTGGATAGGCCCTATCACTTTACTACATTGTAGGTAGGCCTAGTTTAGTACAAATTGTTTTTCATACAACTTTCTTCAAGTGTGGGAACTGTGTATTGTTTTGTATTATCACAAGCATGCTTTTTGTTTATTTTAACGATAACTGTAGGCTGGGCAACAACTGTTGTCACGACACTGAGTGTAAGTCGGCAACCGGAAACATTTTATTTTGGTCCTAACGTTAGGCTACAGTAACTTCTCCTAGCACTCTTGCCTATTGCCAATTTTACTTTTTAGTTTCACATTTTGTCAATTTTAAAGTGGTCCTGCATGGAAGTCGGATCTTACGTTAATTATGTTTTTTGACTATTTGATTAGAACAACAAATATTACTTTTTCTGCACAAAACCCCATCGGTTGCGAGAAAATCGCAAAAGAAAAATGCATTTTTCGTCACCTTGATGCCGAAACCCATAAAGCTCAGAACGCAATGACATCCTTTTGGGAACGACTGTATGTAAACAATGCATCAATGCCATGTATAACGTGTGGCCTCCATTTAAATTTCACAACATCTCTGTTGTTCTTTTTCCAAGCAAATATTAAACAAAACGCCGCAGCGTTGTGTTATTGGAGGATGCAGTAATATAAATTCCAAAAGTCGTTTATCAATGGCAAAGGGCAACAAAACGAGACAATTCTGGATGTGTTTTGTACACTTGACATGAACCAAGTTTTCGTGCCTTATCGGGTACAGTTATATTCAGCTGATGCCAGGTTATTACCCCTGTTCTGTTCGATTTGAACAGTAGCTTGACTGCATGGTCTCTGA